>OZ022586.1:1402523-1600023 GCA_963669155.1 Arbacia lixula
TGACGTCACACTTCGGTACTTGATACAATTAGTTGTAAATCGTGATCATCGCATCAGCTCGTAATAAAACGCATCATATCACATTTATCGTGATTCGAAATCGTGGCGATCGGGATCACCTGCGATTAACATGATTCACACCACGCTCTCGATCTTGGGTTGCACTGCGATCGCCCGCGATTTGTAACGATCTGTGTACCCCTATTTCGTACTAACGCTCACGGCCCGACATGAATGGCTCACGGGAAGATGAAGTGATTCAGGAGTATTGGATAACGTGGAGCACGTGGAGTCCTAAATTATTACAGATGTTCATTTTGTATTTAAATAAATCAATATATTTCCTGTTTATTAAGTACAACGTAATAAAGTTTACAACATTCTTATAAACTTATTATAAGGCTACACACTTTTGTAGCAATTTGGGTAAGTCCTACACCGTACTAACGATATCATCATTGGAAAAAATATTCATTTTTACTATATTGAACAACTCTAAGCAACCCCATTTTTTTTTGCATAAACATAACTACTGATCATTATAATAATCCAGCACAGATGGGTCCCTGAATAAAATTATGGGGACTTAATGAGGCCACGCTTGCAAGCACCGACATTTTGGCCAACTTTATTGTCTGGTAGCCTCAGATTTAGGCTTTTAACAAAACAATCGCGCCCAAGCCTTGCACCACAAATTTTCATGAGGCAAAGATAGGTGAATAAACTACCTGTGACCACACTGTGGAAAGCCTCATTATTACACATTTTAATGATTTTGACGCATTTTGTCAACGCATATAAATAAAATAAAAAAACACAATGTATCATGTCTACCTCGATTTACCTTTTTTACACATTTCATCACACAGTAGTCAAAGAAGCTGCCAAGATAGCTAGTGAATAAAATATAAAAAGGTTATGTGAGAGCAGAAAAATGGACAGCAATGAGTGCACATCTTAGAGAGTTTGATGAACTAATATTTAAGAATATAAACAGCTACACTAGACGAGAATCACTACAACTAACAAACAAGCTAATAGGCCAAATAAAGGAGTACCTTGCAGTTAAAACATATTCAGGAGTTGTATTTTTATAGCTCGATTTAATTTTGAGAACAAATTATAGGATTCAACGCAAAACACATTAATGAGGCCACATTCGGAGAGGCAATATTTTATACTCGGAATGATCTTTTTCATGTTACATGTCCTATGCATTTTGTATTTTTGGAGCCGCATGGTACAAGTACTTCTTTAGGTGGCGCTCTTCCAATCAATTCAGCATTTCTCAGCACATGTGCTGATTTTGATTCGTTAGCCTTTGCTTGAAGAGGTGATAATAATTATAATTATAATGGCAATCATGATTATAAAGAAAATAAGAATAATAAAGAAATGTGCTATTTTTTGCAAATTGTTGCTTGCTTATATCGGGCTTTTAGCCACACCTATATGTTCAACGTTACAAGTTTCATCATCTAATTAGATCAGGAATATAAAATTCTGCCAACTTGAGAAGATGGGAATGGGGGGAGAGAGGGTGGGAAAGGGAGGGAGGGAGAGAGAGAGAGTGAGTGAGAGAGAGAGAGAGAGAGAGAGAGAGATAGCTCATACAAACAAGGGAAAGAATAAAAACATGAAAGAGGGAAATATTTACACAAAATAGCAATTTATTTGCGTTATATAGAATAAAGACTAGAGGACAGACGTAAGTCAAGTCTACAAGAACATTAATTATAAGTATAACCAGCAGAAAGCTTATTATCTATGCATTATACGAAGTTAAGTTTATCAAAGTCATACATGCGCGTTCCAAATTTCTTCGAGATATTGTTGCATTTTCGTGGAGAGAGAGAAAGAGAGACAGACAGACAGAGAGAGAGACAGACGGACAGAGAGAGAGAGAGACAGACAGACAGACAGACAGACAGACAGATAGAGAGAGAGATAGAGAGAATGGGGAGGGGAGAGGGGGGTGGGAGAGGGGGTAGACTGAGAGGAATGAGAGGGAATAGAGAATAGAAAGAGAGATAATGAGTGGGGATGGGGAAGAGTGGGGCGAGAAAGAAGACAGAGACAGACAGAGACAGAGACAGGGGGAAGATAGGGGCAGGATGTTTACCAGAGATAATTTTGATTTCTGAAATATAATATCACGCAAAAGAAAAACACGGAATTTAATTTAAGAAACGGTTTTATTTGGTTTTGAAGTACCAATTAAATCACTTCGTGTAAAATGACGTGTAATACTAAGTAGATGTATAACATGTATAACATAATTCAAAGTACACAGGTTGGAAATTAATTATAAAAAGTCATAAAGTGGTTCTATGATGGGATGATACCTCATAATCATACTCCCTGCAGATCCAAATATATTATACGAAAACGCATGTTGATAAAACAATTATGGTCATGGAGACGTACTTATTTCGTTTAATATATTAATAAATTCCCAACTCATCACTCGCAGAGTTTTATTACATACTTATCGAGGAGGCCACATAATAGAACTTAAGAGTGACGTCATCCAATTACGAGTATGCTACCAGTTTAACTTACTGTAGGAATAGCTACATGTTGATTAACCCTGAACGTGTCACTTGGGAATGAGTTCAATCTCAATGCACGCAAATCCGATGGGCATTTCGTCTGGTAGGCAAAGGGTTAACAGTTGGACAATAGGGAGCTTCAGATTTCACAACCTAGCCCATGACACGGAATCTTCTCTCCACTTGCCATGCTTACGCTGCGTTCTCCTCCTCATTCCGCGTCTAGAATAATCTTGCTTTAGATGTTGCGACGCGACGCAACTTGACAGAGCAATTAAAGAAGAATAGCGCCATCATTTCCGCGAATTTCGCGAAGACGTAAAACTGATTGTGAAATCAAAGACGACGCAGGAGCTGAATTCCCTAACTCGGAAGATTCCGATGAGAAATCTAAAGCTCCCTCATGTCAGACCAGCGAATATGACGACACATTCTTTGATCCACAGTCTCAGTGACGATGTCTCAGGCAATCTGAGGCTTACAGCTCAACCGTCGACCCGAATTTTTCTTTGCTGTAGTTCAAGTTTAACCCAGGGACTTCTAGTCCGTTCTTCGGTAAGTCACCTTGCTCGCTCTCCGCATTCTGCTCTGCCTCCTGCAGTACCCCACAGTCCTTCACTGTCTCTGTTTCCGTTTCCGCTTGACCTTCGACCTTAGTGACCTCAGTCCCCTCAATTTTGACTTCTGTTAATTGTGACATTGCAGCGACTCCATCTGACTTTCCGCCCTCGCCCTCCTCGTCGTCGTCTGGAAGCAAGATGATGTAGTTGTTCAGTAAACCATCTTCCGACAGGTTGTCGCCATCATCGACTTGGTCGTAGGTGCCGCTTCTCGGGCTCATCGGCGTGTCGTATGCCCCGCTCATGCACCTCTCCGCCGCATTTCCGCTGTCGATGTCGCCCTCGCCCGGCTTTATAGGTATCAAATAATCGTCGTCGTTCGCGGCCTTGTTGGTGGTCTCTTCCACGTAGGTGGCGTTGTGTTGAGTGAATCCTGAAAGCTTTACATTTTCCCCTATATCATCCATTTTTTTCTTCGATAAATCGACAACATTACCACTTCCGCCGAGGTTCGGATAGCGGATCGAGTAGTAGGTGGTATCCTCGCTCCGCCGCTTTCGTCCCGCCGCGCCGGTCGTGCTCGGAAGAGGACGCCGGTGAGTTCGGTCCGAGTTGAGGCGGCTGTTCCGCACGCACGCGAGGATGACAATAACGAAGATGGCCAAGAGTAGAAAAATTCCAAGGGCGCCCACTATGCCGATGAATGTCCAATCTGGAAATGAGGGTCAAGTCTATTTACTACAACATGTGGCAATTATCAATTCACATTTGAAATAAGCAGTTTACGGATATTTAAATATTGGAGAGATATCTGTAACGACATATGCAAAGTATGTTTGCATTTACATTTTTTTCTTGTTTTTCAATATATACCGTATCATCACGTCGTATGTTTTGATAATTGTCATCTTCAACGAATACACTCTATTAGTACACAGCGCACGTTATATCATTTTCGCCCCCTCCCCCATGCCCCACAACTCGTATTATGTTTTTATTGAGAGTTGTATGTAACAACAAATATGCAAGGTATTTCAGTTGGTGATGAGCGGTGCCTCATGAAAGAATCCATGAGAAGTGTCATTTACGTGAACAAGAATATTGGCCTTTTCAGATTAGAAATACAAAACATATACAAAAAGTATATAATCAAAACATTATGATATCCCAACACGACATGCCGTAAACCATTACTAACCGATTGTCCGGGGTTCGGGCGTTGTCTCGCCTGGTAGAATGGTGGTATGAAGAATGACATCTGGTGGGAGATAATGAAAATGAAACGAGTGAAAAACCACACAGAACAATAAATCTAAAGGAATTCTGTTTGTGGGAGCACGATTGCCCTATATGTAACTCGCAACTGTTATCTTTCTGAATCTGAATATGTATGTTATTAATGCTAAATATGTTATGTATGTTATTGTTGGCATTGTTTTTGCGAGTGACGGCCCTTCTGAAAAAACAGCCTTATTGGCTGATTGAAAGCTAACATGCATAAATAAAACCAAATCAAATCAAATCTTTAAATCGATATAGGCCTATCTTTGTATCGCTTTTTTTCTCTTTTAAATGACAGCGTTGATTTTCTTTCTTTATTCTCTTTTCTCTTCATCATACTGGGGTTTGTTTCACCAAGCTGTTCGTAAGCTACGCACGACTTTACATATGATTGGTGACCTTCCCTTGTGCTAAGGAATATATCCCGTTCCGATATATTTGTTCCTGTTCTAACATTGTGTGAGTTAATTCTTGATAAAATTTGACAAATCATAAACTTTGATTTTAGACGCTTGTTAACAACAAGTATTTTGATTTACAAAGATCATATTTCAACTTTAGCTGATGGGAGTCTATATCATTGAGAATATGATTTAGCACAAGAACGGGTCACCAGTCGTGCGTAAAGTCGGTTGTAGCCTACGAACAGCTTGGTGAAACACTCCCCTGGGAGGCCCCCTCATTTGAGGGGAGGGGGCTAAATTGAGTTGAAAATTTCCCGGATGTCATAACAAAGATTGAATGAAATTGTCATTTTCTCGGATTTCACCATGGTAACGGCATACCTGAGCATTGTAGCCTTGCCCCCGCCCATGCGCCGTTTTCCTGACAGGTCAGGAAGACATCCCCCTCGACGGGGTACGAGCCATTGGGACACCTGTATACCGCCACCCTGCGGTAGGCTCTGGCCATGCCTCGCTCCAGATATTCCTCGGGAGGTGGCACTGGGCAGCGTTTAGCTGACGGAATCAGAGAGAGAACGAAACCGTTGGAGGAGTTGATGGTTGTACAGCACACTAAATTGTTACACATTTAAAGGTATAGTCTACCTTAAAGTTAAATTGGTTTCACTAAAAGCAGGAATGTAAGTGAAGGTTTGACGAAAATCCGTCAAAATGTATGATAATTTGACATTTGAATTTTGTGACGTCACGTGCGAAGTACTCGCCCATATAATGTATGCTATCTGATTCCATCAATTGCTCTTTTTCTGTTTTTGATGAAGGATTATTTTTCCTTAGAGGTATGTGTGTAAAAATTAGTTTCTAATTACGTATCAAATGCACATATAAAATGGTGCATATCCTTATGAGGAAATCAACTTTTTCAAACAAATTAGTACACACCATGTGGGAGAGCACCTTGCACGTGGCATCACAGAATCAAAACTTCGAACAATCCTAACTTTCTTATCCTTTGACGGATTTTCATCAAATCTTCTCTGATATGTTTTTTTACTGATTCAGCGGATTGATCAAGCATGTTTTTAGAATGAAACCATTTTCCCTCAAAAGACACTTTTTTTTAAATTCCTATGAATATTTTACTTCTTATGATAATTTATTATATTTCATTTATTTGTAGAATGTATTTGTGCTTACGTTCGCAAGTCGGCAACGGTTGGCTCCACATGCCGTTGGTCTCACAAGTTGACGTGCTACTCCCTTCCATCTCGTATCCGGGGTCACACTCATATGTGACGAGACAGCCCTGGAAAAATGCAACGCCATAGTCGTTGTCACATGTCCGAAGGGTTCGGCTTCCGTGAAGGGGCACCCCCGGATCTCCACATACCCTGTTGTCGCCTATGAAAGACAGAAGACAACACAACAAACTCATTTATCAACTAATTCAAACTGTAGAGCCACATCTCCGGCCAAAACATACTTATTCTATTCGCTCGCTCTTGTTTAAAATTCCAGAGAAAGTGATTCTTTGAAGAATCGTGAAGGGAATCGAAAAGAAATGTAACACTTTAATTAATCTCAACAAATTGATGAATACGTCTCTGTTATGTTCTTATGTTATGAGTTCTTGTGTGGACAACATAATAATGAGATAATCTGCACAGAGATCTTAAGTAGTGTCTGGTTTAATAAACGCCATGTTTGAACTCTCTCGCGCATGCGTACAAGGTGCCTTGAAGCTACAGCCTGTAGTCTTCATTCAATACTTAACATTCCTCCCCCTTTAATTGGGAGCACGCTCTGCTAAATTATACTGCTCTAAAATTAGCCATT
This sequence comes from Arbacia lixula, assembly GCA_963669155.1. Lineage (NCBI taxonomy): Eukaryota > Metazoa > Echinodermata > Echinoidea > Arbacioida > Arbaciidae > Arbacia > Arbacia lixula. Next base: position 1,409,157 of record OZ022586.1, read on the forward strand.
TACACTACCAAAGTAATGCATGTTAAAACAAGAACACTGCATGCAAATTACAATTATCCTTATGTAGCTATTGTAATAGGCAAAACCTTACATAACAATTTATTTGGTTAAATCATCAAAACCATTTTAACCTTGTGGCTATTTACAAATAACTTCTCATTTTGTTACACCGGTAAACTATCAATTGGCTGGAGTTTACATATTCTGTTTTCTCATATGGCTGTAATTGTAATGTTATCCTCTAACACAACTATTCTGTAACCACTTTAAATTCAATTGCAAGCTTCACACTTATATTGAAGTTTCAAGCTGAGCAATTCTTACAAAACCTTAATTCAGCTGTAGCAAATTAAACCGTTAATATGCACTTTATCATGCTATAAAATGAATTTGCCTAATTATTGTACCTTCATCAAATGAGTATACACTTCTTCAATTAATAGTGATCACAACTCATATAATGTGGCTGTAATTCTATACCTTGACTGACAATTGTAACCAATCTCAGACTTATGTATAATTCAGTGCAACAGTTGTTTCCTATTCATTTAACTCTAATAAACAAGCTTCAACAATATAACACTTTGTGAATGTGTCATTCTTAGTGTCCTTCTCAACCGATTAAACTGTATTTCTATCTGCCTGTGTAAAACTTAATCCTATTTTCTATCTTCCACTCAATTGTAAGTTTTACTTAAAGACACTTGTCTAATCTGTTAAATGCATACCTAATGTATTTCCTTCTTTCTTCTTTTTTTTTTTTTTTTTTAAAACTAAATACATGTATACCAATGAACATGAATTACTATTCAGTCATGTAGTAATTCACTTACAACTCATAATTGTTAATCTTAATTCAGTTACCATTGTATACTTGTAACACTGCTTACGTAATCACTTTTTTCTTTAAACCATACAGCCTTTAACTTGGCTGTGTATCCAATATAACACTATCAACCAATTATGACTTTTGCCTAAAATCTCATGTTTTCCTATATAACTATCAATAGGTAGTTGTTTATGTGTTTGCATTTTAATGATACACAATGAAATCCTTGAACTTTGAGGGTGTCGTTGACTTCCGAGTTGACACTCTCCTCCCTGACATGACATTCTCAGGATTTACTATGTCTGGAGCAACAGCTCCTCTAGAGTCATTCAATGACTCTGATTGGGCAGGTTCTGATATTATTGCAGTATCAGTGCTAGATTGTTCAGTATTTGAGCTCAGGGGTTCACTAGTTGTAGGTACCGCTATAGGATTTTCTATTTGGCTTGGATACCGTGCCTGTCGAGTCAAAATCTCTGGTTGTGGATTGGTATCCTGATGCAGCATTTCTTGTCTGGAACGATCATCTTCACCCGATGGAGTGTAATGTCGTATGTGATCCACGTGGCGGCGTACCTCTCTACCATCCTGTAGCTCTATTATGTACATGACCTCATTGAGTGTTTCGGTCACTTTCCCTCTGAGCCATGTAGGTCCTGCTGCAAAGTTCTTTACCAGGACAGTGTCATTTAACCTGAACTGTCTCATCTTCGAGTGCTTGTCTGCTGATCGTTTCATTGCAGATTGTTGTTTCTGAACAGACTTGTGCAGGTTTGGACGGACATGGTCCATTCTACTTCTGATCCTCCTTTTGAACATCAGTTCACTTGGGGTTTTCATGGTAGTTCCTTGAGGAGTTATCCGATAGGTCATCAGAAAAACCTGGATGCGCATCTCCAAAGATGTTCCACTGGTTTTCTTCACTCCACATTTCACAGTTTGTACAGCTCTCTCAGCCAGGCCATTGCTGGCAGGGTGTTTGGGAGCTGTCTGAACATGCTCTACATTGTTGCTGAACAGGAAGCTTGTGAATTCTTCCGAGACAAACTGGGTGCCGTTGTCACTTACGACCGTCTCTGGAATACCATATGTTGCGAAGAGGCGTCGCATGGCAGTGACTGTGGCAGCTGCAGTGGCATTGGCTACTCTGACAGCTTCTATCCACTTGGTATAGGCGTCAACAACAATCAGCACGTTCTGGTTATCGATGTAGGCATAATCGATGTGAATCCTACTCCAGGGTCGTTCTGGGAATTCCCATGGGTGTATTGGTGCAGGCGGTGGGCTGCGTTGGTGCTCCTGACAGGTTGGGCAGGTCTTCACCTTCTCCTCCAAATTCTTGTCAATGCCTGGCCACCATACATAGGATCTTGCTAGTGCTTTCATCTTGACAATGCCTGGATGAGTCCCATGAAGCTCATCAATGATCCTTTGTCTCATTTCCTGGTTGTCTGGAATGACCACTCTATGTCCCCAAAGTACTATGTCGTCCTCAATTGACAGTTCTTCTTTCTTTTGAGCATAGACTTTGAGCTCTGGTGGAACGTTCTTGGGGTTTGGCCATCCATTCATGATGTTTGCCATCACTCTTGAGAGAACAGGATCTCTTTTGGTACATCTCTTGACCTCATCTGCTTCTACGCGGGTCTAGTGTCAATATCAAGCATATTGATTTGAACTGGAAGCTGCTCATCCAAGTCTGAAAGGCTCTGGTGCGACCACACTGTTTGATCATCTGTCAAGGGTAGGCGTGACAGGGCGTCAGCATTCTGGTGCTGTTTACCTTCCTTGTGTATGATGTCGTACTCGTATGCTGATAGGATCATGTGCCATCTGGCTAACCGTGCAGAGGCCATCGGACTTGCGGGCTTACTGTCACCGAATATTCCTAACAGCGGCTTGTGGTCTGTTACGATCGTAAATCGTCGTCCGTACAAGTACTTATGAAATTTCTTGAGACCGAAAATGATTGAGAGTCCTTCCTTTTCATATTGAGCATAATTTGCTTCACTCTTGGAAAGGGTACGCGAGGCGAAGGAAATGGGCTGCTCTAGACCGTCTGGTCCAACATGGCTGATGACTACACCTAGACCGTAGGGGCTTGCATCACATTGCAACAATAACGGCTTGCTTGGGTCATAGTGCGTCAAAACTGTGTCGCTCTGGACAAGTTCCTTCGATCTCTGGAAGGCTCGTTCTTGGTCTCTTCCCCACCTAAGCTTTGGATCTGGCTTGTTCCGACCTCCACGCTTCTTTGGCTCTGAAGCGTACTCTGCCTTCAACAGTGTTGTGAGTGGGGCAATCTCCTTTGTCAGATTTGGTATGAATTTCCTGTAGTAGCCAAGAAGACCTAGATATGCTTGTAGCTGACTCTGGTTCTGGGGTCTTGGTGTCTTCTTTATGGCTTCGATCTTGTCTGCGAGCGGGCTGATTCCTTGATGGTCCAGCTTGTGGCCCAGGAACTCCACTGAGTCCATCATGAACTCACACTTTTCCCTTTTCAGTCGAAGTCCATTACTCTCAAGACGATGTAGTACAGCTTGCAAGTTGGCTATGTGCTCGTCATCTGTCTTCCCGCTTACGATAATATCGTCAAGGTAGGGGCGACACATTGGTATGTCAGCTAGAAGAGATTCCATAACTCTCTGAAAGAGGGCTGGGGCTGTTGCGATGCCAAAGGGCAACCTGGTATACTGAAAAAGACCTCTATGCGTATTGATCGTGGTGTACCTCCTTGCCATTTCATCCAACTCTATCTGATGATAAGCATGCGACAAGTCGAGCTTGCTAAATCGCTTACCTCCACCCAAGTCCTGGAGCATATCCTGGAGCGAAGGGATTGGATAGTGTTCGACTTGAAGTGCCTTATTGGCCGTCAGTTTGTAATTGCCACAGATGCGGACTTTCCCGTTTGGCTTCTTCACCACCACTATCGGACAGGCGTAATCAGCATACTTGACCGGTTCAAGTACACCTTGGTCCAACAGCTCATCAATGGCTTCGTCGATTTTCTGACGCATTGCATAAGGGACTGGTGCAGCTTTGAAGAACGGCGCTTTGTCTCCAACTTCCTGAGGATGCACCTTTGCTTTATAACCTTCCAGTTTACCAACTCTTGTACAGTCAAACACTTGCTTGTGTTGTGTTAGCACATCTTGTAAGGTAGCTTGTACCTTGTGTACAGCTTCTGTGGCGTTGGAAACATCCAATGAAAGGTTAAGGCGATTCTGCAAGAATCCATCAGGTGCTGCTTGCATCCAGTCTCTGCCAAGTAATGCAACGCCTTTCTCGACAACAAGAAGGGGCAACTTCTTTGGTGGTTGGTTGTCAACGAACTGGACTTCTACCATTGCTTCCCCAACGACTGGTACTGTAGAGCCTGTGTATGTTCTCAAGGAAACGTTGGTTTGCTTCATATCAGCATGGTGTCCCAGTTTCTTGAATTCTTGCTGCGACATCATCGTCCAGGGGCTTCCTGTGTCAATTTCTAAGTCAACTTGGATTCCATTTAACTTTAGGCTTGCTTGAAATGGTTCACTGTACCTTGCCATCTTATTTACAGTTCCATCCCTGATGTGTCTGAGTTCACTATCTGGCAGATCTTCGTTCTCATCACCATCCAGGTGGTGTGCCGCTTTCTTCCTAGATCTGTACTGCTTGATCTTCTCACACTGGCTTCGAGTATGACCCATGGCGGAACATAGAAAGCATTTTTCATTCTTGAATCTGCATGCTGACGGGGCGTGGTCACCGGAACCACATCTCCAACATCTTGAGGCAGGGACTCCTTGTTTATCTTGTTTCTTAAAGCTGGGCTTTCCTTTCGTGTCCTGCTTCTGTTTGTGATGCATTTTCTGATGCGATGAAGAAGACACGTTTGGTTTATGCTGGCTTCTGCCTTGCAGTTTCTGAACTGTAGGTGACTCGGTCCCTTTGCTCAATACTTTGAGCTTTTCAACATCCTGGTTTGCAACCTCCATGGCTGTGGCGGTTTCCAGTGCATGCTTGAAAGTTAGTGATGGGTCACTTAACAGTTTTCGTTGAATTGTGACATCTCGGCAACCTACAACCAAGCGATCCCTGATCATGTTGTCCAATTCTTTAAAGTTGCATCCTTCACTTAACTGGCGCAAATTTGCAACAAATTGCGGTATGGACTGATCTTGTTTTTGGATGCACATGTAAAATCTGTATCGCTGCACTATCTCTGTAGGCTTCGGTGCGAAGTGTGATTTCAGCGTGTCTTTACATACTGTGTATGTTTGATCTGTAGGTTTATTTGGCTGCAAGAGAGCGCGCAGGGTGTGGTAGCTCTTGCTCCCTAAATTCGTCAAAAATATTGCTCTCTTTTTTCCCTCATCCTGTATACTGTTAGCGTCAAACCATGCTTCTAACAGTTCTAGCCACTCATCAAAATTGTACCCATCTCCCAATTTGGGAACATTACCAATATGATGGCTTGCCATACTTCTGAGTTTTGGTATTGTACAAATTCAAACTACTTGACTGTGACTGTGCATATAAAGAACAAAGCTTATTTGCTCATAAAGTACAATGGGCGTCAGTACACTCAAAGCTAGATATACAAGCATCAACTGTATGTGTACACACAAAGTACATGTAGCTTGGACTAGCTGTAGTCCAATACTGTATCAACAATGAAAACTCTTCATGAGGGGCTACACTAAACTATAGTACAGTGTAAGGCTGTAACTATTCAACAGAATAGTAACAAAAGGGGTTTGGTCCTACCTGTATAGATCTGTTCCTAATTACGAAGTCTTGGACCAACTCAGACCTATCTTATCCTAGAACTGCTTGGACCTGGACCTGCAATTTGGTCCTATCAGTATTAAGATTTGGTCCTCTTTACTTGCTAGGCTTACACCTGTAACTCCTTGAGCTGGTCTTATACCTGCTTAGGCTTGGACTTGCATATGGTCCTGTAATTGCTTAGACCTAGTCCTACTTGGTTAGGCTTGGACCAGCTATGTGGTCTTATAACTGCTTAGACCTGGTCCTACTGGCTTAGGCTTGGACCAGCTATGTGGTCTTATAACTGCTTAGACCTGGTCCTACTGGCTTAAACTTGGCTTAGTTTATCTCGGGCCTGGTCCTGTGAAGGGTCTAGGGCTATCTAAACGACCTACTTGAACCAATACAAGAACAGTGTATGCTGTTACACTGCAGCAATCAACGAAGCGAGTAATGTATAATCATATGGCACATTACTTACAATGACATTGATCCGTGGCTTGGAACTCTCGATAGTCTGGGACCATTACTTAGTCTTAGACTATCAAGACCTGGACCTATTAAGGTTAGAACATAATGAGTATCATGCATAAATTCACCTGTACTTTAGGTCTGCTATTTATATAGACCACACACATCTACAACATTAATAAATTTCGCAAACTGGACCTGGACTAACTTTAGTCCTTCTTGCATTCATCAACTTAGAGTACAGTTCATAAGTCCAAATGATTAAAGTCTTTGTCCATATGTTTGTGTCTTTATTTATTTCATTGGGCTTGGGCTTGGGCTTGCTGATAGGCTGGGCGCTACAACTTCGTCCTTTCTTGTCGACTTGGAACTGGACTTGTTGCTTGGCTGGGCTTGGCTGAAACCCGATGCTGGATCCTCCGCTTGATCCTAGGCTTGTGTACAATATTCACACTGTCACTTGCTGCTCGGTTTGCTGGCGTGAAGACTTCGGCGTGAAGTCGGCTCCAATAAAGTAAAGATGTAGAACATCAACGACAGGCGGGGCTATTCATGAGCTGCAGACGCGTCTTAGACTTTCTAGTCTAGGTCTCAACAACATGAACAAGGGCTAGGCATGAACGGCGTGAGGCTTCTGCGAAGCGTCCATTTAATGATTTAGCTTCTCTCACCCGTCATAATTTTGTTGGCGTGAAAATCATTAACTTCGAGGTATCAGCGAAGCGTCCTTAAACTTAGACCCCGTTTAGGCTGGTCTAGACTTGGCTTAGTCTAGAAACTATGCATCGATTACCATCGATATGTCAGTGGGAGGCTACAGCAAAGCGTTCATATTAAAACGAGCCTCTCTCACTTCACAAGTATGATAATTAGCCCTTTTCTTTTACAGCAAAGCGTCTTTTGAATTTGAGTGACTTTAACTGGCGTTATTCACTTACTCATGCACGTACGGCATAGCGTCCATTTCGTAAACGTGCGAACTATCGATGCAATGGCTGAGGCTTGGTTCTGGCACTGTGCTGTTTATACCAGATCTCCGTGACTGGGCTTGCGGCTGCGAGTGCTCCATCCACAGTGGACGTGCGTAATACTGCTGGCTTGCAGTGTGTTTACCATTGCATTGCGTTCTCTGTGCGGGCTGTGGTGTTGACCGTGTGTGCTAAGCTATGGCTGCTCAGCGGCTGATGATCCAATGTCCGCGGTCAACTTCCAAAGTTGTCCGAAGTGCAGTTTAGTCACTGGACAGAAATTCCTAATTAATCTCATTTTGATGTATCCCATCCTCGTCGCCAAAATGTTATGTTCTTATGTTATGAGTTCTTGTGTGGACAACATAATAATGAGATAATCTGCACAGAGATCTTAAGTAGTGTCTGGTTTAATAAACGCCATGTTTGAACTCTCTCGCGCATGCGTACAAGGTGCCTTGAAGCTACAGCCTGTAGTCTTCATTCAATACTTAACAGTCTCTATCACTGTAACTATTACTATTACACACACACACACACACACACAAACACACAAATTATGTGCTTATGTGTCATTATGATTACACGTATACAAGTATACAAACACTTTGTTTGGGAATTCGACAGGAACACTTGGCAGATTTGTTTCCACACTAGAGTGTAGTTGTTCTTTTTACCCTTTCATTTGTAATCTGCAGTCTGTTTCGAAATCCAATGTCGACATGGCAATTTAATTATGTTAGCGATTATGTAATGTGTTACGAAAGAGCGTTTCACTTGTGATGCGACGTCTGATTCGATAAACTACAAATCTGAAGACATTTCTTTAAAATGAGCACAGGATATAATTCTCACAAAATCAAAAACGCTTTGTTTGCTTACCAAATTGGCAAATGCGTCTTTGCCAAGCACTGCAGTTGTTATCGCTCCAGCTGTAGCTGGTTATCGGGTCGACATCAACGCATTCGCCTCTTGACGTCGAATCAGCTGCCAATGACGGCTCGCCGGGTCCCCAGGAGGTATAATCGACCACGGAGCCTGGGTCAATAATCAACATGTCAAAAATTAAACGCTGTCAGACAAAAAAAAAAAAGTCAGAAAAAGTGCGAATAAGTTCATTAAACTTTCTTTCTTCACAATTTTGAAATTTGAAGTTGTAAGTGGCTGCGAACTTTTTGTATAACCTATTATGAAATGCGTGTTTATTTTCTTGAGAAATATCACCAATACGTGCTCAAACACGCAAAGGAGAAATTTAATTGATGAAGAATTTTATTTCAATATCTTTCCTTCGTGGATGAACATTATTAAAGGGACAGTTCACCCAATAATTAAGTTGACTTTAATAAAAGCAGACACGTGAAAGAATCATATTAGTAAAGATTTGCTGAAAATCCGTCAAAGAATAAGAAAGTTATGATCTTGTAATGTTTTCTTCTTCCATTATGTTGTGTGCGGTGTGGTTCCCCTTTTGTTAATTTTGTTTTTGATCAAGGGATTAATCGTTTTCATATAACTGCCTGTGTAAAAACGTTTGTCTAATGGTTTATCAAAGGAAAAGGTTTAATTACGCAAATCCTTATGAGAAAATTAACATTAAAACAAAAATAGTACACAACATGTGGGAGAGCATCCTACACTTGACGTCACAAAATAAAAAAAAAATAAAAATAAATCGTAACTTTCTTATCTTTTGACGGATTTTCATCAAACCTTCACAAATATTTTGTTTTCATGTTTCTGTTTTTATCAACAGCAACTTATTATTTCAGGGTGTACTTTCCCCATAATTAGGTTAACAATTCCATAGCGCCCATACCCCACATACCGCAACAGGGTCCTTATTGGTCCCTGGGTCACGTCGCTCGCTCTAATTCATTAGATTGAGTTTCGATTAGTGGAGCTACAATAATTGATGTGAAATGGCCATTCGCAACGATTGTAGAGACAATAATTGAGGATCCTAATTGTTGTAGATGAGCGTTTTCTATTGCAGAGAATCCCAACAGACATACAACGTGGACCCTGCTGTTGGGCGTCCATCTTTCTCTGTTACATTTAATCATTGCAATCATGAATAAACCCGTTTAAATTGGTGATTTTGGCTCCATGTGTGTGTGTGAGTAAGTGGGTGTGGTTGTGTATGTATGTGTGTGTGTGTATGTCTGTGTGTGTGTGTGAGTGAACTGGTGTGGGTGTGTGTGGGTGTGTGTGTGTATGTATGTGTGTGTGTGTGTCTGTGTGCGTGTTTGTGTGTGTGTGTGGGGGGGGGGGGGGCTTAGTTAAACATCACTAACGGAAACCTTACCCCAAATAACAAATTAATATACATGTACATGTATAATGAAAGATGAAATTTCATCATGATGACTTATGACCCCATCGAAATGTCCGATAGAGAGAAAAAACACGATATTCATCGTTTGTTATTTGATGTCTTGCTGCACCCACCGTCCACCCACTGCCAGCTCCTGGTCGACTGCGCCGCTGCAATCTGCCGCTCCTCGGCGCCTATCCAGAATCTGTCCATCCCTCCGACATCGATGACTTCGGACAAGAGCCGCACGACCTCCTCCTGCGACTCTTCGTCGAGGATGGCGACGAGGGATCCCTGTTGAGTCTGACATTGGGCTTGGGCTTCCCACCAGTCTAGGCGGTCGTCGTCCGCCGAGCCGAAATCGAGGCAGACGTGGTCGCTGAGGCGTTCGACAAGGCCGTTTGGCGTGATCGCTGCTCTGCACTGAACTAGAAGTATTGTACACGGGTCAAAGTTTATAATGTCATCTTTTCCCTTATCTTCTTAATTTTGTTCTTCCTCCTCTTTTTTTTTTTGAAGGGGGGGGGGGTCTTATTCGTCTTCTTTCACTTGTAGCTTCTTCTAGGCTTCTACTTTTCCACCTCTTTGCCCTCCTCTTCCCTCCTCGTCATTTCTTATTTCTTTTTTTCTATCTTCTATTGTACAAAATCGTATCTTCCTACCGTATCATCACGTCGTAAGTCTTCAACGAAAACGCGCTCTCCCAGTACACAGCGCAAGTTAGGTTATCCGATTTTCATTCCCCCCCCCCCCCCCAATTTCCCCACAAACTTTTATACACATCTGCTTCTCTTCTGCTTTCTTTTAGCTACACAAGTCAACATTGCTGCCATCAACGTAGCGCTTAACGTAAACAAGGTTTCAAATATAATCCACAGTAGGAACACACCTTTGAATAAAATAAAAATTATGTTAGTGTGTATGCTCCCGCTCTGTAGGGAAACTCCCCGTTTCTATGGGGACATATCTAATGGACATCCCATGTATATTAAAGACATATCTTATGCACGTTAACCATCTACATATGAAAGGCTGTTGTATTGGATTTGTGTACATTATTCTCGGTAGATTTTCGGCAAAAGTTGCCGCGACATTGCCGCGGCAGCACTCCGTGTGGACCGTCTTAATAGGCAGGGTAAAAAAAAAATTACCCGGACGTTGTCGCGGTAATTCAGTTTTCAGAAGGTCTGTTTAGACGGGGCTTAAGGCTTTTTTCAATGTAGAACTTATCATAATGTTGGTCTTCAAATTGGCAAACAGTATTCTTAATAACATGTATTTTTCGCAAAGCGGAATGTACATTTCGTTACAAAACAACGTCACAAGTACAATTTAGAGCTATGATTTGAAGAGCAATACTGTTATGTAACTCACTTCCAGCCTGTTGCAAATTTGAAGATTTTGTGAGCATTTCACCCTTTTTCTACCTTGAAAAATCATTTCCAAGGTGAAACATATCAGTATACGACAAAGATGAATTTTTTTGCAGAAATGTTTTGTTTATTTGCTGCATATTTTAAGAATTTCAATACTTGACATCAGAGGTTATATCCCCAAGCTAGCTTGTCGTGCTTATTTTATCGAGTATATTTGATTATATATTTATATAATTATGCGTTGTATATCATATTTAATCTTATCAATTATTTTCATATTTTATCTATTATAATACTTCACATCCAAGGTTACATCCCCAAGCTAGCCACATACTTGTCGTGCTTGGTCTGGAATGAGAGTGCCATGCGAAAGAAGAAGACTAACTTTGACAGACAGGCACGCTCGACCACATTCCATTGGCCAGGCATAGGACCACTCTGTCTCCAATCAGATCGTAGGACTCGTCGCAGCTGTATAGGATGATGGACCCGTACTCGCCGCTCCCAGACACCAAGGTGTAGTTTCCGAACGCCGGGATCGCGGGCGGGGCGCATGAGATAGCTGGGTGTGTGTGTGTGTGGGGGGGGGGGGGGGAGGGACATGGGGAGGGGGAGGAGGAGGAGGAGGAGCAGGAGGAGGAGCAGGAGCAGGAGCAGGATGAGCAGCAGGAGGAGGAGGAGGAGGAGGAGGAGGAGGAGGAGGAGGGGATGAAGAGGAGGAGGGGGAAGAGGGGAGGAAGAGGAGAAAGAGGGGAGGAGGAGCAGGAGGAGGAGCAGGAGGAGGAGCAGGAGGAGCAGGATGGGATGAAGAGGAGGAGGAGGAGGAGAAGGAGAAGAGGGAGGAGGAGAGGGAGGAGGAGCAGGAGCAGGAGGAGGAAGAAAAGCAGGAGGAGGAAGAAGAGTAGGAGGTAAATTCATTACACAGCAGTGGCTAATGTTCATCACACATGTCAACCCTCAACTTCTTTTCTGCCAGAAGCATCATGCATTATTGATGCAACTGTGATGGCAGTTGCTAGTGGATCGATAGAATGGTCATTGTTGTGTTTTTAATTAATCATCCGATAAACACAAATCTGTAGGTCCAAAAGTGAAAATCTCATTAAGTATTCCAAGGATTATTACAATAATAATTTATAAACTGTCACAAAACCTGCTTCGAAAAAAATGGCATCCTTTGACTTTATAATGTGTCAATTTCAGCTTGATTCGAGTTTCAAGTTCTTTATTTTTCAAACGAGTCAAAAGGTTTTTTTGAAGACCTTAGTAGGAGCAGTACCTCTGCATTCAGGTTCCACACTGGCGCGCCATTCCTGGTCCTCATCGCAGTAGGCGATGATTCGATTGGGCTTTGACGTCATCTCGTATCCTTTATCACAGGAGTAGGTGGCATACGCCCCTAACGTTCGGTCGCTCCATTCTACGTCAGAGTGTGGGTAGGACGGAGGTACAGGACAGGTGCTTTGGCCTGTTAACACATAAGAAGAGTGGGCAAATATGCTCGTGTTTATGAAGGATTTCAGTCTATAAATCAGTTTTAAAAAATTGAGCATTTTCAAACTGATTATTCGAATTTGGTTCACATACCCTTGTATATATTTCATTAAAATACGGACACACAACACCCCTCACCTACACACAAACACATACATATGAAATGTGTATATATAAATGTATATATACATTTGTATGTATACATTGTAACACATTATGCCCTCGCACATACGCCCAGTCGCAAAATCGCGAATTGAGTAGGTAGTGGAAGAACCATTTTTCTACTCATTATGAAATTCCTCCCACGTCGGTGTTCCATCCCACAAAGTTGACGAGGTAAAGCTACCATTGCGTGGTCCTGTTCAAGAACTCCCGCAACGTAGGAGTCTTTTAAGTACACACACACACACATACACACATACACACACACACACACACACACACACACACATACACACACATACATACACACACACACATACTGTCATATTTTCTGGATCACAACCTTAAACTACTTTCAGAATCGCTTATCTTCGTCCGTCGTCGTAAAGTAGCCATCCGAATATCTTGATATCACCGGCCGTTTAGGAATGATAGTGTACTAAACACCCGTTTGATTTTGGTTGGCGGCCTAAGAAAACCTTACCATTAACTTTCCATTCACCATAATTTTGTATTTATCAAATTTCTGAAAGTAATAAATGAGCTAGTTTTTAAATGGGTCTGGTACATGTAGCCTTAATTCAGCATTGTAGATGTTGCCACGCTAGTCTTGATCAATGGTGAATCATAAGTGTTGTTCAGCTGTATATTTCGCGACCCGTGTATAAAACACAATACAGATTTGTATTCCTGAAAGGGAACTTGACCACGATCAACTACATTTGTACAATAATCCATTCTCACGGGGCAAGACGGGGTTTACAATATACATTTTATATATTATGCATTTATGCGACTGTTACCAAAGCAGATGTATTTGATGAGGTGACCATGGGAACCGAAGACAATTCAGAAAGCCTGACATTATCACACTCTGTTTAGTTCTGTCGATCTAAAAGGAAATACATTCAGTGCCCATTTCATTCCATAATTACACCGAGCGGGGGATTCATAACTGATTTTTGTTGCATTTCAGCATATTGGCTCGTAACAAACACAAATCAAAACGGCTAATCTATAAGATACCAGGGGTCATATTCATGAAAGCTTACTAGCCTAGTTGGTTACTACAATGCATGCATTTCGATGCACTTTATAAACTAACTAGGCTAAGTAAGGTTTCATGAATATGGCCCCTGAGCTCTAAAAATTTAGAAAGAAGACAAATTAGAACTCTAATTGCTGATGACGACTACACTTATAGAAAGTGAATGCGCTCTTAAACTCAGGATACGATATTGAACATCTGACAGTCTATACATATTCTTGTAATTCATGTCCCCATATTTATGGTAATGTGATCTATTGGCAAAAAAAAAATCATATCCGGTACGGACCAGCAGTATACACTAACAATGACGTGTATATGTCCGTGTACATGCTATATACTAGTCATAGCTCCACTGGCATATTCAAGGCTGTGAACGACAAATGACGTGGTATCGGATCTCCTGGGTACACCACAGAATGTTGGACGAAAATGACGAAATGACGAAAAATATCAAAAAAAACAACAACTCGCAAAGCAGTGTCTAGTTCAAAAAAACATTGCTAGTGAAATTGTTATACAGTATTCTCGTGGTATGTACACAACTTCATTTGTTTTAACTGTTAAACCGCTACACAACCTTCAATGCCTTGTTGATATCAAATCAATCTAGATATCGTTTAGTAGTTTAACGTGGGTATAATTACTCTCAGTTGTTTTTATGTGTGTCTGCTGGGGCGCCGGGATCTCATTTTCAGGTGGGATCTTTAAAGGGATAGTTCACCCTGAATATAAGTTGGTTTCAATGAAAGGAGACCGTAGAATTTGGACGACCAGTCCAAAAAACAACTCGCAAAGCAGTGTCCAGTTCAAATACACATTGTGAATGGAATTGTTATACAGTATTCTCGTGTTATTTACATAATTTCATTTGTATGACCTGCAAAACCGCTACACGACCTTTAATGACTTGTTGATATCCAATTATTCTGAATATTCGTTTGGCAATTTAATTTGAGTAATTACTCTCAGTTGTTTCGTTTTTATTCGTGCCCGATGGGATGCCGGGATCTCATTTTCGGGTGGGATCTTTAAAGGGAAAGTTCACCCTGAAGATAATTTTATTTCAATAAAAGCAGAAACATGAAAGAAACATGTCAGTGAAGGTTTGGCGAAAATCTGTCAAAGGATAAGAAAGTTATGATCTTTTAAAAATTGATTTTGTGACGTCACGCGCAAGGTGCTCTCCCATAACGTTGTGTACATTTTATTTCGAGAATGTGCATTTTCTTGAAAAGATAATTTTACCTGTGCGTTTGTCATAAGAAATAAATTTTTACACTCACACCTGTACATACTTGTACGAAAACAAATCATTTCGTTGTCAACAACAGAAAAAGAACAATTTATGGAATTATTTTGTACACACCATATGGGAGAGCACCTCGCATGTGACGTTACAAAATTGACATTTCAAAAGATCGTAATTTTCTATCCTATGACAATTTTTCGTCAATCCTTCACTAATATGTTTCTTTTATGTGTCTGCTTTTATTAAAAGTTCTGGGTGAACTATCCCTGTAAAAGTTCTGGGTGAACTATCCCTTTAAACTCTTCAATAATATCAGCCCAGATTAAAACGTACCCAACTTAGAGTTGGGTTTGGAGTTGTTACCGTTTCAAGAAACCCACCCCTGACGGTCTAAAAGGCGACACAGGTTGTACTTTGTCCGATTATCAATCGGAAGCTACAAGGAGGATGCGCTCGATTTCCGCAACCCGCAACTCAACTTCTCTTTTAAAACGGGCTATCTAATCGAAAATACCATTACGCCGAGTGCTAGCCATGGCTTTTATGTGTACTAACACGACTTTAATAAGCACTGCAACGTATTGAATATCAGTCATGTGGTGTCGTGCTTAGACTTACTGAATACCGTTGGTGTTGAATTTGATATCAATAGTGCTCATCTGAAAAAAGAAGGGCGTTCAAGGTAAAAGGTCGAAGTGGACGATGAGTGCAGCCCGTGATCACGAGAGAACCGTTTTGCCGACATCACGGTGGGAGGGGGGGGGGGGGGCGGGGGGAGGGGATCTTATTTGATTTAACCGAATTTGATTTTGTTTAATTATACTTTTTGTTTTATTTTGAGAGGCATCCTTCCACAGAAGGGTGGAAGACATGGCCATGGCAGAACAGCATTCTTTTAATGACGCTGGTCGTGTATGCTTAATCACTATTGCCCTTTACCTCAAGACGGAATCAATTCAACATTCTTGGTATGAAACTGAATACTTTCTTTGCATTCAGTCCAATAATTGCTGCCCAATTACCCACCAATAATTATGATAAATGTAACTTTACTGTCTCTTTAAACGACAACACCACGTGGAATTAGATTTAAAACTATCCTGTGTGCAGTGCGTGAATGATATCGCACCTGTACGCGCACTTATTGCGATGTCTTGACATCACGCGTGATCGTAGTGATAGACAATCTAGTTAGGAGTATTTCACACACAGCGTTCACATCAATGGTTTCTTTTTTCGGCATTACTGAGCATTACTAGACCGATTCCCCCATCTCTGCCACCTACCCAAACTATTACTTGTGTTTATTTATATGCAATTACCATTTTATTTCAGCTATTCAGTGTAAACCCACGTGAGCGGAGGAGTACTTATCTAATGAATAGTTCTTATGCCTTCACAGAACAAACCCTTCCAACGCATGATATACGGCATTATCCATTATAGAAGTTTTGATTTGATAAATTGTGAATCAAACATATATATATTTATATTGAATATTGATCTGAGGGTCACTGTTGTTGCAAATACAATCAATGATCATTTCGTTTTCGGTGTAATTTTTTCACGATGTAAAAGTGACCAGTCCTCACGATGTAAGAATATCAACAATATCAGTCGCCTAACACGGTTAAGTTAGACATTTGACGTGTCCAAATCCGGGCAAGAATTACCAAGGGATTCAAATATCAAAGTACCACATTCAAATGATTATGAACCTCGGGAGGAGTAAATATTCAAGCGTTACGATGCTTTGTTGGAAGTGTCAAATCAAACATGCTTATTTGGGTCCAATCTTAAGCTCAGGGAGCTGTACATTTTGAAGACAAGAATCGTATACACGTAATAAGACTATCATGCATACGTTAGAATGTAAGACCATGCCAACTCATACCAGTGAATCGTGGGGAAGGTTATCGAGATCGAGATCGAATGGGTAGTCATTGGTTTCACCATCGTCATAGCTGTCAGGCGAAACACTACTAGCGTCTTCTTCCCCCTTCCCCTATCCCACCCCAAATATCCTTCTAAATAGTTTCGATGAACTCATACACTGTTTGTAACTAGTTAGGACTGACTGATTTTACTTCAAATCTACCAAAGTCATACAGACCACTGGTTCATAGAATAGCAATACTCACCACAAGTAATTGTCACGTGACATAGCATAATGCTTGCAACCAATAATTGGTCAATTTTCATTGCTTGTAGATACATCCTCTTCCTTCATACACCATACGTGATGTCAAAATTAAAATCTAGCTCAAACCATGCAGATACCAAATCACGATCCACGCTATGAATTATAACATAACCAAACCGTGACAGGAGCGTGACGGTGCAAAATCCACAACGGGTCTTCCGACGTAGATACTGAATCTCGTTGCACAAGCAATCCGTACGGGCACTGCTATCCGTAAACTAGCACATGGCTGCTATTCAATAATGTCAGAATAATTGTTAATACAATTGCGAACTTGAATCCGTATCATAAGTTAACATTCGATTCGTTTCCCCTCAGAAATAAGTTTGCATCGTTGATTAAGTAGCGCACTTTATTTCGCGATCGGTACAGCGAGCTCGAGTCGCCATCGAGAGCGCCGTTCAACGACGAGGGATGCCACTCACAAATCATGTGGTAGAAGTCACTGGAATTAACCAGCCGATATCGTTCACAACGCTGTCATTGGCTGTGTGGTACTGATCTTGACCCAGATCTGTTTGTTAAAACTTAGTTACCATTGCACCATTGACGTTTAGTTCTGCAGTTCAAGGATTATTAGCCAGGTGACGAAATAAAAACATATCCGCCTCGATATAGACTGTTCATTACAGCGCCATTTTGTAATATTTTACTGTTTACCCGTTCCAGGACTAGACACATACAAGAGGCCGCTAACAAACACTAATCGTTACCTGAACATTATGAAAAACAATTGGAATACCAATTATCTTCTACTTTATATAGATCTGCCCTTGTAGTTTCGATAGGCGAGTTCTGCATTGTTTAGACTTGGTTTAAGGCTGCGGGGGCGTTATTTCTTCCCTTCTGCAATCACGACTAAGTCTAGGGAGATAGACTAATCTTTTAAAAGTCTCTCTCCTTCTCCGCTAAATAGCAAATATGGGATTGTTACTAGTCTGTTTGTTCAGATGTAGAGTTGATTATTGTAGTTTGCGTGAGAAAGGAACATTTTAAAGGGATAGTCCATCCTGAAGATATGTTGACAAGAAACATATTAGTAAAGGTTTGACGAAAATCTGTCAAAGATAAGAAAATTGTGATCTTTTGAAATGTCAATTTTGTGACTTCACGTGCGAGGTGCTCTTACATATGTTGTGTGCTGTATGATTCCACAAATTGCTCTTTTTCTGTTTTTGACAACGGAATAAATATTTTTATAGAGGCATGTATGTAAAAACGTGTTTTTAATTATTTTTCACAGGTAAAGGTAAAAGGATGCATATCTTCTTGAGAAAATTGGCATTTACAACAAAAGACGTGTCACAAAATTGAAATATTAAAAGATCAAAACTTTCTTCTCCTTTGACGTATTTTCATCAGACTTTCACTAATATGTTTCTTTCAAGTGTCTGCTTTTATTTAAATCAACTTAATTTCAGGGTGAACTATCCCTTTAACACACTCCAACAAGTAACAGGTATTGCATGGAGTGGTGAAGGTTGCGCGACTCGTAATAAATTATGATATTGGCATTTGTCACATTCTTGTTTAATTTTAGGATAGATCAGATTTGGTGGAAGCAATCGTCTCAAAATCATAAAATATCAAATAAAATGATGACGTCAGAGCAGTTGTGTAATAATCACGGCTAGTATCATCACCACCTCTGTCCTGTATACCTTTAGAACATAGTTGCTGTTTTCGTCTTTTTGAAAAGGGCTGTATCGGTGGCGAGGAGGACAAGGTTTAACGATATATTTTGAGTTTCCGTTTCCGGTGCAGAACAGGAAAAATAGTCACTTGGTTGTCCCGATCAGGGTCAAACAAACGGTGAGAAAACTTCCGGTAGTTTGGTTTATCGAGTTCCTTTTCTCTAGTTCCTTGTTTTCTGCCGTAGTGGAACGCGCACTGCAGACCATACCCTGTATGATATATATTACGAGGGAGATGTACGTTAGTTTAACTAAAGCTATTCATCCTATTTTATCAAATTACTTTAACCCCTTTCTCCATCTTGGTCTCTATTCTGTTTCTTCTTCTTCTTCTTCTTCTTCTTCTTCTTCTTCTTCTTCTTCTTCTTCTTCTTCTTCTTCTTCTTCTTCTTCTTCTTCTTCTTCTTCTTCTTCTTCTTCTTCTTCTTCTTCTTCTTCTTCTTCTTCTTCTTCTTCTTCTTCTTCTTCTTCTTCTTCTTCTTCTTCTTCTTCTTCTTCTTCTTCTTCTTCTTCTTCTTCTTCTTCTTCGCATTCAATTTCTTCCTCATGTTTTAGAGGTAGGTCACTCCAATAAACGATTCGACAAATCAGCAAAAGTAGAAAAACATATTAGCACACGTTTGATTAAAATCAGGCAAGAACAACAAAAGTTCTGCGGTTTTTTTTTTCAATTTGCAAAAATTGGAAAAGCCTAGTACGAGGCTGCGATGATGTGGTTGAGCCGGGCTCTGTAACCTTTGTTTGTAAGAAATTTCATTAATTGCCAAAATTTTCGAAAAAAAAAACCCGATTGGGTATAGGAAAGTATTTCTCCATGTTGACATATTACCTTGAATAAAACCTCTCTGTGATATGTATTTCAGGTTCGGGGAAGATTAGAGTTGATTTACTGATTTTGATAAAATGCATTAACCTTTACTGTACCAGATTTACTACTGTTCTACGTGATTTGAGTATATTACGTATAAACTTAGACACACGTAGCACATTAAGAGTGAATAACCTCGTCTATGACATCACCCATGCGCTGCTAATTTAAGGGATGCTCAAACTCAAACTCAAATGGTTATGAATTCGTTTATCTTTCTTGTTTAAATTTTGCTCAATCTTGTTAATGTTTTTTTAGTTTGAAAGGCCCGTGGATTACTTGTCGAATTCCTCCTCTCCTCCACATGTTAATATGTCCCTTTAATTGTTCTCTTATATTCATTATGATTGTACAATTACTTCTCTACCCTCTGTCACAATATTTATTTGAAACATGTATTTCTTCCTTAATAATCATATTTTCCAGACCAAAAAAAATGTTATTCATATACCCAGGTAATGAGACACTTCAATACAATTTACAATATTTATATTCCAATTACATTAATATGAAAGTGTTTAAGTTCAAATTCCATACAAACAAGATATGCTTTTTCCACCCCTCCCCTACTTCCTCCCTTCTCCCAAGCCAACCCCCCCCCCCCCTTCTCTCTCTCTCTCCCTCTCTCTCTCTCTCTCTCTCTCTCTCTCTCTCTCTCTCTCTATCTGTCTATCTCTCTCTATCTAGCTCTCTCTCTATTTCTATCTCTCTCTCCGTCTCTCTCTCTCTCTCTCTCTCTCTACCCCCCCCCCCCCTCTCTCTCTCTCTCTCTCTCTCTCTCTCTCTCTATCTCCGTCTCTCTCTCTCTCTCTCTCTCTCTCTCTCTCTCTCTCTCTATCTCTCTCTATTTTCTCATCTGTTTCTTCTACCCGTGCATTAACTCTGGCAAAAGAGTATAGAGTTCCTAAGCAGAAGATAGCGAAGAGGGCGCCAACGTAGTCCTCCACCATGTACATACTAAGGTCCCCATAGAGATAGATAGGTTGCATACGTGTAATTAAATTGGGGGAAGTCCCTAGAGTATACAAAAGTTGACAAGATCATTGGAAAAATGTTCATATAAAATCAGTTACTAGTAAACATATATGTGCAACTCTTGTTAAATGCAAGTATAATGAGTAACCATTATCATTCCATGGCAGTGCAGCGACTGAACACCGACATGTCTCTGGTTGAATTTTTGAAGCCGCACGTACACACCTGAAACTTTGAGCAAATTGGCTGGTAGATTCTTATTCAGGCTTTTAAAAACAATCGTCGACGTTCAAAAGAAGACTTGGCCTTCAAATTTTCATAAGGCAGAGATAAATCATTAAGCTACCTGTGACAAATGTAAAGCTTCATGATATACATCTATTTTCAGGATGTTAATTTGTACCTATCTCAGATATATATTGCCCCCCCCCCACACACACACACACATCTCTACAATATTACATACAATACAGTTTGACTTCCAATTCATATGAATTTAAAGTCATTCACAGAAACATTTGGGTTGAATAAAAGGAATGACAGACAGACAACCAAAGCAAATACACGAAATTACCTTTGAAAAGTGGGCTTAAAACAATATTACTACCTACCGCCTTTAGAGGATTTGCAAAGGACGGTAACAAAAAAGGGGTGTCGGGGTCCACTCCTTTCCACCCTTCCCTACCCCGCCCTACATACCCCAGCCGAGGTCATGTGGTTGTGAAGTGTAACGTATGAAGCTGGATAACAATAATGAGGAGGGCGGGAGTAAAATGTACCCCGACCACCCCACCAGTCCCATTAGACGACAAATCGCGGATAATTCTACCTGTGGGGGTCAAAATCTCCCCCGATGAATCCAAGCCTCGGGGCAATATCTATTATCTAAAAACGCTAATCCGATAATCGATTACTGAAATGAGCTTAATCCGTGAGCCGAAAGGTAGAAACATGTAAAAACCGTGACGATTACGTAATTACAAAATGGAGTGATAAGAACAAGAATGACCCTGTAAGAAGTGCTACTATCGAGCTTTCATTGTATATGCCTTGTGTCCTTTTATATGGTGTATTGACCGGGGCAATAGTTACTTTGCTACCGATTTGTTGTTTTATGCATCAGTCTTTAGGCGTGTCTGGTATTTCTTCGGGGCGATGCAAAGCCTTAAAGGGAATATACTGTACTGGGGAGACAAAAAGGCCTTCAAAAGGTGATCGTGAGCAATCTTCTTGCCAATGGTCTTAAATTCATGTATTGTCCATTTTACAGACTTGCTGAAAATTATTTGCACTCAAATGATCCACATTTTGAGTAATTAGTGATTAAATCACAAATCATTGATATGTTCGGATTTGAGGATTTGAGGATTTGTGATTTAATCACTAATCAGTAGTAGAAGAAGGAGAAAAGATGTATTAATCATGGTTGTGGCAGCAGTAGAAGTAGGAGTGGTAGGGGAAATACTTTAGAAACAATGGTGCTTGTACGTTGTAGTATTTATATATTACGTACTTATTTTAAGGCACCACCAAGAATGGCAGTAGTGCATTGACACAGCCGACGCGTTTTGATATCATAAATAATGATATGATGTGCCGCACACATGGAGGTGATAAACCAATAAGAGATATGATTGTTATTAAGACAAAGCCACTCGACTCTTGACCAGTTTGAGCAAGATTGGCGTATCCAAGTCCTCAGCGGAAGAACATAGCAACAACACTATGTACTGATACACCTACAAAAGTGACAATAATGACAATTGAGAGCATGTCGTGATGGTATGTAATCCGAGTCGAGTTCACCTTTGCACGAAGATTAGAAGGATGATTAGATACGAGGCAACATGATCTGGCGTGTAATTGTATTTGCTTATTAAAGCAAGCGTATTGACATGAATGATTAGAATTGAGGCCTCTTCGCGTTGATCTCTTCAGATTAGTGACGATAGTGAGAAGATGTGTCTCGGTGATTTTATTCGCGTCTGAGAAGCAAATATTTCCATCGAGCAGGAAACATTCAAGATATGTTATTGACTGTGGTGGCTTTTGAATAGAATATGGGATGGGATCAAAGTGAAGATCAGCCAAAACCAAACATGCAGCGATGTTGCCGGAGAAGAATAAGATGGAGCAGAAAATGGTGAGGGCAGAGGGCAGGGCCTCAACGGAAAGAGGGGGAGAGAGAGAGAGAGAGAGAGAGAGAGAGAGAGAGAGAGAGAGAGGGGGGGGGTGGGTGGGCTGGGGGTGGGAGGGGGAGAGAGAGAGAGAGAGAGAAGGGGGGTGGGGTGGGAGGGAAGAGAGAGAGAGAGAGAGAGAGAGAGGGGGGGGGTGGGTGGGCTGGGGGTGGGAGGGGGAGAGAGAGAGAGACGGTTGGAGATGTTTTTTTCCGTCATTGTCGTCATTTAGGAAATCCCTGTAAAAAATACATTGATAATATCATGCCATACGGGACGTTACTTTCAAGCCTTTGCTTACTAATGCTTATAAATTGATAGTTATGTTGTATTTGGACAAATCGATGAAATGAAAAATGAAGATATAGCCTATGCATAGAGAGAAAGAGAGAGAGACAGACAGACAAACAGACAGACAGAGACAGAGAGAGAGAGAGAGAGAGAAAGAGACAAGATGAAGAGACAGAGAAAGAAGGGAGGTGGATACAGAAACACAAAGAAAGAGATCAAAGGAGAGGAAAATAAGGATAATACAGCGAGAAAATAGAGTTGGGGTGGCGGGGTGAGAGAATACGAAGAAAGGAGATAGAAAAAGAAAGAAATTGCAGAAAGAGAGAAAAATGGTCGAGATGTGAAGATGAGAGATAGATAGAGAAAGGTATAGAGAGGTAAGATGAGGCAGCGGGAGAGAAAGAAAGGAATAGAGAACGAAAGACGGATTATCGGAGGAAGGTTGTTGATGTCATGACCCCAATCTCTATTGAAATCAAAATACCAACGGGTTGTCAACCGAATAGCAAACCGAGCATATTCATTGTCGATCATTGTTGTGTGTGTCATGTAACTTTTGTTGACGCTACATTATGTTCATGTAAAGATATAATGAGAGATCTGTATATATGTGTGTGTTAAAATGTCATAACCCTATGTTCCAATTGGTACACGTGACGATTAAGATTTGTGGTATAAAGCACTTTAAAATATTAACATTCAGGGTGATAACATACGTCATTACGTGATTTAATCTGGGATTCCTTACAAGTTAGCATTACCATTTTCCAGTATGCAGAGGCGAGACAGCGAATAAGCCTTTAAAATCCGGTAACAACAACTAGAAAGCTGGTCCTCAAAGAAGATAAAGAGACAAGAGAACAATCGTCCCTCCCCCTAGATCTATTGTGCCATTTGGACTAATCAAACAATGAACCGGTTCCCGCCTGGTTGCACTGCTAACATAACCCAAAACTCGATCTGCAGTTTTGGAGATTTTTTGTGTCAACGGGTTACTAACTATTCACGAAAATGCTACACTAAATTTATCATGTTTACGATAGTGTGGTCATTCACGTAGGCAATATTCGCGGACGGTGATAGGAAGAGCTTTTGTGATTTAGGGTAGAGAGGAGTGGGCGTTCTATGCTGCTTACGACCCAATGTTGCAGTCGGACGACACTGCATAGCAACGGCCTTAGTAACAGGGAAGCTAAGGGGTCACAGTTCGACGACTCCTTTACCCCCGCGCGGAGCGAGCGATCAATAATAAGGCACTGTACATTACGTTAGTACTGTGTGTGTGTGCGTGCTTGTACGGAAACTAAGGCACTGCATTAAACTTTACTCCGCCAGAGTTTCGGGCAGAACGGGTGTGAGGAAACGTTATAATTTGTTCGTGGCAGGCCGTTGGTGTGGGCATATCTATGTCCCTCGACCTCGTTTACCACTGCGGAGGTTCACAGAAATACTAGAAATACTGGAATATTTGGAACTTATCCGTCTGTGCAGGATAACAAGTTTGGATGGGAAACTCTGCTTTAGTTTCGACGAATGGACGAATAGATATCTCGGAATGGACACTCGATCATTGATACATGAACTTTCATGACGAAGCCCATCTATCTTCTTACATGAAGTAAGTATATGTGCATGTTTACTTACATGAAAAGCGTTGCTACACATACCGTGATATTGAATGTTTTACACTCCGTACAGAACGCAGGAGGTGGAACTGAAATACACTGTACACCTGGATTTTTATAATTATAATTATAATACTCCAGTTTTTTACTTTGGCTCGATTGTAGAAAGCATAGGGGAGGCGCGTTAATCACTCTTGTATAGGTAAAATACATGGTTTGCATAATTATATTGAAGAACGTGTATTTTGGAATATGTATTATTGATTGTTTATGTTCATGTCAATACTCGTTACTTTTTACAATACTTTTTACATGGTTTTACAAATAACAATACATGTACATACATATTCCACATTACATAAATGTTCCATGCTTTTGTGTATTTATTATGTTACTATCTCCCATCTCTTCCATGTATAATTCTTTATATTAATTGTATATCATTATTATTGTATATTGTATGCCGGTATAATGAAATAGTGGTATTATGATTACACATAGATTTATCTAATATTATCACATTTCATGATATACATGCACATGTACATGTACATAGTTAATCTCCATGTAATGTTGCATATTATTAACCATAACACACAGACGAATTGAACATTGTATATCCAGTATGTTATAAAGTTATAAGCATCATTGCAAAAGTCTAATTGGATTGAATTGAATTATTTATTGTCCATCAGGAAATTCTTTTTACATGGTTTTACAAATAACAATACATGTACATACATATTCCACATTACATAACTGTACACATGAATTTCAATAATACAAAACATATAAACAGAAATTAGATTTGAGACAGTGCGCATAGGTATTAAGATTACAAATAATTGTGATTGAGTGCATGCGTTATCAGTAAAAGTACCAAAGGCATTGTTATGTACAACAGTGTTGTGTATAACATACTGCCCCGTTTGGGTTCATTTTTAATAATGGTCGCAAGAATACCTGTGAAATATATATAAAAATATGAATACAATCATGTATGGACATCTCATTGACGTATATCAATTCACCTTAGCCCATGCAGTTCATGAGCCAATCACAATATAAAAAATGATAATGCACACTTGTTCACTCACAGGCACGCTTTGTCAATATTGCAGTCACAAATTATTCATACGACTTCCATTGTTTGGCTTCTCCCCCATGGAATATTATGAGTTATGCGCCCTTCACCCTGGGTTGATCTTATTACCCATTCTGTCTGCGTCAGGGGAGATCATTAAGCATTAACTCCTGGACCCTGTCGCATAAAACTTACCATTAATGGCAACTTTGCTTCCAATGGCAACTTCTATGGAAGCCTTGAATGTGATTGATTGTAGAGCGATGTTATCATGGTACTTACCATTGATGGCAGAGTTACCATCAATGACAAGTTTTATGCAACGGGGCCCTGGGATGTTGTCGCTAATATAGGATACTGAAGTAAATTGTGCCCACGGGATTTCTGGCCAGTGGAAACGTATACAATTAAAAAATAATAGAATAGGGGGATAGGAGTTACTCGAGTTACGTGTAGGATGTCGATACAGATCTGAATAGGTCTCTGTACTACAAGAACCCAAGGGAGAGGGCAAGGGATGCGCGCTAGGGGGTGTTCTCGGAGATACTCGTTTTCAAGCAGAGACATGATCATAATGATACATGTAGATGTTGCTTCTGAGTATTGGCTTCTAAGGTGGAGTGGATAGTACTTGAACTTTGCGGTGCACCATGTGAGAAAGGGAGGAATTGGATTCTTTCTAGGAGTTGTGGTAGTCCTAAAAAGAGCTGTTGTGCTAGTCCTATAAAGGACTGTGGGGGTGGGGGGGGGGGGGTAGTCCTGAAAAGGACTGTTGGTATTCTTTCTAGGAGAGTCCTAAAATAAACATGTAATTGCTTGTTTCCCACAAGGATAACATCTTTTAAACCAGTAAATAAACAATAAAATATACCATTTTGAAACCAGTTTTTGATGTGCATCAATACATGGTCCATTATGAACGTAGAATATTAAAATGGATATTAATTATGCATTTAAATGACAAGCAGGTAGACGAATGAATTATTGTTATATATTTCACGATTAAAGTATTGTACTGGGCAATATTTTAATCAAGATTGTATGGATGCGTAACCCCCACTCCTCCTTCGTAACTATGAAGCGCGACGCCCTAGCTCCCGGGATGTTGCTGTGTGTTGTAGTTTGCGTAAGGTTTGAAAGAACAAATAAATCATTGAGTTATACGCTCAATATTATGGAGATGATAAATTACTCCGCTACTTTAGCCTGTTGACAGATTAGTTCAGTTATAACGGAAATATTATCAGATTGACATAATGAATTCGCCTGTGGTGCTATACTCCTAGGCCTATTCTACTGGAAGGAGTGAGTTCCATCATCGACCTGTTACCATGGTAATCAGTGTTGTGATTCTAGGGTTCCAGTTTAATTTCCTCCACCCTCTCGCTCACAGCAACATTGTATACTCGCTCTTAATTAAATAAACCTTAAGAACCATTCTTTTTAAGACGTGCGCTTTACACGTATACCGTGATTCAAGGAGCGATCAATGGCCCGTCCCTCCCTCACGGGAGTCGGCCTAAAAAAAAAGAAAACAAGATGGATGAGTAATTTCATAACTCCAGCGTCACAATAACGATGAAAATTAACTTAAACAAAATAATGTTTCTAATATTGTTCAGTGCGCTCTGAGGCACATGGGCAGACAAACATACACGCACACATACGCACACACACTCACACCCCCATAAACTAACCCGTACATGTAAACACACACACACACAAACACACACACACACACACACACACACACACACACACATATATATATATATATGTATATGTATATAAATGTAAGAAATTATACATACACATGTATATATGTATATATATATATACACCTATACACGCACACATTTACAAACATTACAAATGGACACATGGACGCTGATGCATTTAACACACACGCGGATCTAATAGGATATTTCATTATGATCGAAACTGAATTATGAATGAATGTAATATTCTGGACATGACGTCTGAAACATGTAAAAAATACACTTTTCATATTATGTCCTCACATAATTTGGGCCACGGACTTCGGACCCAATTTCAAAGTAATTTCTCTCTTCGTAAATCTAATACGTTTTCCGTAATTATGATAAACATGTGAACTAAACGTGAATTGGAGTTGTTGGAAAAGAACCGAAATGATGAGAGAGGAAGGAGAGGAACAAAAACTATTAAGTATTGAATCAAGACTAGTTTTCACATGGCGTTGATTTTGATGTCACAGAGGAAGGAGAAACAAAATCAACTGTAAATTAAACGATTAACCAGTAATCAATATACTATAAAATACAAAACTGCAGTTCCATTAAATATGACAAATATTGCACATTTATAGGGAGAAACGAAAAAAAAAATACTATGCAAGAACAAAAATCACCTACAAACGAAATAATGCATGATAAATCAATACGAGACATTTGCTATTTTTCGAAGGGGCAACTTTCATCGATCGACCCTTTATCCAAGCATTACACTGATCAGAAGATTAAGGTTTAATTGCAAAATGATATGTAGGCCTAATAATTGCTTTGTGTAATGTTATGTGTGATTAAGTCGTTAATTAAATTGTATTTTCCTTTTCCCTTTCTGTAATCTTACAGGGTCTTCCGTTGGCAGACTTAACCGACCACATACCAGCACTCTCACCATAGACAGGATCAATACATGTTTGCAGACAAGCCCTCGGGGGATACGAACTCGTGGTGAAAACAATCAACAGAGGACACGGGACTTGTTTGCGGATATTGTTTTCTAGTTCTACTTCGCTATCAAACACAGAGGTCGTACAACTCACTGGTGTTTATTACAACGGATCGAATCTCCCTTTTCATCAGAATTCGTAGTAGGGGAGAAATATCAACGCAGAATCAGGAAAACAAGTGGCCACTGCTGTGCTGTTTCTGAATATCACAATCCGTTGAGGATGAAATACGAAGAATAGAACTCGGAAGCTACCTCGTTGTGGATTTCGCACCTTTCAAATATGATAAAAAAAAGGGGGATGCAGAGATGATGATCTGAAATATTATCTGTTAGATGCACATCGGTACTGGAAGGATGAATGTATAGATAATGATCTACTAATTTGATCTTCGAATTTGTGATCAGATAACGAGGAACTGCCGTGACTGATACTGTAGATACCATCGGATCTTAATAGCTCTACTAATTTGATTTTATTGAACAACGGTATGGGTTGAAGCCGCCATAGAATACTTCAATGTGCAGCACTGCGGAACTGTGAAACGGACTTTTTCATCTGTATTAGCTTGGAACTGCGATTTGTTTGCGTAATGCTGTCATTAAATAATTCGACGGCGTTGCGACCGAAGGAAACTGGAAGGATCATCATTTGGAATCGAGAGAGCGAGAGAGTCTGCAGGAGCGATGGTTTGATTAGCCTGGTGTGATATCGAAAAGATCAGTGAAAAGCATCCTCCGTAGTATTAAAGGAGAAATACGCGATCGGCCGGCCGCCCAACATCTGAGTTGTCACTTGTTTGGCGGGAAAACACTATCATAATCTTCAGTGTACAGACTGACCACGACTTTTAAGGAGCTGAACATTAAAAAAAATTGTTGTTGTTTTTCGACTTAAGGGAGAAAGGTTGTTTTCACTTGCTGACAATAGAGGTTCTCGCTGTCCTTGGGGATGTTATTGATGGCTGCGGCAATAAAAGTTTGACCATGGATTGTCGGAAGAGCGCGAAACCAAACAGTCTTTGTCTTCTTCAGCAAACTTAGTGGTTATCATCTTATCTCGTTAGGGTGCTTCTTCCGAGATCTTTTGATCTAATCAGAAGGTGTTTGTTCTCCCCAGCTCGGTTGTGTCGCACAGGGAGGGCAAACAGTGGTATTAAACTTAAGATTGCGGTACTTGCCACTTGAGCGGTGGGGGCTGCGTTACTATTTGCCCAAGATGCGCTGTTTGTTCAGTCATTGAGATGTGCAGGAGACGCCACCAGCGGGCCTAAGTTGCTGATCCTCTTCAATTGAATAAAAATACAACACCCATCAAGCATACGAGGTGAAGTTTCAACACGGTAGACTGGTGCTCATGTATGGACGCCATGAATCGTAAATTAGTCATCCCTGGAGCGTTATTGGTTAATGAACAAGAGACAGTGGATTGTTTAGGCATATTTTGAACAAGAGAGCGTGATTTTCTCGAAGAAGTATGGCTTCTAAAACGACGAAGCGCCCACGGAGCGTCAGCGCACGGGTGGGCAGGGGGTTGCGGGCGAGTTGGAACACTACCATCCCGCTGGGGGCGTCGGCACAGGTGCACCCGTCGGACTCGCGGGGTTACATCGTCGACTCGAATTTCATGATCCCGCGCGTTCGCGACCTCGAGTCCGAGTTCCAGCGAGAACTCGGGAAATGTCTCTTCGAACGGACGGTGCAGTTTGCGGAAGAAGGTGTGGCGTCGGGGGATCTGCCGACGCAAAACGACCCAAACAACAACAACAACCATGCTATGATGAAGGGAAGAGCACATCGATCCGTCTCCGTGAACGATTTGAGTTCGTTCAGTACGGGTGGTGGCGCGAATCGCGAGTCGATGAGGTTCTTTGACAGCAGACGATATTTAAACGTGAAGCCCACGCGATGTACGTCTGCTCTTGTGCAGCAGAATGAACGTTTTGATACTTACTTTGTAGGTGGGACCTTGAATAAGTACGCGGTCGCGAACGCCATGGGCCCGCTGGCCTCTCCCAGGCCCGCCATTGAAAGAGACATCCACCGCATGCAGATCGCGAAGAAGGACAATCTGAGTCCGTTTTCCGTGAGAGAGGCCTTCACAGATAAGGAGAAGGAGGAGGCACCAGATGAATACTGGAAGCAGAAGGCCATCGAGGAGAAGGAGCGACAGGAGGCGGAGGAGAAGGCGAGAATAGAGGCGGAGGAGCGGGCGAGGGTGGAGGCGATCGAGAGGGAGAAACGCGAGCGGGAGGAGGAGAAAGAGAGGCTCATTGCTGAGGCGAAAGCCAGGAAGGAGGCCGAGGATCTGCTAGCCATGGCCCGCGCGGAAACCAACGCGATCAAAGCACAACTCAACGACGTCGAGAAAGCGCGAGATGAAGCATTGAGTAAACTCGAAACCCTATCAACGATGTCGACGACATCGAAAGGGAAAAAGGGGAAGGGGAAAGGAAAGGGAAAAGGAAAGGGGAAGAAAGGAAAAGGTGGGAGCTCAGATGGGATGTCGGACGTGAGCAGCGTATCGAGAAAAAAACCCGGAAAGAAAATCTTAAAGGGAAGCGAGACGGACGATAACTCCAGCACGACCGACGGAAAGAGAGTGACTTTCAACGAAAAACTGACGAGCACCAAGACAATCAGCCCGCGCGGTGCACGGACAAAATCGCCGAAGCGGAGTCCGTCTCCGAGCGGCGGAAAAAAGGGGAAGAGCTTCCCCGGCAGTGCCCGCAGCAAAAGCGGGAACGCGAAGGTCAAGGGCAAAAAGAAAAAGAAGAAGAAATCCCCAACGCCCCCGCCGGAAGAGAAGGCCGCGCCTGAGCCGGTGAAAGAGGAGGACCCTCCTCCCGTGATTGACCTCACGGAGAAGCTGCCCAAGAAACCCAAACCGATCATCCTGGACGAGCCGCCTATGTTTTGTCTCGCTACTGACTATAAGACTCGACAACAGATGGTGGAGGAGTGGTTGTACGTGCGCAGCTGCAACGTGTACCCGACGTCGATGCCCCTAGCTTGAGCGTCTGAACTCCTCATTTCCCGGTGTCACATATTGGCACTTGTAATATACATCACACCCTAGGAAGCAGTATTTTGTCTTGTTATGAAAAGGGTTAAGCCTCGTTAAAAACAGCCACGATTTAGTTCAGAGCCAGAGATGCGAACAAAAAATTCCGTTATTTTTTTGTTATTTTTGTGTATAATTTAGTATACCGTTATTTTGTGATTTACCAACCAACACACTTACCAAAACCAACATGGACGCTGGAAATTTAACTGCTTGTAAATACACGCATGTAGTCATCAATCTGGCTGGGTGGAGTTTTCCATTGACCGTGCCCATATATTCCGACAGGCCCAATTAATTTCAACTATCTCGTTTTAAACAAGGAAGCCAGATATTAATCACAACGCGCATGAATTCACCTCTTTTTAAAATGTTAAATTCACTCCAAAATCACAAGATTTACCGGCGAGCATAATACTGTAAGTGCGTCCTGAAAGCAATTTCTAGCTCCTGTATCAGGTTTTGCGTCCTGAAGCTTGTTTTCTGCAATTCGAGAGTTATAACATCTCTATGATGTTATAATTATTTGTTATGAGAGCCTTCATGAAAATGCCATATGATTCATGTATCAAAATTAGAATGAGAGCAGATTTTGAAATGTTTTTGCCAACTTTGCTTGAAATTGAGACAGAGCTTTTATTTTGTCTAAATTTGAAGAACAAAACCTGTGTTTACCTGTGTATAAAACTGATAAATAATTTTACAAGCAACATTGTGACGATATTTGTTCATTATAGGGATAGTTTTAAGAAAAGCATGAACATGAAAGAATTATTGAATGTTTAGTGAAAATCCGTCAAAGGATTAGAAAGTTACGATTGTTGAAAGTTTTGATTTTGTGATGTCACGTGCAAAATATTCTCCCATACGTTGTGTACTCTTTATTTTTCTTGAAAATGTCGATTTTCTCAAAAGGATATGTATAATTTTACCTTTGCATTTCATACATCATTAGAAACACATTTTACACACATTTCCTTTATGAACAAAAATGATTCCCTCATCAAAAACAGAAAAAGAGCAATTTATTGAATTATACAGGACAACATTTATGGGAAATCATCTTGCATGTGACGTCACAAAATCACTATTTTTAAAGATCCTAACTTTCTTATCATTTAGCCGGATTTTCATCAAACCTTCACCAATACGTTTCTCTCATGATTCTGCTTTTATCAAAACCAACCTAATTTCAGGATGGGCTATATCCCTTCAACACAAATTTTGATTAAGAGACAAGACCGATATTTGAAATAACAGTATGCACACTGCAGAACTGCGTCTTTTTTATCAATATGATATCCAAATTTGGTGCAAGTAATGCACATGAAGCGTATATATAGTTGACTTACATGTAAAAAAGCCACTTTAGAACAAAGGGTTAATGCCGAAAAGTAATTTCTACATAACCAGCACAAAGAATGACTTTTTGTTATCTTGCAAATTATGATATAAATTTATAATTTATTGTGGTGATAAAATGTTGATGTTGAAAATTCAAACTATAGCGTTGGAATCTGTCAGGAAACTATGAGTTTCGAGTTCAATTAAGAAGAAATGGTCTCGGCACCCGCTTGCTTGAAACTGTGTTGCAGTGTTTGTCAGTATGGCATGTAATATCTTGGTGTAACATATGTAATTTACAAATTGCTGTTGAAGTATACAGTATAAGTGAAGTTTAATCGGGGATATGCAATAAAATTGTATGTACGTACCTGTAGTGAAATTTGTGACTTCTTTTTATGCCTCCGCCACGAAGAAAGGAAGAGCTAGAGAAAAATGTATTGTTGGAAGTGGTGTACAAAGGGAATGAGGGAGAGCGGGATAGTAGGATGGGGGGAGAAATAGAGAGAGAGGGGAAAAGAGGTACAGTATAATGGGAGGTGGTGTAGAAAGGGAGAGACGGAGAGAGGGATAATAGGATGGGTGGGGGAAGAAAGGGAGAGCGGGAGAAAGAGGGATAGTGGGAGGTGGTGTACAAAGGGAGAGAGGGAGAGGGATAGTAGGATGGGGGAAAAAAGAGAGGGAGGGGAAAAGAGGTATATAAAACTATAATGGGAGTTGGTG
This sequence comes from Arbacia lixula, assembly GCA_963669155.1. Taxonomy (NCBI): domain Eukaryota; kingdom Metazoa; phylum Echinodermata; class Echinoidea; order Arbacioida; family Arbaciidae; genus Arbacia; species Arbacia lixula. The sequence goes on from OZ022586.1 coordinate 1,442,589, forward strand.
TAGAAAGGGAGAGACGGAGAGAGGGATAATAGGATGGGTAGGGGGAAGAAAGGGAGAGCGGGAGAAAGAGGGATAGTGGGAGGTGGTGTACAAAGGGAGAGAGGGAGAGGGATAGTAGGATGGGGGAAAAAAGAGAGGGAGGGGAAAAGAGGTATATAAAACTATAATGGGAGTTGGTGTAGAAAGGGAGAGACGGAGAGAGGGATAATAGGATGGGTAGGGGGAAGAAAGGGAGAGCGGGAGAAAGAGGGATAGTGGGAGGTGGTGTACAAAGGGAGAGAGGGAGAGGGATAGTAGGATGGGGGAAAAAAGAGAGGGAGGGGAAAAGAGGTATATAAAACTATAATGGGAGTTGGTGTAGAAAGGGAGAGACGGAGAGAGGGATAATAGGATGGGTAGGGGGAAGAAAGGGAGAGCGGGAGAAAGAGGGATAGTGGGAGGTGGTGTACAAAGGGAGAGAGGGAGAGGGATAGTAGGGGGTAGAAAGAGGGAGAAATTGGAAAAGTAGGAGGGGGTAGAAAGGGAGAGCGGGAGAAAGAGAGTGATAGTAGGAAGGGGGGTAGAAAGCGAGGGAGGGAGAAAGAGGAATAGCAGGTGGGGAGGGAGAGCGGGAGGGAGAGCTGGAAAGTGCGAGGCGGACAACTCGAAAACATACAGTAATGTGGAGGTATAAAGTAGCACCCCCCCCCCTCCCAATACTGAATGGAAAGAGACAAAAGAAGAGATGCGTTGGAAACATAGAACCATAATAGAGAATGAGAGATAAAACAAGAGAATACAAAAGCAAGAAGAGAGGAAAAATGGAAATATAGTACAAAGAAAATAAAAACGGAAGTAGACACAAACTACACAAGACTCTTTTTATTCCTGTTGTATATGTGAACATAAATGATCTTTATTTATTTGCTCGTCTGGATTCACCCCAGACTTTTTCTCTCTTTTTTTTCTTCTTTTTAATTCAACGGTCCATTGGATGTCTGTCCTTCACATATTCAAACACAAATATTTTTTCTCATTTTTTTTAATCACAGGATCTGTACCAAAGATCGTCTTCTGAGGGTATGCCAAGCACCAAGCACCTCGGAATAATTTTGAGGAAAGAAAATTCAATTTTTCACTAAAAATTAAAGATTAAAGGTTACTCAATCTGATATTCCACACAAACAAATCGTACGTAAACACTCAGTCACTCCCATCATCAAGATAATTTGTTTTACAAAGCATACTTCACCCGTTCCAAGAGCACTTGTTTATAAACAGCTCTTAATCACATAATTGCCATATATTTTTGGTGGCATGATTATACATTTTCCCTCTCATAAATCCAAAGTACTCGCATTAAGACAACGGAAATACCTACACCCCAGAAGACGATTTGGTACAGTCCTCACAGATATACACGAGATGGAAAATCAAGAATTCACTGACGGATCAATTTTATACGTGAAGCCCCCCATCTTTCAGGGCAGCTCACACAATCATACAAGTTTATACAATCGAATCAACATTTTGAACCATTTCGTAATTCTGTTGAAAGTAGAAATTCATAGACACACGTTTTGGCTTTCAGTCTTAGGAGTTAGAAATTTGTCATTTGCATAATATAACTTTTTTTGTTTTTCTCATCTTTACAAAATGTAGCTCTCACAGATCGATCACGTACATACCTAAATACATAAATCCGCTCTCACACAATAATCGTCTCTAAAGTTCACTTTCACGCCGCACTTGGATATGGCAAACCCAAAGATAGGATACTGTAAGTACATTAATAGAAAGGGATTTCACCCTCAATAAAATTCGAAATGGCTCAAAAGATATTACAGTGCGCTATGTACAAGCGTGCCAGTACATCGACACTTGCTGAAATATAAAGTTATGTACAGTCATTGTCACCGCTGCGCATCTTAGCAACTCAATTTTTAGGCTTCATCAAAGCATACCCTTAACAGTATTTGATACAAAAATAATGAATTTGCCTGGCTCCATCTCACATCATATCTTCATCATGCACCTCCACAAATAGTCCAACACCAAATGTTCGTTCTCCTTATTAGTCAAGAAACAATTCAGTCATGACGTATCACTAACCACATTTCCCCCTGTTCTTTGAGAACATTTACAGCTTACCATGAAAAGAAAAAAGAATCCCACATTTCAAGACGAAAATCGTCAACATGTTCAATGCACGAAAAAACAAATATCACAGAAGGGCTCTAACGACCCATTCTATGCACACACTGGTAGTAAAGTTTCTTCATTCATACAACATTCCCCTCCCCGATAACTTCACTGAGCTGAAAGTCTTCTGACCGTCGATGAACATGGTACATGCACATTCAATACAAACTTGCACACATACAGAAGGACAAACGGTGCAACCGTGCAGCCAGTGAACATACGGAATAAACCAACACATAATTCTACATTAAGGTGAACACGACAGGTGCTCAACAGATCGATAACGGCTACTTTCTCTTATCTGACTGATTGGATGCAGCGGTGCAAGTATTTTTTTTTTTTACATACATACAAGTCATTCAGACTAGCCAAGGTTAATAACTAACTATACTTCGCTATCTACAAATACATGTCATGTTCTGTTATACCTTTGCACAATAAGTCACATCAGACATCACATCTCCACAGTGAACAGGATTTCTGTCAACTTTCATACTCTGATCCTGAAAGTAATTTAAGGGTTGAGCTAAAAAAAAAAAAATTGGATAGGCATGGTCAATATTAGTTTCTGTGAGGGTATATGTGATTAGAGAAGGGGGGGGGGGGGGGGGGGTGGGATCATGGTAGAAGGGGGTCCTTCAGGAGATTCTGATGACCATGCGCAATGACCTTGAACAATGACCTTGAACAATGACCTTGAACAATGGCCATGTACACGAATCAGGCTCGACACCTTGACAAGCCAAAATGAGCAGTGATCCATGCTGTACTTTACACCCTATCATCATTTGTGTGTGCACTTCCAAGGCTATATCACTCTGAGCCCTAATACTGGTTGATATTCCTCCATTGGATGAGTAGAAGCAACATATAAAGTCACTACTGGATATCACCCTGTCATTCTACACTTTTACATCCAATTCTACAACATGTAAATATAAATATACACTTGATTTGGAGTAGCATTGGTCACCCCTACTATAATCAATCTGCTGTTCAGAGGGGCCGTTACACTTTCCACATCATCTCATAAATATACCATAAACACAGAAATATTAGCCAAACAGAATCCCAATCATTGAAAAAGGTGAAATGATGCAATATTGCCGACCAATAATTTTAAAGACAGTGATTTTTAGGTGTGGATTACCTCAGTCAGAGGAACGTAATGCCCAGAATGTACTGTTCTGCTAGCCATTAAAAGCAACGAACAATTGGCTTACTGCAGAAACAGAACGCGAATTATCACATCAACTGATATAAAATAAACAATGAATTGCCACTGACTGACTGTACACACCATGAACGAATAATATAACAAACATGATAGGAGTGCACATAACACTTCAAGCCAATGAAGACTCTGAGTATATCCTTGGTTACATTTGACCATCTCATGCGAGGCAAAGCAGGCCTTTGACGTTAACTCCTTATATAGACAACTTTTGCAGGAGTCGTAAACACAAATCCCATAAAACGAGGGATCAATATATTTTCCTTGGGCTTCTTTATAAGTCCGTCATCATGAAACAGACACCCTGAATCATGTTGGTTACTGTATTTTTCAAGTCTGATGTCATCCTCATTTGACCATTCCATGCAAAGGGAAAGCAAGCCTTTGACGTTGACCCCTCAAATAGACAACTTTTCAAGTCCGATATCATGAAACGGACACCCTCCATCATGTTGGCCTTTAAATCCCAGCCTAGTTAGTTGATAAAATGCAAGCAGCTGAATGCACTTAAGCTACAAACTTGGCGCTTAGTATGGTTTTATGAATATGACCCCAGGAGGATTAATTCTTCTGTACAAGAGCTCGTTTGTTATTCATTTCGGCTCATATTTCTTGCATTATGGGGCTCCTGTGTATGTTTTTTTTTTGCAGCACAGTACACTACCAGCATTTTATCTGGCATGTCAACAGTTAAGGCAACATGATCTCTACGAATCTAAACTCACCGGAAATCACCACGCCAAAGAAGCCATATTATACATTACTTTATAGCAAGAGAAGACCATGAGTAAAGTCATAATAAAAATCCATATACTCTGAACTGAATACATCATTATATAACAAAATAGTGACCATCACATCTAAAATCAAATATTAACAGCATGACATATCTTGACCAAAACATTCTTCGTAAATACAATGCTTAATAAACACAGTTGCCAAGCATGTGTATACAGGCATGTGACAAATACAATGACAAAATGACAGTCCTTCACTATGACGGCTCATAACGTCCTGAAAATGCCCCGTTATGTATAAGACCCAACATAAAAATGTGACTTCATTTCTTGCCACAATTCACGTATCGTCTTGGACTGTCCAACATGTGATAGACAGAGACCTGCCAAAAATAGAAAACTTAATTTGTTTTGGGGGTTGAATTTTAACTACTATTCTCTGTATGAATTGGAGCCATTGATAGTTTTGTCTGGGGAAGAAGCGGGGACAAAGATGTTGCAATATGGAGAGATTTTGAATAATTGTAACATGCACAGGGCTGCCAACCTTTGAAAGTCAAAATTCATATTCTGCACCTCCAAAATTCGTATTTTGCCATCAAAATTCGTATTTTTAATGATGAAGCTAGTAAGTCTAAGCCTGTGACTAAACAAATACACTGTATTATCCGTTTAGTTCTACTCACTGGCCAACTGCCACTGACAGCTGATCGGCAGCTAGCTAGCAGTGTGTAGCATGTACTGCTAGTACAGTGCAGCACACTACAGTGCACCACCACACTGAGCTTTCCTTCCCCAGAGTTTAGGGGGAAAACTTAGCTGGTGGTAGGGGTTACAAAATCGTAAATTTTCGATCTTTTTTTTCTCCAAATGATATGAAAATGTTCTTAAAACAACCTGAATATCATTAAAATGCACCATAAACGATATTCTAGTGTCCAACACTTACATTCCAGGTCTCAGTTTCTTCCTATCTTGCAGTGATTTGAGGCAGATTTCGCCATTTTTTCAGCTCGTATCTTTAGCCTAGCCTAGTTCATTATTTCAAAAGGGTGCTCATATCTGTGTTGTGAGGGACAGGTGTGCGGAATTTGAACATAAGCATAGCTTGGGAGCTTGCCTCCCCAGAGTTCCGGGGGAACTCGCCTAGCGGTAAGGGTTCAGAAATCATAAATTTTCGGGGTTTTTTCTTTTTCCAAATGTAATGAAAATGTAATTAAAACAACCTGACTACGATTTTAATGCACTATAAATTATATTCTAGTGATATACACATATATTTCAGGTTTAAGTTTCTTCATATCTTGCAGTAATTTGAGGTGAATTTCTCCACCTTTTTAGCCTGGAAAGGCTGGCCTGGTTCATTTGTTCATTGGGGTACAAGTATCTATGTTGTGAGGGACCAACTAGTGTGTGCTGAATGTACATGTATTGCCATTGGAATGAGTGTCGTGAATGCAGTCGGCAATCAGGTGTTACAGAAAGAGCTACGTGATTGGCTGAATTATTCTACGATGGTTAGGGGTAGTTTATTAATGCTAACCATAACATTTTACTTTACAAATATATTATTATAATAGTGGTCTCTTATAAAAATTATGATTGATTCATGCCACATTATCGCTCATGAAGAGGCAACTTTTGTCCTTTTTTGTGAGTTATTTTATTTTGCCGTGAAATCGTACTTTTATGATGCGCTTTCGTACATTCGTATTCTCTTCCGTTTTTCGTATCAAATACGATTTTTTCGTAACGGTTGGCAGCTCTGCATGCATTAGTGACAGCTGCAGCCAAAAGCTCCAATCATTGTATCTGTTACCATCAATGGTAAGTTACGATGATTGAACATCGATGCGATGTGAAATATGACCCAGGAGGAGAGTTGAGCTTGCATCTACTACAAACGCCTACAGGAAAATTAACCACAACCCTACAGCTGGCACCTCGTGTACCAAAATGTTGGATATGGCCGAGAATATAAGGAAAAACTTGATCCACAATGTTTCACAAGATGCAGAGAAGGTACAAAGAAGTTAGGAAAGGGAATATGAAAAAGGAAAATAAGCAAAACTTGACTCCCCAAAAAACTTGACGCATCATGTTGCACAAGATGCAGAGAATTTACAAAGAAGGTAAGAAAGGGAAGATGAAAAAAAGAAAGATAAGCAATAAGAGTGGAGAAAGACATGAAGGAGAAAAAATTGAGGAAGAATTTCATCAATCTGTATGTTTCTCAAATGTTTCTCAAAATACATGATCCCACGACAATAAAGCATCAAGCAAAATGGTTCAGAAGATGCCATATTTTCTTCAATGTTGAGATGCCATCTGTGTTAAGATCCCATATTTATGTGTTTAAGATCCCAATTTAGTAATCCCTCCACCAATTGTATAACATGATTACTCAAACTAAACTTGCCTACCCTATTAACCCAACCTTCTAGGACTAAAACATATATATTTCCTCAACTTTGGCATATGATCTCTGCATAAACAAATCAACAAATTGGTACAGGATGCCATTCTAGATAAGCACAGGGGATAAATTTCGACAACATATGCAGCTAAATAAAATATAAATCAAGATAATAATTTCTACATATAAAAGCCATTGGTTGTTGAACACTAGCCTACTGCAGCCATAACTTGTTCGGAACATGTACCAAGATCCAATACATGCAGATATTTCGGCACATTTATCATTCAAAAATGCCAAAAGAAGCCCCAAAGATACCTCGTAAACAAATAAATGCTCTAGCTTTAATGCATAATGTAGACATAATGATAATTTGAGTGTTTAGGTCAACAGGTAGCATTTGGAAATGTTATTCTCCCAAACATATAAAGGTTTATAAGGCTGTAGGACTCCACATCGTCAGGCAGAATAAAATTAGAAAGCGCTTTCTCCAAATCAAAGTGTTCAGAACTCAAAATATTAAAGAAAGCGCAGCTCTAGAACAAAAATTCATAGCAATTGGCATGGAACAGCAATACACCCTAAAAATAACATGTAATCTCAGTCAAAGAAGCTCCTCGAAAAAGTGAAACACTGTAAATGTTTACGTTTAAAACACCCTGTTTTGTAGCAATCCTAAGCCACAGTTTTTAATGTTGTTATTCACTGCTCGCCTTGACGCATCACTCCTGTGCAGAGAGCTGTGATGTGCGCTACTGCGGTTTCTGGTCTCTAGGCTACAAGAACCCGTCTGATGCCCCGTCCCAAATTCATTTTGAAATGCATATCCAATCTTTTTCTCTTTAAAGTCAGTTTCCAGTTCTTGGACAGTATTTTCTTCCATTTGCAGTGGTATTTACAGAATTTGATTTTTGACCTGCAAACGGGAGCCGCTATATTTTAAAGGGATCTAAACTTATAGACTTATTCCCATGGGGGTAAATATACCAAGTAATGAACTCACTAAGCTGGTGTGAGTGAGCTATCTTCTATGGTCTGTGGAAAGATGGGGATGGTCTTTTGAGGAGGAGCAGGCTGAAAATCAGAGAACATGGAGGGTCCGAGTTCTTTACAAATCTGGTTCTCGGTCAGGAACTAGTATTTCAAGATCAATGTGAAAGTCAATGTGCTATACAGAAAAATTTAGGCAGCCACTAACATCAATAAGTCTCTCTCTGCTTTACCATAAATATAAGCCTCACCTTAATAAGGTAAGGCATAACATTAGTGAAGTTTTATGCATCAGAAAAGAAACAAACATTCTGGGTCACTTTTATTGTGCTATGCCATGGACAAGTCATCAACACTGTAGAAACCATCCTTAAGCTTGCTGGTGCTTTAGTGTTTCATCTTCCATTTGGGATGGGATGGCATTTTGATTTAGAACTTTGATTTACTATCTGAAAGTAACATGTCTTTCATTTGTTTCTAATGCAGAAGGCAATAATCAAGCTCATGTAAAGGAGCGCAAATAAAGAGCAGTCTCAGCAGGGTTTGCCTGGTGGGTCGGCAGGGTTTATGACTGAATCTATTTGGATGGCCATATTTGATTAGCTGGGCTGTGATTAAATGATGCTTCAAGATTCCTACTTGCACAGGAATTACAATGTGCCAGACACGGGGAGGGCGACGTTCACTTCAGCAACCTTTTTCGCAGCCCCTAGAATACTTGCAAAACTGCAGCAAAAGTAATGGTAGTGTATGAAATGGTACCTCTCCTACATGATCGCTGTGCAATGCGCATCAAAACATGATACAGGCTCATAGAAATGTTGCTACAGATACATCTCTCCATGCATGCGTTGTGCATGTCGTGGGCAATTCCTTTCATTACAAGTCAAGATGCAGCTATCCGTGGCTCAAACGCATGGATACGCGTCATGACGTGACATGGCAATGCACTCACTAAAAACAAACTGCTGAGCGTGACATGCGCTTTGGAATGGTACATTGTGAGACATGACATTGAACAGTTCATCAACAGTTCACCGAACATTTTGGTACAAAAAAACAAACTCTTGCACCCCCACACGAATGTCAAAGGCCTAGCTACCTCAGCACAAACCGAAAACAACTCAAAGATTGTCTTTACAGCGCTTCTCATCTCCTTGTGGTGGTTCGGCGAACCGCTCGCTTGATCTTGCGGCCAGATTGCGCCCCCGGTGTCCCAGTGGCATTGAAGGGATTGCTCTCCGGTCCCCCCGCTGATGCTCTGTGGAAGCGAGGAGAGAAGATCATCAAACGAAAGGTAAGGAGTAGTAATGGTAAAAGGGATAGTTCACCTTGAAATTATTATGGTTTCAATCAAAGGAGACACATGAAAGAAATATCAGCAAAGGTTTGATGAAAATCTGTCCGAGGATAAGAAATTTATTTGATTTTAAGGTTTTGATTTTGTGACGTCACATGCGACATGCTCTCCCATATGTTGTGCACAATATTTTTGGAAAATGTGCATTTTCTCAAAAGGATATTTACCATTTCACCTGTGCATTTGATATATCATTAGACACACATATTTACACACATAGCACTATGAAAAGAATGTATTCCTTCATCAAAGAACATAAAAAATGGCAATTTATGGAAAAAGTAGTACACAACATATGGGAGAGCATCTAGTTATAATCTTGTGAATGATAAAGCTATTTTCCAATCTATTACTTTTTATTTGATGAATCAGATTTGATAAATGCTTGTGTAAGAAGAGGTAAAAGGAATTTTACGAAGTTCAAAATGACTAGTTCTGTGCATTCTGAATGTTCCTATACTGTACCAGAAAATGGCGCGCCGCAAAACCGGAAGTATACATCCCAAAAGCAATCAATCAATTATCTGTATCGCAAAGTGATATCCCTTGATATCAGCTATATGCGATTGGGAGAATTACACAATGACACAATCATCTCGCAGCATACTCACTGGAACTGAAACGGTGTAGCGCCGGGCTGCGGGGTGCTTCCGCCAAAGTTAAAGGAGGGCTGTCCCGATGAGAAGTTGAAGCCCCCTGCGGGCTGGGGGGCCACGGCAGGCGTAGCCTTGGGGGCCTGGTTCTGCTGGTTGCCTGTGAACTGGAAGGAGCCCGCAGGCGTGGCATTGGGTGCCGAGTCGTTGGTGCCGCCAAACTGGAAGGATGGTGCGGCTTTGCCGAACTGGAAACCTCCTGGAGAGAGAAAAGGGAGAATGGGAGAGAGAGATAGAGAATGAGAAACTATGCCTCCAGCAACATTAGCCTGAAGGGTTTTAGAACCAATACCGCAGGTAAAACAAATTCTTATGAATCCCCGGTAAGATTTTATCATTTATAAGGGATATTTCAATTTGGGGTTTTTTCGCAACAAACAATATAAGAAATGATGCATGGCTAGGACAAACACAAAAACACTTTTTTTTTTTTTCATGTTACAAAAACTCAATCGAACTATGTATTTGCCTAAAATATGTTGTTACTGCGCTTGAAGCTAAAATTAAAAGATTGATAAGCATGGACTTCTTTTAAAGCCTGCTGTCATGAAAGACACACCCTGGGCCCTGTTGCATAAAATTTACCATTAATGGCTGTGGAGCGGAGATACAATGGTAGTTACCATTGATGACAGAGTTATGCAACAGGCCCTGGACTATATTTTTCATGAAATACCCTCGGCTCTTTCTTCGCTGGGGTTCAGGGAAAAAATTTATTCAAAATTTTCGGGGGCTACTCTTTAAGTATATTGGCCAATTTGTCTACAATTTTACATTGTGTCTATGGGAATATTGAGGGCTATTTCAACATTTTCCAGGGCTCTTTTGAACAATTCGGGGGTGAAATCACCCTGAGCCCCATTTTTTTTTTGTCCCTGCTGAGGTTAGATGTCCTAATCCCCCATGTATTCTTTTCCCTGCTTCACTAACCTGCAGTGGAATTGGCTGCGCCACTTCCAAAGGCAGGAGCTGTACTGGCGCCGAAAGCAGGCGACGGGTTGCTAGATCCGCCAAACGCTGTGCTGTTTGTCATGCCACCAAACGCTGGTGAGGGATTGGATGCACCGGCCGCAGCGCCGAACGGCGTTGGCTGACTCCCAGTGGCCGCAGAACCGAAAATGGACCCCTGGCTGGCAGATGGGGCTCCGCCAAACGGTGTGGCGTTGGTCTTTGCAGCTCCGCCGAACGGGTTGCTCGCGGCGGTTGTGGTGGGGGCAGCGCCGGCACCGAAGGTGAAGGTTGACTGCGGCGCAGGGGAAGCCCCAAAGGCAGGCGAAGGGTTGGTGCTGCTCCTGTTACTACCAAAGCCACCGCCAAAGCCAGGAGTGGGGCCTAAACGGTTTGGTTTCCAGGGAGAAAAACAATGTTCAGGGCTTATTCACTTTAACTGTAGTGAAATGGTCATACTGAAAAAAATATTATTTTGATGTTGCAACAATTACAGTATACCAGGGCCATGTTGCTTACAGGTGATCTTTTCATTGTAGCTTACCATCAAATGGTAAGAACCATGGCAACAGCCAGTGAGCTCTTAGTATTGCACATGTTGCCATGGCAGTTACTATGGATGGTAAGTTACAATCATTGACAACAAAAATATGCACAAATGTACATGTAGTCATCTTGCACACACCCAGAGTTTATATTTTTTTGTCTTCCTCCACAAGTACAGAAATCAGCTGGAATGTTCTTAACTATCACTCTAGCATTTGTGATCTAAAAAGATGCAATTTTGTGGGATATTTCATAGTCAATAAAAATGAAATTATTCAAAATTAATCTCCCTGCTTACCTGTAAATTGAGCGTTGTTGGTATTTGTCGTTCCTCCGAAGTTAAAACCTCCAGCGGTCGTGGATGCAGGCACAGCAGCTGTATTGGAAAAAGAAGACGGACATGATTGAAAAAGCCGAAACAATGGACCGTACACTCATTTTGTAAGCAAAGTAGAGAAATTTGACTGCCTGCAGTCGAAGTGTATGCCTCCGTCCTTCTGCCCAGACACTGAAGCAATGCCCAAATCTCTTTATTTCCGAATAATGAGTGAAATGTCAACCTCTAATTAATAGAAAACTTGCTATTTGGCTATGATGTACAACTTGAGGGAGGGAGACTTCTCATATATCATCATTGTACCACATTTGGTGATAGTTGGTTGAATATTTCACAATTCACTACATACTCTGCAACATTTCACAATTTGATTCTGCCCGAACCCCCCACCCCTTCACCCCCCCCCCCCCCCCCTTCACGCCCCACACCCTCACCCTTATCCGTTTTGGTCAAGCTTTAGGTGTGTGTTAAATGATGCGTTACTTACCCCCTCCGAAGCTGAAAGCAGGGGCGGTTTGAGTTGGTGCAGGAGCTGCCGTTGAGGGCGCCCCAAAATTGAACCCTGACGAGCCACCTGAGGATGGAAGAAAGTCTGTACAGATTTATTTTTCCTGGGACGAACCAGTGAAACTTGTTGCTTGCTCCTTAGCCAAATCATGAAAGGATCTATGGGGTTCATCAGGGTTCCCAGCACTTCAAGAAAACAAAATTCCCTTATGCCATGATAACTATATCAACTGATTTCCAGTTTCACATGTTTTCTATTAAAAAAAAATAAATATATATAACAGAGTCTGACTGACTACTGTCATTTTTGGGGCCAATCAAATTTCCCTGACTTTTCCTTGATTGGAGGCATTTTTATGAAATTCCCTGCCTGGAAAAAAAGTAAAATAGATAATTTTCCCTGATTTTCCAGATTTTGCTGATGGGCTGGGAAACCTGTTTATGTGTATCACTGGTAAGATAGATAAAATACAGGGGCAATATTCATGAAACCTTGCTAGGATAACTGGTTGCGAAAACAACTCAAAGCTGAATGCACTAAAGCAACTTGCAATGTTTCATGACTCTGCCCCAGATCTAACAGACACAAATATGACATAAAAAATGGCACATAAAGTCAATCCATCTTTATGAGACAAAATACAGTAAAATCATTATCTAGTCCATTCACAAAAGGCCCTAGCTAAAAAGCTGAAATGGACATTATAGAGCTCAGGTTAAGTTTATTTTTTCTGAAAGGGTAGTTTGGAGGTTGTGCTAGTAGATGAAACAGGGATAATGCAAACCTATAGTTCTGGTGTACAGAATTTATATAAAACAAAAATGACACAACTTCACATTGTGTCGAATTATAAAACTCTTTCACAATGGAACCTGTGAAAGATTTTTACCCTATTACTACCCTAGTGATAGCGACGATGCTATGATCTCATTTGCTCTGTCGATGATGGTTACAATTCCAAATCTATATCGAATATGGACATGGATGGCCATGAATAGGCAAATCTTGAGGAGAGTAAAGAAAGCCTACCTTGATTGTTGTTTTGATTCTGACTGCCAAACGTAAAAGCAGCCGGGGTAGGCTGCTGCTCCACCTTGGGCGCAGGGGCAGTAGCAGTCTTGGCTCCGAAGCTGTAGGCCGGTGGCGCCCCGCCCGGTTTGGAGGTTGCGGCCGATGGCTGAGAGGCGGGCGTCTGCCCGAACGTGAAGGATGCGGCGGGTGTCGTCGACGTCGACTCCTGGGTCTTAGCCCCGAATGGCAGACTGGAAGGAGTGCCTTGGATTGTGGTCGCTGTGCCAAACTGAAAACTGGGCTTACTGTTATCCTTTGTCGCTGTTACTAAAGAGGCGACTTCACTGCTACCGCTCATGCCAGTTCCGCTGCTACCGAATGCGAAGCTAGGTGTCGTGGAGGTCCCTGCACTGGAGCTTGCACTTGATGCTGCAGTGTGTCCAAACGAGAACATCTGCTTGCTCCCCTGGGTAACACTCGAGTCAGTTGCTTTTGTGCTACCGAAAGCAGCTGTGTCTGCAGAGCTCCCAAACTGGAACGGAGCTGCACTGGGATTCAAGGTCGATTCTTTGGTTGAAGCGCCCGCGCCAAAGTTAAACGTCGGGCCGGGACTTGCCATTTTCTGTTCTTGTGGTTTACCTGCAGTCAATGCTCCCAAGGTCATTGATCTCTTGGCTGATGGTCCATCTCCTTCCGTGACCTTTGACTGGAAAATGGTGACGTTTGGAGGTGGCCCCCCATCAAGTAATGCTTGCTCTGAGGATGTTGTACTTTGTCCAAACTTAAAATCACTCGATGGTATCGTGCTACTCACTTGTTTTGTTGTCGTTGACCCGGTTTCCCCAACCTTAAACCCGCCAGTTCCTGTGCTTCCTCCAAACTTGATACTACTGGTAGAGCTACTGGTGTCAGTGCTGGCACCAAATTTCAACCCCACTGGCACTGTGACTTCCAGCTTGGAGTCTGGCTTGTCACTTGTTTTTGTTTGGTTCAAAAATGTTAATTCACCTCCACTCTTGTCTTCCTGCTGTTCAGCTGGCTTTGTAGTTGATGTTGTTTCTGCGGGTTTACCAAACGAAAAGTTTGCGGGCACTTTGAATCCGCCCCCTCCTGATGAACTCGCACTCGTGATACCGTTGCTCTTTTCACCGTTGGGCTTGGTACCCAGTCCTAAACTCAGGCCCGGGGGCAATTTAAAACCACCTCCAGAGCTGACATTTGAGTCTGTCGTGCTAGTCATGTTCGAGTTTAATGTACTTGAGCTCGATGAACTCCCAAACTTAAAGGCACCTGTTGCATCCCCATTGCTCAATGGGGTACTTCCAAACTTGAATGACGAGGCTGTGCAAGAGCAAGAACAAGAGCAATATCACATGAATATATAAACAAACAAGAACAAGAGTAATATAGGTGATGGGATAAAGGGAGGTCAATATTGTACTTTGTTGAACTGGAAATGGAAAACTGGACAACTACGTAGAAATCTTACTGAAAAAGTATGATCATGTACATGTAATGTGCCTCTTCACCTATTTTAGGCCTTTGCTTGGCTCGTAAAAATCCCTACCCCTAAACAGATATAAGTGAGATGAAGAAAAGAGACATAAATAAAGACAGAAAAGCACCTCGGGGTTCGTCCGGTCAACTGTAGAGTACAAAAGTGCAGTCGTCATATGAGCATGTTGTCAAGGCAACTGGTTCTAAACAAAATCACACCAGTGAGAGGTTTACCGGTCCGATATTGTCTAGCGGGCTGCTGACGGGTACTCCCAATTACAATCCCTGTTGTGATCACCGCTGATTGCTCTACCAGCATAGTTTAGAACCAGTATTCTTGACAATCTGCTCAAATGACGTCACACTTTGTTACTCTATATATCAATTGGGTTGGGTGGTTTTTTCATGGACCTTGATCCAGAAGCAGCATGTTTCTCCTGTCAGGCATGGAAGAAATCTTATGCTTGCATATTCAGCACAGGCTGACTATCAAGAGGCACTATTGTCCCATAGCACCAATGATTATCTGGAAATATTGCTCAAATTTATGTCTGAAATTATAGTTTTTCCTGAGAAACTGCGCTCCTGATATTTTTCAGAATTCGAATATGTCAGACGTGAGCTTTGTACTTTCCGCAAAGAGGTCCATAAGAGTAAGAGAAAAGCAAATTGAGTGCTTTTACTGCGGAGCACCCGACTCCTAGTAGTACAAATCCTGTTCCATGAGTTCAATAAAAACAAAGTGGGGGAGTAACTTACCGGGAGGCGGGCCGACAGCAGGCTGACTTCCTGGTTTAGGCGTCTCGCAAGCCACACACTTCGATATGGTCGCCTTGTTCCTGATCATGCAGGTATCGCATTCCCACTCCCCGGGTGCTGCCTTGAACTTATCCATGATCGAATTGTTCGCGACGACATGCGTCTTTGACGGCGTCTCCACCGCTGCGCTTTTTAACTTGCCCGGCCGGGGCGTCGTGCAGGCAACACCGCTGTCTGCCGAGTCCTTATTGCGAATCCAACATTCGTTTGACTGTTTGCTGAACTTGTTGGCTAAACTGTTGTTGAATAGCGGTGAGGATTTCGAGTCCGACGGCTTCAGGGAATCAGCGCTCTTGGTGAGTCCGACTGCACCACTCGTTGGTTTCACATTGCTCTGTCCAGGTTTCGGGGATTCGCACGCTATGCACTTACTGGCCTCGCATTTGTTGTACAGCATACACATATTGCACTCCCATGATGATGCCGCTGGTTTGAACTTCTCAAATATAGAGTTTGACGATTTGGAAGTGTCGTTTTGGAGAGGCTTTGCACCAGCTTTTTTACTTGCACCACTCGTCAGGGGACCATTGTCCATTCTGGATGGAGATCCTTTGGCTGAATTAACTTGCACCTGCAAATAATAAAAACACAAGGCCATTGTGTTCACTTCAGTTCAATTCAGTTTATTTTCTCAATATAAAACAATATCGTAACAATATAAAAGGACATTTCATTTATAACCAAAACTGCATGTACAAATTATTTTACAAATTATGTGAGGGGTAGCAAACCAAAAAGGTATCAAGACCCTATTGTGTGTTCGACCCACGGATTTAAAGCAAGATGTTATCAAGATTAGCTGGAAATAATGTGCACACTGCATTATAGTTTGAAACCTTTTAAGAAAATAATATTTGAACTATAATCATGTGCATTGAAAATTTTTGTGAGCATATGTTCACTTTGATCGTACCAGTAATAGAGTTTACAAAACATCAACATTTGTGTTTTTTGAAGTGGAAGTTAAGTTTGAGAACATTAGTTATCAAGTAGCAGAATGTCAAACGAGCTATGTTATCATTTTTAGTATGCGCATATAATTACAGTACAAGCAATGGAATGTTAAGAAGTTACAACTGCTTACTTGAAAGATAATGAAAGCAAATCAACTTTTTGTAAAATCAAACTTCCCTGCATTCCTTGACACTAAAAAATATGTCTAACATAAATCTTTGAAGTATCAATATTGGCATGTAAGCATTACAGAATACAATTCAGAGAAACTTTTCTGAAGACTACTCACTGTTGTACTTGAAGGAATTGGACCATTCTTGGTCGGCACTGCAAGAAAACAAAAAATACAAGGTGACATGAAAAATGATAACTCGTGTGATATTCTCACCAGAGAATAAAAATCAAGCAGCACTTCTATTGATAGTATATATAAATATGAAGAGAACATGAGAGCAACTTCATTGAATGGTTCTTAAAATATTGAGTAAACATATTTGAGACGGCAGACGGACATCACAAAAACACTCAAATTGATTTTCTTTCTTAGGGTATAATAAACAGCGTGGTTTAGTTATTTATTTCTTGTTAGGATTGACAGCAGCCTAAAAATAATATTGTATAGCTCCCCCCCCCCCATAAAAACCTAAAAATAATATTGTATAGTTCCCCCCCCCCCATAAAAACCTAAAAATAATATTGTATAGCTCCCCCCCCCCATAAAAACCTAAAAATAATATTGTATAGCTCCTCCCCCCCCCCCCATAAAAACCTAAAAATAATATTGTATAGCCCCCCCCCCCCATAAAAACCTAAAAATAATATTGTATAGCCCCCCCCCCCCCCCCACCACTCCCCCAACCCCGCCTCTGATGGAGCTATAGGACAGTTGAATTGACAAGTTAAAACAAGAACAAATTGGGATATCTCATTTAGCACAAGAAAGGGCTACCTGTCTTGAGTAAAGTCATTCTTAGCTTACAAACAGCTTGGTGAAATAACCCCCTGGGCTATGATAAACATATCAATTCTTCCTCTACTTACAAATGCCAAAGGCCTCCAGACAGCTTCCTGTCTTGAGTTCTTTGGCCACCTTGATGCCCCCTCCTTCTTCTTCATCCTCCACCTCATCAGCCACCTTGACCTCCACGATGTCCTCCTCCTCCTCCTTCTCCTCCACTCCTTTCCTTCTCGTCCTCTCGGGCGTCTCAAAGCTGGGCTTCTTGACTGAGGGCCGGGAGGTGGAGTAAGGGGCCTGCCGTGGCATGCTGAACTTAAACTGGAAAGGAAGAGGGACATGGACAGCATCAAAACATGTAATCAGTGCTGCCAACCTTAATCAAAACATTTCAATATTCTGACGGATGAAAGTCAGTTATTTGGTGGGGAAAAAAAATCAGTATTTTTCGAATTACAACCAATAGAACAACCCATAAACTAGAACTTATGATATCAGTATTTTGTACGAAACCTTCAGTATTCTCCAATTTCAGTATGAATTAGTGAAAATCAGTACTAGTTGGCAGCTCTGTGTAATACAACTCAAGGAATTTGATCGCACACAGTCGACTGGTATGCCCCCGCCCTCTTGCACAGACACTGAAATATTGCCATAACCTATAACATTCTTTGCTAAATGCCTCGAAGACTTCAAATCGGGATACAACAGATGATTTCATTGAGAGAAAATGGGCATACGTTATCATTGTGCAAATTTGGGTGGTATTTTACAAAATATCACAAAACTTAGTCATTATTAAATATCTGGAAGACTTCATATTTTGAAATAAAATACAACTTAATTGAGAGACTAGACTGGGAGGGTCAAAATCCCCCCCCCCCCCCAAGTAAAACTTACACTCAAAACGCCCAGTCAGAGTAGGGTTAAATGGTTTCTATAAATCATGTTAGATATCATAGTACTATGGATATTATATTTCCTATCACACATGGCAATGTTTATAGAGCTCCTCTGATTCCTCTTCATTTTCTCATGATACAGCTAATCTTCCCACTAAAACCATCCCACAACATAAACTCACTGCTGTGGAAGAACTTTTCATTGATGGTGGTGACGGATCCGTCCCACCAGCTTGCTTGATAATCGGCGAAGCAAACGTGAACTGAGGCGCCGTGGCTCCCGTTGATACTCCAGACGACGACGACGCGGGTACCGAAAACGTAAACGACGCCGCTGGACTGGATTGCAAGGTGGAGATACTGCTGGTGGTAGCTGCCTTACTACTGCTGGTGGTAGCTGCCTTACTACTGCTCGGTGGCAGCGAGGGAGCTGGTCCAGGCTTGGTCGTAAGGGACGAGGTGCCAGCTTGGGAGGCGGCGAGAGCTGCACCAAAGTTGAAGGTTGGGAGGCCCTTTGATATCGGAAGAGCTACTTCTGGCAAGTTGGGGATTTCAAGCTGGAGTAAAGGAAAGTGAAAAGAGAATGTATGTCACTAGTTTAAAGGTGATTTCATCAATGAAGGCATTATACAATGTTACCTTACAATATGGCCCCTGAAATGGATTTTTTCAGAAAAAAAGATACATGTAATTATTCCACAAATGGCTTTGGAACAAATGAACACAAACATTTTGTAATGATACAGACTTTACATGGTGCGCCATAAATGCCTGGTGACATTCAAAACATTACTAATAGGCAAAATAAGTCAACTGGTGATATCATTTCAAAGAACTGTGCTTCCATTTATTATCCTGGCCCGTGTTGCATACAGATTTGTTATCATTGTAATTTACCATCAATGGCAACTTCCATGGCAACATGTGCAATAGCGAGAGCTCATTGGCTGTTACCATGGTAGTTACCATTGATGGTATGTTACAACAACTGATAATTTCTCTGCAATATGGCCCTGGCACGCCAATGCCTGGGCCGTAAGAAGAAGAAGCAGATATTGATTATGCTCTTACCACCTCCTCTTCGTCACGCTGAGCTGAGTAGTGCAGTGTATTTCGACTCTTAGCCTTCATCTTCCCTCCAGTTTTCTCCTTGGGCAGGACAACCTCTGGGCGAGACGATACTGCTGGGGTAGACTCGGAGACGGGGGCGCCAAACCTGGTTGGGGTACGGGGAGAGCAAGACATACACTAATTGACCGTTTTCGTAATGCAGGGCTGCCAACCTTTGAAAGTCAAAATTCATATTCTGCACCTCCAAAATTCGTATTTTGCCTTCAAAATTCGTATTTTTAATGATGAAGGTAGTAAGTCTAAGCCTGTGACTAAACAAATACACTGTATTATCCGTTTAGTTCCACTCACTGGCCAACTGCCACTGACAGCTGATCGGTAGCTAGCTAGCAGTGTGTAGCACTACTGCTAGTAGTACAGTGCAGCACATGCAGAACAGTGCACCACCACACTGAGCCTAAGTCTAGCTTTCCTTCCCCAGAGTTTAGGGGGAAAACTTAGCTAGTGGTAGGGGTTACAAAATCGTAAATTTTCGATCTTTTTTTTTCCAAATGATATGAAAATGTTCTTAAAACAACCTGAATGTCATTAAAATGCACCATAAACGATATTCTAGTGTCCAACACTTACATTCCAGGTCTCAGTTTCTTCCTATCTTGCAGTGATTTGAGACAGATTTCGCCATTTTTTCAGCTCTTCATCTTTAGCCTGGCCTAGTTCATTATTTAAAAAGGGTGCTAATATCTGTGTTGTGAGGGACACGTGTGCGGAATTTGAACATAAGCATAGCTTGGGAGCTTGCCTCCCCAGAGTTCTGGGGGAACTCGGCTAGCGGTAGGGGTTCAAAAATCATAAATTTTCGGGGGGGGGGTTCTTTTTCCAAATGTGATGAAAATGTTATTAAAACAACCCGACTACGATTTTAATGCACTATAAATGATATTCCAGTGATATACACATATATTCCAGGTTTCAGTTTCTTCATATCTTGCAGTAATTTGAGGTGAATTTCTCCACCTTTTTAGCCTGGAAAGGCTGGCCTGGTTCATTTGTTCATTAGGGTACAAGTATCTATGTTGTGAGGGACCAACTAGTGTGTGCAGAATGTACATGTATTGCCATTGGAATGAGTGTCGTGAATGCAGTCGGCAATCAGGTGTTACAGAAAGAGCTACGTGATTGGCTGAATTATTCTACGATGCTTAGGGGTAGTTTATTAATGCTAACCATAACATTTTACTTTACAAATATACTATTATTATTGTGGTCTCTTCAAATATTTAATGAATTAATTCATGCCACATTGTCGCTCGTGAAGAGGCAACTTTGTCCTCCTTAGTGAGGTATTTTATTTTGCCGTGAAATCGTACTTTTACGATGCGCTTTCGTACTTTCGTATTCTCTTCCGAATTTCGTAACAAATACGAATTTTTCGTAACGGTTGGCAGCTCTGGTAATGTATTCACAACTTTTCCCTTGACTGCAAAGTCACACGCTATTTCAATCACCTGTATCTAAGTCATTCAGATTCAATGGATGTAATGCCCTTTGAATATATTAGTTGTTGCTACTCAGACAAACCTTGGACAACCTCTGGGGTTCCATAAGCAACGTATTAATTGAACTATGTGAATAAAATTTGCAGACGTAACAAAAATGGTCTATTGACCAGTTCGTAGTTATACTATGGTCAGATAATCCACTGA
Source organism: Arbacia lixula (assembly GCA_963669155.1). NCBI lineage: Eukaryota > Metazoa > Echinodermata > Echinoidea > Arbacioida > Arbaciidae > Arbacia > Arbacia lixula. Next base: position 1,463,414 of record OZ022586.1, read on the forward strand.
ACAAATATTACTAGACTGCAGACTGGGGTTTGTTCATGAAGCTGTGTCGGATGATGGATGGAAAGATATTTAACTGCATGCCTAGAACAATGGAAGCAGGTGCACATGGTAAAATGTTCTCAGAGCTGAATAGCTGTTGCCCTATCTGCATGAAAAGTTGAAATGTGGTCGACTATTTAATTAATTTCCATTTTTATCCTGTGAGTAATGCTATTGACCTGAGGTCATTTTCTAACAGCAATAATCTGCTCATGCAAAGATTGCAACTACGAACTGGGGCATTGATCAAAACATCTCTCCGCCAACCAAATCTTGTCTTGATTTAAAAGATTCGCAAGCACTTCATTTGCATACATTACTTGTTGGTATGTGAGACAAGTATTCATAACATTAGAATGACATTCTTTGTCACTTTCCACTATTGCTAGAAACATATTTGTCATGCACAACTTGTAAAGAGCATCCAAAGCATTCATTTGAACCACGACTACATAGGATATTTAAATGAATCTCAGCATAACTATATACTTTTTTATTGTTGCAAGAAAGTCAAACTTACTTGAATGAAGGTGCAGTGCTTAGAGACGAAGCAACCGTACTAACTGGTAACACCTGCACACAGAAGAAAAGGAGAGAAATACTTTATTTCTTTCCATCGCAAATAGTTCATAGTACTCAAAGGAAATATTGGATATACTTGAAGATGTAAACCTTTACCACATTACATACGTCACTGACACAAGGGGCATTCACAAACATATTAATGAGATTCTAACCGAGGCCCAAATCTCATCAATTCTTCAAGCATTCACACACAAGTTAAAAAAAGGTCTCAAAGTTTGCAAGCGCAGCATATTTTATGTGCTAATCAACACATAAATTTGCAAGCATTCACTAAAATCTTACAATTCCAGAAAGCGCACAATATTTCAGCTCACATTCCTAGATCATGGCTGTTCGCCAGAAATCGCAATACTAAGTGAGATGTTGGCGTTCATACACAGAACAATTGTGAGATTTTGGCCAAGGACATCAATGTTTAAATCGCGTAATTTTAGTGTGTGAATGCTCTTATAGTCACCTAGTATAGAATTCCTTGGCGGGGGCATAAAACAGTTTCTGTAAAGACGCTTACCTCCGATGATGATGAATCCTTCACCACCCTCTCCTCCTTCTCCAGATCAATCACCATGGAAACAGGAGGTTGCCTGTTGGGAACCACACTCGCTTGGTGAGCGATCTTGAGGCCGGTCACCGGTGGGTCATTCGTCCTTGATTTACCAGGTCGTCTTAGTAGACGATTTGTTGGCTGTAAGAATGGTTGAGCAAACATGGGAAGTGATTAGGCGTCACCATGAAGTACAATATGGATTTAGAGCTGAATACAAGCTCTGTAAAGAGATCAATATTTGTTTTTTCCAATGCACAGGTGTACCTGACATACCATCGATGCCTGTACCAAATCATTAACATGCTACTATATGTGCAACATTTTCAGATACTTTCACAAAAATGAGACTTGAAAGTCTATTGTGCAACTGGCAAATTCGCGGTCAGGGGAATGCAGGTTTCAGAGCCATGTAAAAATTACTGCTGCAAGGTCGCGGCGCGAGGCGACGAAGCGACCTGTAGGCAGTCATGTCAGTAGTTAGACGGGACGATCATGACACGACCCGTAACCGAAAATACGAGGCCATCGAGCCATCAAGGCCATCAAGCGAGCTAGGTTACTCTGGGCGGATTGATCCGGCACGCGGTGTATGCGCGTGTGATGCTATGATGACAATGTCCAGTCTACATAACTGTAAATGTGTTTACATCAAAATTTCAGGAAATAATGTTGACATAAATGCAGGACATACCCTAAATGAATAAGGTGAGGCGGCAGGAGAGAGAGGAATCTTCTTGGCATCAAGCAGCGGTGTGGACATCCTCTCTAGGGTGTCCAGGATCTTTCTGGCCGTAGAGCTGGTAGTGCCAAGACTGTCCTGGGGGTTCACTGGGGCCGGCTTGGGCCGGATGTTACGCTTGACTGGCAGGTGGACCTGTGTGGTAGTATGACATACGAGAGGAATTATATCACCCATTCAGGACCAAGTACCACAAATATGTGGTTTGGTGCAGAGATGCCAACCTCTTGACACAAAAAATCAGACTGAAGTTCCTCAAAAATCGTATTTCTGAGTGAAAAATCAGATTTTCACGAAAACTCAACATGACCAGTGACTTGTTAGCCCCAAGCCAGGAAAATGTTAGAAAAATGTTTTACTGGTAACAATGGGAAAGTGAAATGTTTGCTCTTTCATCTGATCTTCACTCTTTTCATCCCATACCGATTACAGTATTACCAATAATGGGACATCTTTGCTGTAAAGCAAATGTATAAGTGGCAACACATGCTATCACAATAGTATGAGAGCATCTATTTGGATCTTAGAATAAAGATCAGCGAAGTCACCTAAACCAGACCTGCCAACTTCTGGAGTTCAAAAACTGTATTCTTTAATCCAAAATGTTGTATTTTACCAACAAAAAATGTATTTAAAAAAAAAACAGATCAATGTCTCTTACAGTTCCTACATCAGGCATTTTTTATGGAGCATTGGTTGAATATGCATGATTTTGTCATGACTGGTGTGCTCGATGAACCAATGAACATCCCCAAATTGCTAATGTGAGATGCTGGTAGGATACTTTACAAAACAGAATGGGCATTTCGCCATTGAATATGGCACACACACAAAATAAGATTTAAAAAAAAAAAAAAAAAAAAAAAAAAAAACTTTTTTTTTTTGTTTTTTTTTGAAAATCGTATTTTTTAAAGGAAAATCGTACTGTCGTATTCAGTTCTAAAAATCGTACTAAATACGACAAAATCGTACTGGTTGGCATGTCTGTTTGGTGCTGTAACTTTCAATATAAACCATCAAAGATGATGTTTAATGGGCCGGATGTTACGCTTGACCGGCAGGTGGACCTGTGTGGTGATATGACGTACAAGAAGAATTAAATCACCCGTTCGGCACCAAGTACCACAAATATATGGTTTGGTGCTGTAACTTTTGATATCAACTATCAAAAATAATACATGATGGATCATAAGAGAGACTCAACCAGCTTAAGTAAGCAAATTCAGGCATTTTAAAAGCTTTCTAGACTCAGTAAGACTTCATGAATATGGCCCCTGCTAATTAACCCTCCCCTAAAAATCACCCGTTCGGCACCAATACCACAAATATATGGTTTGGTGCTGTAACTTTTGATATCAACCATCAAAAATAATACATGATGCATTACATGAGAGACTGAACCAGCTAAAGTAAGCAAATTCAGGCATTTTAGTAGCTTTCTAGACTCAGTACGACTTCATGAATATGGCCCCTGCTAATTAACCCTCCCCTAAAAATCCTCTAGAGTGACCTCTTCTTGCTCACCTCATAAGGAGAGTTGCGAGGCCTCTTGAGTGTCAAGCGCTGTGCCGATGAGCCTCCAAACTGAGTCCTGCCTGGGTAGAACGGTGAGGCGTGCTTCGGTCTGCTCTCTCCAGTCTACAAGATTTGATTTGATTGATAAGAGATTAACAAAACTACCAACACATGAGCATCATATAAGTGTTAAATACTTAATCTGGAAAGATTTATATTACAGAGTAAACATTACCCTAATGCCATTTACAAATCATATAAGCTAGATTATAAATAATCAGTAATACAATACAGGGATAGTTCAACCTGAAATTATTTTCCTTTCAATAAAAGTAGACACATGAAAGAAACATATTGGTGAAGGTTTGATGAGAATCTGTCAAAGGATAAAAAAGGAATGATCTTTCAATTTTGATATTGTGACGTCACGTGTGATGTGCTCTTGGTACATCATCAGAAATATGTTTTAACACACATACATTGTACCTGTATGAAAAAAATCATTCTGTTGTCAAAAACCAGCGAAAGAGCAATATATGGAATCATGTGGGAGGGCACCTCGCAAGTGATGTCACAAAACTGATATTTCAAAAGAGCAGAACTTTCTTGTCCTTTGACAGATTTTTGTCAAACCTTCACTAATACATTTCTTTCATGTTTCGGCTTTTATTGAAACCAACTTAATTTCAGGGTGAACTATTCCTTTAATTAGGAACAAAACCCTCACTGGTTATACAACTTTCACAAGTACACATGCCCAGGATGAGGGAAGACCACTCACCACTTTCGGTGACCCAAAGTAGGAGAGGTTGAAGGAGGGCCTCTTTGCACTGCCTGTCGCTTGCTGCCTGGAGGTGGATAGGCCGGAGGGCCCGGGTGTGGCCCCATCCGTCCATAAACTGCTTTTGGCCAGAGAGTTGGAATGGCCCATTTCTAAAAATAACAAAGAATATTCAAGTGAAAGTGAAATCACGGGTAGAAGTGGTAATAATCAGTTCTGGCATTAATCCTGGAATTAATCGAGACTGAAATCCATGTTCATGGCAGAATGACTATGGGTCCCATACGCGTCTCAAAGTCTTTACCTCTACTCACGCGCTCCTTCTGTTGATAGTAGAGTTATAAAGGTAATTCTTTCCTTATTACATTCATTAACAATACAGAAAGTATGTCCAAACTGTTGTTCGCATAAGAGGTACATGTAGAATTCAACAGGGGGAACCTGGAGATAATAATGTATGTACATGTACATACAAATTTGATTATTTTTGGGGGAAAGGCACATTGATATTGGTGTACCGATAGTCAATTTCACGAGACAGAGTCTGACTGACCACTTTCAACTTTGGGTCCAATCAAAATTCCCTTATTTGCGGCATTTTTATCAAATTCTTGACTTTTTCCTGACTGGGAAAAAAGTAAAATAATTTTTCCCTGAATGAGAGGGTTGAAGTGCAGGCTTACCTGATAGTCTATCCAGGTTCTTCTTGGATAGTTTCTCTCTGTGATCTACCTTGTCGACATGTGGGACTAAGGACGAGCAGCCACTCGTGGAGACAGACGTGTCTGAAGCATCATCTAAAGATGAAGAAAATATGAATGTCAGTAGAGTTAAACTACTGTACATGTACTTCTTCCAAAACATCAACAACAAACACTTCCATCATCAACCTACATTGCACAAGTTAAAACTCGATGTTTATCCTAAACGCCTTCCAAAGAATTAAGAAATATGAAGGAGCACTCTTTCAAACAGAATGTAGCAATACACAGAACATTCAAATAGAGGAAGATGTTGGCACAAGTCACAACGTACATTAAAATGTACAAGTTGAGAAGGATCTACATTGAAATTGAGGAGAGGAAGAGTGAAAGTGAAAGAGCGAGTGAGATTATGTGAGCCAGAGAGAGAGAGGGGGGGAGAGGAGAGAGGAGAGAGGAGAGAGAGAGGAGAGAGGAGAGAGAGAGAGGGGGGGGGGGAGCATGACAGAGGGATTGAGAGTGAAAGAGAGAGTGAAAGACAGAGACAAAGACAGGAACAGAGAGACAGACAGAGAGAGAGATTACAAGAGAAAGGATGAGAAGACCTACAAATATTACTGATACAGGTTTCTAATAATAGATAAACATGAGGAATAAATATATTCCTATTCCTCACAGAACAGACACATAATGTGCGAAGCCCATGATTACACAGGACCACAAACTTGTTTTTCTTCAGGCATGAACACTTGAACATTGGATCTGTCAGTTAGACTTGGATGGAGATTTCTCTGAGTCTACTTAAATGTACTGTGACAAGAAGAGTTCAGTAAAACAGGATATAAGGATTACTGAAGATCAGAGGCTTACAAGTTCACTGAATAGCTGCATGTCTACAAAAATCTGACATTGGGAAGTGCTTTTGAAATTCACATAATTTTTTTTTTAACTAGAAAGACATTTATACTGTAAAGCTTTTTGATCAAATAAAGGATAAAAGAAAAACAATGAAGTTTACGGTTTTAAGAAAAGGATACTCAAACATGTACACATATACATGAACATTCACATGTATTTTAAAATTGTTACAATATCTCATTACCCTATGCAAAAAACACACATAAACCATAGACTTGTACATGACTACTGAACACCTGTCAATTGTAACATAATATGAAATGTTAAATATGTAAAATGCATACTTTGTTTTATTGCCCGTTTTCATTTCATGCTGATGCTAACCATACGAGTCAAAACCTTTCTCTTTCTCCTCCCCCCCCCCCCCTTTTTTGGTGTTTTTCTTGGCTTTTTTGCGAATGCATCTACATGTAAAACACATACATGTACGAGATATTCTACAAGTCAGGCCTGCCACTACATAGACAAGTGCATTCTGACCAGAGGATGGAGCAGGTGATGATGGGTTGCAAATATGAAAGGGCATACATAAAAAAATCTACACAGAAAGATCAATTCTTGCAATTCTTGTAACTGTATAGGGTTCTTTTGCCTTGTTCTGACTGTACTGGCAGTGGCAATGCTCATGAGTTTCTGATGTTTGTACTGTATTGCAACAGAGAAAAGCTATCCTCCGCATCATGAAGAAAATACATGTATATTGTGCATGTATCATCATGATCAGGTTGATCTGTAAATCTATAGCAGCAATACTAAAAATAAGACGATGAAGAAGCTGAAGTTCTTTTGATTTTACATGCAGAAATATGCCTCATTCTCAGGGTTCTTGTTAATTTATTTTATAGCAGGTAACTCATCATTCACAAGCGGTTATTTCCCAAAAAGCAGCAGGGGTTCAGGGGGGCTATGCCCCGCTAAAGCCCTTAGCTTTTGCGAAAATGGTAAAGTAAAACCTCATATTCTAGATAACCTTCAAGTACAAGGCAATTGCTTCTTTTAAATAAAGAACAGGGTAACAAACAAGTTAAAAATGCCAGCTCATATGACTTTGGTGCTCAGATTTAATGTTCATGTACAAGGCAATTACTTTTTTTTTTTTAGTAGCGGGATTCATGTCTGACAGGTAAGCAACGAACCCCTGAGCATCGTTTTGACTAGGCCTGAGTCGAATCGATTATTAAGCCGGTGTTCGATCGAAGAAGTCGAACTCCGATTTCGTTTTGATGAATTCGATGCATCGACGAAATTACCAAATTGACTAGAAAACACAAAATCTTTTGTTTGATAGTCCTGTTATACACAATTTATCTTCATATTTTCACAATTTTAATTTGCTTACTTGGTTCCTACTCTCTTTTGTGAGTTTTGCAGGTAACGCATCAAGAGAATGAAGAGGTCGCTCGATGATCAAGCAGCTACTACATACTACTTGGATTTGATTCGTTCACTATACTATACAGCGCAACGCCACAACAAACAATTGTCCATAGACTTTGTACAACGGATAGCATCGTGTGTTGTGAAAACCCGGAAATACAGTGGCAATCGTGCGTAAGGCTCATTTGCATACACGCTGCCGACGTACAGACTAATAGAGCGTCTCCGCACAGCGATTCGGAGACCACTGATTGGTGCATCGCGTAGATCACGTCATAACCATGTGGTCGCCAAAACAGTGATACAATATCCAGTCACGTTGTCCGAAACCCGGAAGCGATTTTTCGACGCATTAGGGTTACGAAAAAAAAAAATCGCAACCCGGAAGCTGATTGACTTTCTGCCCGTTTACGTTGCAATAGACTCTCCAGATTCCAACCTACATACATGTATACGATGCCATATTGACGCTAATTTGTAAGATTTTGACGGAAAAACAAGAAGTAATCGAAATTCGCTTACATGTGCAGTATCGGTGAGAAAATAGATTCTCCGAGGTTACCTATCATAATTCATATAAAATATAGGAAAGTGAAATTCTAGGTCAATTTTGGTACGAGGTGATAGAGAATTGCATGCTTGTTTATGTGGGGAAATGGAAGGATTGCACTGCGTATGCTTACTATATTTTCATTCATAAATTGGCTCTTGGCAGTGGCTGGGTGACGTCATGTATCGATGCATCGATGTTCGATCGGCGCAAAGCCATCGAACACCGGTTTCTGAAAAAATCGATATGACTCAGGCTTAGTTTTGACCATTATACGGAACTAAATATTAGCGAGATTCACATCTGACAGGTAAAAAACAAAGTGGCGTGTTTAGCAAACATTCAATTTTTGTCCCCAAAATCTTTCACAAAGTTATCTGATTACACAACTTACTATACAATAACTAACAATTTTGAAGTATGCCGATGAATGCATGTCTCCAACAGCAAATGGCAAATGTGCGTATTGGTAATCAGCAAATTACAGAAGTGCTAACAACATAACGTAAAATAAATGAAAACAAAAAAAGAAATGGTTTACATAAAAGCTGGGCACTATCATCTTCCTTACATAGGTATATGTGCATGTATATATGTAGCTACATGCAGGCTGGTCGCCAGAATTTTTTTTTCGCGCGGCGCAAATGGACATTTTTGGATAGCGCATAATTCACCCATGGCGCAAAATGACATCCCTAAATTTTCGCGTGGTATAGCTAGCACACCTAGCAGAGGCCAGGAACAGTAAGGGCTGAGGCAGGCATGAGTGCAAAGCATGCGGTGACATCGCAAGCGATCGCGTTGAACATGTTGAAATTGACTTTGTCTGATCAGACATCTCGCTACATGAAAAATAAGCTGTGACGCAACCCACTAAAAATCAAGTATCTGTTATTTTTGTTTGGCCTTGATTTTCAGCACATATGAACGTGATATGAACATGTTAATAGCTAAGGGACCGGGCTGGTATTTGCTCAACGAGTGCGATGTCATCGACTGGAAATAGGCGTTCACAACATCTTAGTCCATCGGGAATCTGCGCGATTCCATGTCAACCTCCAGCTATTGTGCTATAAATCTGTGTGTGATACACAGCATTCAGCATTAGCCGTGTTTGTGTGTGTTTGATGATAATTCACGCATGTACACCCTTGCCTGTGATTATCAAAAGGGAGATCAGCCAATGGCTTTGCCTCGTGATTGGCAAGCTGGCGGGCTCAGAAAAGCTTTTCTAAAGTGAAGGAAATTACTTTTAAAAGTACTCTCCTTTCTAAATGGAACTTTTTTTTTTTTTATCGTTCTGCGTTTTGTGTCAGTTATGTTGGCTTGTACATGTGTTTCATCTCTACCAAATGAAGTGTAATTTCAACATTATGTTTGTCATGATTTTGCTTTTTCACTACATGTCTCCTTTATGTATCTTCATGCATCATATTTTTCTATTGATTTTGTTTGTAAGTGTATTTCGCAACACAATAACACAACGTCAAAACTGAAACGAGCTGTTGAGAGAACGAGTAAGAATGATTGTGGCATGGTGCGATGGTGATGAGTGATGGTAAAGAGATGGAAATTATTCATTTTCATTGTCCCTATTACTTCAAGAAGGGCCATGTTCAACTTATTATGCTTATTATCTTCTCATCTGTCAGCATATTTATTATCCGAATGCAACCACTTGATGTATTTCATGCAAATAAGTTGAACAACAATTCCCAATCCAAAATCTTTACTGCACAGCGCAGCGTATAGCCCCAGAAACAACACGAACAATGCGCTAATAGCCTCGCACTAAATTAGCACGCGTGCACTAGTCATCATGACTACATACATCAGCCACATGGTGACATGACAGCAAGCAATAGCTTTATTATGATTGGTCAAAACAATTGGTTAAGAAAATGGAGCCTAACCAATGGCACTGTACCTTGTTTTTGTTTTTCCTGGGAAAGCTGCTTGGCAGTTCAGTCAATACATCAAAGTCGCCGCCGTGAGTGCACCCCAGAAATTTGAGATGGTGTATGAGCGTGCGCGCGCTCGTAAATTTAACATTCCTCCATGACAGCTGCTCAGACAGAGCTTAAATCTGTCATCATGGGTCACTGCATTGCTCCATGTATTCCCAGTACCGGTGGCCGGGCTATATGAAGCTTAGCCTTAACTGCTCTCATCAAAATCTGCTTCTCTCCGTATCTCCTTATTACCTCTTTCTCCCTCTCTCTCCCCCACCCCTCTCTCTCTCTCTTTCTCTCTCTCTTTCTCTCTCCCTTCCTTGATCTAACTTTCCCTCTTTCTTATTTTTACTCATTCCTTCTTCCACTCAATTAAACAAGTCTTTTTCTCTCTCTCTCTCTCTCTCTCTCTCTCTCTCCTGTCCTTTCTCTGCCTTTCTCTATCTTCTTTGACTCACACGCTACCGAGCGGAGTTTGCTCAACTTGTGGCATTCCACAAGCTTAGTGGTCCATTCGGAGGTGAAGACAGACAAGCAACTCAGTGTCTTATCAGTCCCCTGGGTTCTGGGCTCGTGGCCCATGGGCGAGACAAGAGATTAAGTACAGATTTATCACCATCCTCACCCCAGAGGTGTCCCCATCTGACCTAATACTGAATCTGACCTCATGAGGTCATGACAAGATAATCGCTTACAGTATTCGAGTACAACTACTGGAGAGTTTGATTGCAAATTTATGCAGGCCTAGAATTATTTTGTTTACAAATGTGTTGGTAAAAATCTTGACTCTCTGCGTACATGTGTAGTTTACAATGCATCTTTGACTCATAGAAACTATATACAATAAAGCCACCGTGATAATCTCTGGCCGCCTGGGCTTTATGACCCTTACGTAGTAGACTTGGAGGTATATGCAGCTGTCTGGTAGTGGTAAGAGGCCTACTAGTGAGTTGATGAACTAATGTTATGTTTCATATTTTTAAAAAGAAATTGTGACTCAAAGCAAAGATTACGTCTTTATGCTTATTCACCTTACATTGAAATATTTAGAATCCATCAAGTTGGTCAGCTTACATCATTGGCCAGCTGTTAATTGGTCGCAATAAAGCGCAGTACACAGATCTAGACCATAATAAATCCCTCTATATAAAAATAAACAATAAAAAAACCCCATTGCGACCATCAACCTCTGTATTTTAGCATGATGGACAGAAGGAGGAGGGGAGGGGGTGAAGAGAAAGGGAGATAGCTGGAGAGAGAAAAAAGGGAAAAACAAGGAATGATGGCGAGATAAAGGAGGGAAGAGAGTGAAGTTGATAGACATAGGAAGATGGAGAGAGAGAGGGAACGAGAGTAAAAAGAAGAGAAAGAAATGGGGAATTTTGCGAGAGTGATCGAGAGAGTTAATAGAAGATTAGAGGCAGAGGCGGAGAGAATGTGAGATCATGCGAAAGTTAAGCCTGATATATAACATACTTCAGTCACAGAACTGGGAACAGTAACCAATGGTAACCGAAAGCTTCGCTTTTGTTTATCATGGCCGTCAAATTTACGAGCGTACGCATACCTCGTGCGCGCCGGCAACTTGTAATCTTACACCATCTCAAATTCCTAAGTTCTGGGGAGCATATGCATGCACATGCTAGACAGAGAGAGAAAAGGAGAGGGAAGGAGGGAGAGAGAGAGAGAGAGAGGTAAAGAGAAAGAGAAAGGTTCTCACGGTAGATACTCTTGGCGACTGTGATGTTTATGCTTGCCAACAAGCAAGGTAGAGAGTGTCATTGGTTCATGGGTTTTCTGATATACGCAATAGTGACCAATCACGATAATGGAATTTTTAGCTGGGGCTTGCGTGTCTTGCTGTATGCACTACATGTGTCAGCAGGCCACGTGGTCTGGCAGTGTGCTGACAAGGCTATCAGCATTGCTCTATGTTTAGGGGGCTAGCTAGGCAAGGCTGCGCTGGGCATTTATGATTTTTAAGGGGGAATTGTTACAAAATGCATTGAAGAACAGATCAGGTTACATGTGGAGTTGTGGATAATTAATCTGCTGACAGATAAGTTGAACACGAGCCTACTTATAATGAGGAATCATGAAAATACAACAATTTTCTTCGCCTCTTTACCATCACTCATCACTCACCACGACCCCATGAGGTCAGACTCAGGTCTCTGGGGAGCCGGACGGTGATAAATCTGCTGTCTAGCGACGGGGGAGTTGATAACCAATGATAACCAATGATAACAATCATGCGCAGTACGAGGGGATTAAGCCGATAAGACATTGAAATTGACGAACCACGTGTAGCGGTTTCCCCATCAACTGTGTCAACAACACGAGTCCGCAAGTCCGTCCATCCGTCCGTCATGACTCATTGACTCGTGTTGTTTATAAACAATGTTGTCAATTTTATGAAATGCATTTTCAAATAATAATAGAAAATACTTAAGATACTTATTTTGTTTTATTCGTGCTGCTCCTAGTTATAACAAAACAACATGAAAGAAAGAAGACCACCTAACAAATTGAAACACACATGCAATACGGCATGTCTCTCAGACTCTCACACTGTCGATCACACACCCAATGCAAGCACAGGCACGCACCAGTCCTAGTGTCTTACACAGTGGACCCTGACGGCGCCGTTGGCGCTGCCTAGCCGGCCTGCGAATTTGCGATTCCCGAACCATTCAGCTATCATGGGAGACAGTTTGAGCAACGTGCCTGGTTTAATCATGGACCGTAGGGTCCGTGGTTTGATGAGGACACATCCACATGACGCGAGCCATTTCATTATGGTATTGCTAATGTGTTAAGACCAAAGCCCGAATGAACCATTGTACTTTCTTTCCATCACTTTGCTCCGCCTCCACATACCATTGGGCTGTTATGTGCTGGCTGTATGTATTATGCGTATTTACTAATAGCGTATAATAGCAGGCCGCATGGCGGCTGGCCGTACTAGTGCTAGCTGTGAGCGAGCCCGAGCGTACAGTAAATGACATTTCTTCTCAGCTCTCGAGTCTCGACCAAATAGAAGGCCAATCACGTTGCTCAAAAATTCTACAGTGTATAATAGCAGGCCCGCCAGGCCGTACGGCCTAATGTCAGCTGTGACTAGCGAGCCCGAGCGTGCAGTAGATGAAGTAATATTTATTTCTTCTCAGCTCTCGACCAATCACGTTGCTAAAAAATTCTACAACGTATAATAGCAGGCCGTACGACCTAATGACTCGCGAGCCCGACCCGAACGTGCAGTAGATGACGTAAAATTTATTCCTTCTCAGCTCTCGAGTCTCTTCCAATCACGTTGCTCAAAAATTCTACGGCCGGACTGTCAGCTGTGAGCGAGCCCGAGCGTGCAGTAAATGACGTAATAAGTATTTCTTCTCGGCTCTCTAGTCTCGACCAATCACGTTGCTCAAAAATTCTCACACAGCTGAATGGTTTGGGAATCGCTGATTCGCGGCCGGCGGCCTGACCATGCACAAGTTACATTACACAAACGGCCACAATCGACCGGTCGCACACACACGTCGTACGTACACAACACAAGTCTCTCACTACTCGGGCTTGCCGTACACTATGTCTATGACACCGTATGTACATAAGCACGCAGCCAACACAGGTCCCCTTAGCGGCCTTACATAATGAACATACACACAAATTCGAAGTCGAGCGGCGTGGGCAGCAAGACGTGCTGAGCTAGCTTAAGTCGAGCGGGCCGGGCCGGGCGTGACGTGCATACGTAATCACAACTCACAAGACCCTACGCTCGCACTGTACTTAGGATCGGATGGCTTTATGCATGCTTACGCGCATCGGTTATCTTGCATTGGCTCAAGTTGGCTGTGCAGCCTGTTGTTGCTCATTTTCACAAATGTAGCCTCTGGTTTTGCTGAAATTACGCGCGGCGCTTCAGAAATTGCGCGTGGCGCTTCAGAAATAACGCGTGGCGCAAAACAACCTCTCGATATTTACACGTGGCGCAAAATAGCTCTCAATTTTTTTCGCGCGGCGCAAGCGCCGCGCGTTTTTTACACTGGCGACCACCTTGGCTACATGTAGGTCTACATGTACTTGTACATTTTTTTTTCAATCTGAAATACAGAAATTGGGACTACACAGTCAACTGGCATGCCTCAACCATCCTCCTTAAACACAGCAGTATTGCCAAAATCTTGAATATTCAGTTAACTTTCATCCTCTACATGCAAAGGAAACCTGCTTTTTGGCTATGAAATACACCCGACTTGAGAGAAGCCCATCAAATATCATTATTGGACTTCATTTCGTGATATTTCACAATTTATCATCTGAACAACATTTCACAATTTGACAATCCTGGCAATCCTGCAAATGTATACAATATTACGATACCTCTCATGTTGAAAAAAAGTGTTTTTAGACATAACATGACAATAAAATATGACATCAGGAGATCAGGAAGCAGTAAGAGCCCTTGCCTGATTTAGCAACAGTAACTATGAATGACATCATTTTGCATATATTACAAAAGCAGACTTTTACTGCACTAGCCATTAAAACAGTATCAATCCTAATACTCTTATTCTTGTCATATCTTTTGAGCCACATGTTACAAAGTTGTGCATCCACTGCGCATCCAGCAGAGATATCTGACAAAAAGTGACATTCTGCACTTTTGAGTCGGTGTAAAAGATTTTCTGGTGATCACCCGGAGTACACTCATGATCAGTTTTCTTCAATGTATTTTGCTCAACCAGCATTTCCATCAACATTCTTAAATGTTCTTATCATCTTAATCTTCATCATCCCCTAATCACTACCACTATCATCTTCAGCATCATAACCATCAATTCTATTGAATGTTGTCACCAAGATTCCCTACACGAACACTAAGTGTGTGCCTATACATTACCTTTATCTAGAGCCACCTTCCTCCCTCCAAGTAGATTCATCTCCTCGTTGGGAGTGGAGGTCCCGATGGGATTAGCGTAGTTTCTGAATGGTAGGGGCGTTTGCCTCACTCCCGTACTCGTGCTTGGCTGATTCTCATCTATAATCACCACATCGTCATCTTCACCATCCCCCCTGTCTCTTACGGCCCCACTACCGTGCGGGTAATCTTTTGACGATGGTCCCGCAGCAGGTGTTTCCATTCCCGTCGGCCTGGGTATGCTCAGCGCCTCTTTTCCACGGGGTGGATTGAGATCAGGTGTGCTCGTCGCAATGGCAGCAGGCATAAAGTTTGGGGTGCCCACCTCTGCCTGAGCTTGCTGGGGCAGCTCAGGGGTAGAGGAGCGGGAGTCAGAGTCTTCCCCATCATCATCATTGGGGTTAATCCACAAGTTGTTGATCCACGAAGGTGTTATGAAGTCCTTGACGGAGTCTGACACCCGTGCCAGGAGAGACTAAGGATACAAAAACAAACACAATACAATGATAGTCATCAATTGAACAAAATCTTTAAATCTTCACATTCATATTACAAAATTTGTCTTGTATTTGTCTAAAATCTTTTAAGTAGCCAATCTCAAAAATTCTGAGGCATCCATACTGTAAATGTACATGTGCAGGTAGATCTCATGAAAAAAAAAACATAAAAGGAAATAATACAGTTTTGGTTTCCCCCATCCAGCAGGTACATCTGAAGTTTTAGAGGTTCTACTTTCAAGTCACTATTAGTCAAGCACTGCACATTCACATAATTGAACAAATATGAAGCATGTCCCCTACACTTGACTGCTCTGTATGTTATTGCTCTCAAGCTACTTGTGACAAGCTATATTCCTTGGGCTGACAAAAAACAGGAAATATATCCGTCCCCTATCTCAGTATTGAGAATGAGTTCTATAATTAGGAGACAAGACAGTGTGTTCTTGTTCTCAAGCAGGTAGGCTGTAAAGGCCCGTGTAATTTGTGAACCAGAATCAAGCTTTCCTGTGCAAAGAGAATGTACATTTGTGATTGCCCAACCTTCAAACAAACACAAATAATTTCAATCCAAGAGAATGTACAGTATGAATGAAGACTTCTGTTAGTTTGTCACATTTCATAAAAAAAAAAAAACTGAAGGAAACTATAGGGAAGACTTTGCTTTGTGACAGCTACATGTACCTAAAATTTATCTCTTACAGCTTGAACCCTTAGCCTAGCAATACCCAAACATGTTATCATTAAAGTACATGTGTAGACTACTGCTAATCCATGCAGTTTCATGACTTTCCTAAAAGGATAATACTCTGTTTTACTTGAACAGAGTCTACAGAAAGACTTGCACTTCACAATTTTTATTGTAAACAGAATCCCCAAAATTGCCTGCACCATCACCTACTGTCACAGCACATCCCATCCCAGTTTAGCTTGGAGGAGCTGCGTAAGGGATTATTTCTTCAAGGTTCAAGGTTCAAGACAGGACTTTGAAAAAAAAAACTTTGAAGAATGTGTTTTAACAAATTATTAAAGGTTGGACCTGTACTAAGAAAGGGATTTCTAGAAGAACAGGAATATATTCAAACAGAAACAAAACACAAGAATACAAATTAATGGAAGAGGGAGTTTCCCCCAAAACACATGAAGGAATGAGAATTTACTTTAAAAAAAACAGCGCGACTCAAGCATCATAAAGGTTGCATACATGCACATTGTAGATGTGAGTCTGTGTTGTGTCTTTTGAGGGCATGGATCACGCTGCATGACACCATGACAGTGAGGTGTATGCTTCCTCCTTCTTCACAAGAAAATGCAAGGACTGAAACAGCCTTCCTAAAGTCAAAGATCTAGCCTTGTCTTCCTCACTCAAAACCTTCAGGCTTCTGCTAAGTGAGGTGCACCCATAATCGTCATGGACTGCGAATTTGTTTACGTGCACTCTGTACATAAAATAACTGTACTTAAACCAGGGAGGTGTTACGAAGGAGTAGAAACTCGAGCATAATATATTCAAACATCTGTATGGGTTCTAAAGCGTGCTCATGAATGCCAAAAGCATTCCATAATCATGACAATGCTTTGATGTTCCATGTGCCGTGCCGACATTTAGTTGATGTCAACTTGAAAAGAAATTTCTTTAATTTCCCATTTGTCTGTAGACGTTTTGTTTTTGACAAATTTGTTTGCAAACTTTAAGGAAGTTAACGGCAGATAATGACAGATCCTTTACTCTGCTTTTGTTTCGAAAAGTATTGAGGAATCATTAAAAATCGGACATATAAGCTATTTTTATTACTTACAAAATTGGCCAATTTCTTCACTTTCCGACAACTTGTGCATCTGGGGGATTCAACCACTCTCAAAATGATATATTAAGCTGTGTATTATCATTAACGGCGTTTGTGTGTGTTTGCGTGAAACAGAGATATTTCACTTGAAAAACTTGTTTATTTGTGTTTGCTGATACCTGTTATGCTCATGGAAGTATTAACAGAACGGGACAAGCGAAATGAAACTGTAAATTTCTTTTGTCCTCTCCGAGAAGCCGTTGCCACACAATCATATTCATAATTGTTCAAACACCTGAACAGCACCTGTTGAGAACACATAACTTTTCAGCGGCTTGGCACATGGGTTCAAAGGAAGAAAGTTGCTTCATATCCTTCCATAACACATCCCTGCTTAAACCAAGACTTAGTGTGCTACACTCCACATGCATTCACTAGTCAAGGTGCTACTATCTTCAGCACCCTGAAGCTGCACTCCAAAGGATGATGAGGGGAAACTGAACACTTAAAAAGTTTACTTGTGATTGTAGGCTACATACTACAGCACAGGCATATTTTCAAGAAACGGTTTAACCCATATTCCATCCAACCTGCCATATTCAGTTCACCTTAGTATTTCTGCGGCCAGAATGCAGCTCAAAAATTCAATCAAGTGTCTTGAACATAGAAGATCTAATGGAAAAGGAATAGAGCCGTTTCCTTCAATTCCCAGAGACAAAGTCAATGTTATTAATGAGTTTTCATGGGCCAAAGTTTTATTTCTTATTAGGTCACTTTCTTAATAATCAATCTCAAAGAGCCAAATCACATCACATCATCACGTACCATGGCACACAATGCAGTCAGTCCCAGTCACATTGGCATTGCACAGACAGCAGCACAACTTTCGGGAATACTCTCGCAACTTTACCTTAAATTACATTTTTCCCATTCTTACTCATCACAATTCATTACCAGTCTACTGACATTCCTCAGCTAGTCTTCACATTATACAATGCCATACTGCAATGCTTACATTAAACAAGGAAAAGTCAAACTGACTGCTTTCATGATCCACTACATGGTCATGCAAAACTATAGCAATGCCAATGGCACCACCACTGGTGCTGGTCATTGATATTTATTACGTTGCATGCATGTAACATTGGATCCATCATGTTGTAGACAAACGTCATGCATGCAAATGCCATGGCATGGGTTAGCGCGTGCGACAACTCACCTTTGCTCTTGGCCGCTCGTAAGGTTTGCGAGCATTGTGAGAGCGTTTAGGACGAATTTTTCCACCAGATGGGGTTGCCATGGCTGGTTTATTTACTTCTGACCGCCACAGCAACCTTAATTGTCAAGAAAACGTAGCGATAAAGTTTCAATTCGAAGATGATTTCTCACGAAGTCCATTGAAACCCACAGCAAAAGAGTCAAGATGGCGGCTTTTTTCAAAGCTCTTGATTGGTCAATTGTCACGTGACGAATTGTACTTTTCCCCTTTGGTTTACTAGTCAATCTTATTTTGCAAATTTATATATATCTTGCAAATATAACACTAATTGAACATTGACTATACCAAAAACATGTATATTTAAATATTTAAAGACTCAAATTAACTTTTTTAATTTATATAGCATCTAAATATTCTCCTAATAAATATAGTTTAATTTTAGAGCCTAGTCTACGATTTCGCCATTTTGAACTGGGAGCGCGGTCAACACTCCTTCCGCTCTCCGTTACGTTGTGTACACGTGAAAATACTGCCGAAACGTACGTAGGCCGAACGTGTGGGCTCATCCTAAGCGGGAACTTCCTGCTAACTTCGCCGTGCCCAGCCGGGCTGACATTGGGTCTAAGGCTAAGCTACGTAGCTGTTACGTTACAAGCTAACAAAGTGCTCGTACAGTGTAAGTTCTTGCTTCATTCATCGATGCCCGTCGCCTTATTGGCGATTATTATGGAATCCGACAACTACATAAAGGGCCTAGACTGAAGTTAGCAATCTAAGTTAGACAGAAAATCTGTCTATAGACCTGTCTTTAGTGAAGTAAAGCCTAATTATGAGCTAGGCCTGGCCTGCCCCTGTTGCCTGTTTCTGCAGTGCAGAATGCCAGACATCTCATTTATGTTTTAGAACTCGCGCTAAACCGTTTAACGTGACATTTCGTCAGTGACAGCTCGTGTATGGATACTGGATCAGGATTTTCAGACAATATGATACTGATAGCCTTTCTCACGAAACTCTACAAGTACAATCAATAAAATATCAAGTTGAAATATTGTTTATTTTGGCTTGACATTATTCATTGTCAAACATGGGTAGATGGGGTGGAGAAGTATTGATTGAAACGTTGATTATACTATGGCTTGATCATTGATGCATAACATTAAATCATTTCTATGAAGATTGATGTGACATCAACCCCCATTTTCTTCTCTTAAATCAAGTCATTGATTTTCTGACATGCTTTCCATTTTGATAATATTCATGTTGAAACATACTCTGACTGTTATTGTTAATCAATGCTAGTCTGGGCAAACGTGTTTAAAATAAATTGATGACAAATTCACTTATAAAAAAGGCAAGGCCTTGGTTATTTTTTTTACACTGAACTTTTTTTTATATTGCTTATGATAAGCAATATGAAAAAAAAAGAAATTTCAGCGTAAAAAAAAAATAACCAAGGCCTCTCCGTCTCCTTTGAGACTACAATGTAGTCTGGGCAAATGTGTTTAAAATAGATTGATGGCAAATTCACTTATAAAAAAGGCAAGGCCTTGGTTATTTTTTTTACACTGAACTTTTTTTTATATTGCTTATGATAAGCAATAGGCCTATAAAAAAATAAATTTCAGTGTAAAAAAAAAATAACCAAGGCCTCGCCTTTGAGAGATTGAACAATTTTTATGTTGTGGTGCTTCTAAAATGATAAATTGGAAAGTATCATCTGAAGGAATTAGAAGCCCTGCCTTGTACCTTGTACCTTGTAGAAATAATCCCAAAAGCAGCTCACTGGGGAAGCTAAACTGGGATGTCGAAGTTTGGCGGTGTCGATGGTTGGTGGTGCATCAAGATAAATTGGCATGTGTAGTCCTCTATATACATTTAAAACTGACTGCACATGATGTGCGAGTAAAAGGTGGATAAGGCTTACATCAGCCTGGAACCAACAGGGGGGCGTAACCCTCTGATGGTTGGCAGGGCAGCCACCTGGAAGGCAGCTGGCGAGGTTAACAATTTTTGTGTTATGTTTTACAGATTTTTTGTGTGCACTGAATAGAAATCGATAGAATAAAGGGAAAACATGGAGGCTACGCAAGACAACTTAAATCTTCTGGCAAAATGTCTCCAGCACACTCTTTCACCACAGATTGCAGAGAGGAAAGAAGGTAAGAAAGTTGATAAGTCACAATTGCAGTCCAAAGTTAGAAGTAGCTACTGAAAAAAATATTTGTAGATATGTCTGTTTGTTGATGTCAAGACAGGTGAAAAGTAAAATCCAGGATTACATTTTACATCATTGTCTGTTACTGTTCTGTTCTTGCTCAATCTCCAACGTTCCCTATCACGTATAGCCAATATCAAGTGATACCGATATTTGATGAATTATTTTGGGATGTATACTGCGGTTTTGCGGCGCCCCATATTGTGGTATAGTATACTGACACTCAAAACGCACAGAACTCGGCATTTTGAACCTCGTAAAACTCATACCTCTTCTTATACAAGCAAACATCCCATTTATCGAATGAAAAGTTATAGATTGGAAAATAACTTTATTATTCGCAAGATTATAACTAGATTTTGACATGATTTATGGTATGAATTCGAAGTTCAATGTGCAGAAAGCTCAGAAAGCATACAGAAAGAAAGTATGCATGCAGAAGCAGAAGTTTGCATCCCAAGGAAAAAAAAGGTAAAAAAGTTAAAGAGTGCCACAGGTATTTGGCTGAGTGTCATGTTTCCAGGGCAACAGTTTGTCCGTCCAAAAGGATCTCATTTACACAATAACTCTAGAAAGAAGTGACCGAATTCCATCAAACTCGACACAATGATAATAAATATGACAGGACAATTGCGTCATTATATTTTGGATGAGATAGGTCAAAGGTCAAGTTCAAATTGTAAAAATGTTGCTGTTTATGTGATAACTTAATCAAATGTTACTAAACTTGTGCAATACAATTAAACAGATCTCTCTTAATAGGCCAATTTTGTAATGTGTGCTAGCACAAGAGCAGTATTACAAGAATATTAATGAATGAAATGTCACAAAACCTGTTCTCCCCAAAATTGACACTTTTTTTTTTAGTTTGTGATGTTTCAGCTTGATATGAGTTGCAACTTTGGAGTTATTTTTCAAAAAGTGTCATGTTTTTTCTGTACACCAACATGTAGGAAGCCTGCATGTGCAGTGCAATTTCTAAGAGCTTCCAAAATTGATTAACCCTGACGAAATACTGAAGCTGTTGACATTTACAAGCATGTGTGCTGTCGAACGTAGAGGTACAGCATTGAAGTCCACAACATAGTGTTGAGCGATATTTTGATATCAAATTCATGCGATATTGAAAAAATATCAGATAGATGATATTAAATTCATGACTAAGTCAATACAATGTATTTCGTGAAGGCTTCATATATCATCGATATTCACATTTCAGACATTTCATTTCAACATAGATACGGTAAAAAGAAAGGGAAAGCATTGTGAAGTTAAAAAAACAAACAGCACTAAGTGTACGACGGCAGAATCACAAATGCTGGCTTGGTCACCAGCTCGATTAAACCCGCATATACATGCTTCCTAAAACCTATACTCTAATTCACATCCACAGCACATGACTATGCCATAACATAGTTTAAATCTAGAGCAGAAATATGGTGTGAACAAGCTGAATCTCACTTTTAGCACAGTAAATGATGAGAAAATTTTGCTGTAGTCAGCGCAACATACATGTATGACAATACCGGGTAATGTGACAAAAATGACAGAAAATGTGCAGCATTTTCTCATTGCTTGCTGTGTTTTAAAAGTGAGATTTGGCTTTTTTTTTTTTTGGGGGGGGGGGGTGGAAAATCGCTTATAAGTTGTTCACATACGAAAGCTACACACATAAATAGTAGTATTTATTCAGTGGATTGTCCGACCATGGTGTGACTACAAACTGAGCTATTCTTTGCAGCTGAGAAGTATCTGGAGTCAGTGGAAGGCACGCCAAACTACGCCATCTTGCTCCTGACTCTGATTGAACACGACAGCGTGGCCATCAACATCCGCCAGTCGGCTTCTATCACCTTCAAGAACTTTGTCAAGAGAAACTGGAGGATTGTAAGTACTGGGCCCCTTTGCATAAAATTTACCATTGATGGTAACTCTTCCATCAATGGTAACTACCCTGGTAATTTCACTCGCCAGCCAATCAAATTCAAGTTTTTCATAGAAGTTGCCATTGGAAGCAAAGTTACCATCAATGGTTAGTTTTATTGGGGCCTTGTTATAAAACCAAATTTCTCAACTTCCTTAAACGGTCATTGTATGTACATGTTTTACTTTATAAGAATAGGAAAAACAGTTGTGTTATACAAAGGCCTGACTTTATAAATATGAAGTGCTCACTGAATTCCTGATGTATTATTGTACCACAGTTAGGAAGTCTCAAAATGAACCATGACTTACTGGAAGCATTGGAAAAGTTCTCTCAGAAACTATGTTATTGTATCTTGTACAAGGGAAGCGGTGCTAGTTTTAATGGTACTATGTTATACATCCACTGCATTATGTCTTTGACCGAAGATAGTTGGATAAATCCTGTGAAATGTGAATTGGACCTAGTATAGACTTTTTAGAAATTAAAAAAAAACAGTAGGAGAAAAATGAGAATGCTTTGTATAATGTTGGGCATTCGTCTATTTCTTTGTTTGGTCTTTCAGGTTGAGGATGAACCCAACAAGATCACAGAAGGTGACCGCGCTAAAATCAAGACAAAGATAGTTGACCTGATGCTTAGTGTTCCCCTTATGCTACAGCGACAGGTAAGAAAAGTCTTGGAGCAAAAAAAACACAATGTCTAAAAGAAATTAGTCAATATTGATTATTCAAATATCTAATAATATACATGTATGTCAGGGTGTTGTTTTTTTATTAGAACCTATTCCACATTCCTTTTGAAGAAAGCGGAGTACAGGATCTTTTAAAGTGGTGCCTTTATTCCAAGAAAGTCTTTATTGGAATTTACAAAATGCTTTGATAAGGAAGGAAACTTCTAGAGACAAAATGGGTAATAAAAGATATTTCTGTCTCAATATGGCTAAATGTCAGTGCCGAGTACAGTATTTGTTACAGGGGGAAAATCAATTCAAAAATTTTGGGGGGCTTCTTTTTGAGCACATTGGCCTTTTGGCTACAATTTTACATTGTGTCTGTGGGAATTTGGGGGGCTCTTTCAAGCATTTCAGGGGCGAAATCGCCCCAAGCCCCCATGTATTTTTTCCCTGATTTTTTAATGAGTGACACCCCAAAAAATGAGTCTTTTTTTTGTTTCCAGCTGAGCGATGCTATCAGCATCATAGGCAAGGAAGACTTCCCTGATAAGTGGCCTACTCTCCTCCCAGAACTCACCTCCAAATTCCAGAGCGGGGACTTTCACATCATCAATGGAGTCCTGCGCACGGGACACTCGCTCTTCAAACGGTAAGAAAGTCCCACCTCTTTGTCTCGCCTGAATGAAGTCCCACCTCTTTGTCTCGCCTGAATGAAGTTCGGCTGAGACCTAGTAATCCCTATTCCTGTTAGTCTGTCAGTCTGTAAGTCCGTTAATCTGTTACAAAAATGTTTAAGTTTTGGTTAAACTTACTCTCAATCAGGCTTGACTCGTGGTTCGCGAACAACCTTGTGTAGTTGCAGGACGGGGAGGGGGTCGTATTTTCAGACATTACCACATTCTCATAATTCTATGGAAAATCAGTTTGCAGTAATGCTGCACAATATTGCCCATTTGCATTATCGTCACTCAAATATTGCTGATATATCGATATATTGTGTGGTGAATAAATCAGATAAAATATAGAATGCTTACAATCATGAGACTGCATGTCTGCATGCAGTGTGTACAATTTATAAGTAATTGTTCCTCCCCCCGAAAAAAAAATATTGAAAAAAAAAAACAAAGTCACTTTTAACACGGCAAGTAATGAGAAAATGTTGCTGTGATCAGCACAGCATTTGACAATAATAAGCAAAAAAATAACAATCCCTTGTGTTCCCAGCGAAAATTCTTATTGTCAAATGCTGTGCTGGGCACAGCAAATTTGTTGTCATTACTTGCCATGTTGAAAGTGATTTTCGGCCTGTACATGCCATGTTTCGGCACTAGATTACAAATTTTTTATGCCTCCGCCACGAAGTGGCCGGAGGCATCATGTTTTCGGGTTGTTCGTCCGTCCGTCCGTCCGTCCGTCCCGAATCCGTTTAGGCAATATCTTGAGAACCGTTAAGCAGATTTGCTTCAAACTTGGTACATGTATGTATTGCATATAACTAATGAAGTGTATAAAATTGGGGTCAAATCTGATTGAGGTCAAAGGTCAAAAATCAATGAACTTTGTAAAAATTGCCCAAAAATGACCTTTTCCGCAATAAATCTAAATCCAATGATGCAATTCTCATTAAACATGGTACAAAGATGTATCACTACTTGGGGATAGACTGGTGACATTTTTAGTAAAATTCCTGAAAGGTCAGAGGTCAAAGGTCAATGAAATTTGTGAAAATTGGCCAAAAATTGACCTTTTTCACAATAAATCCAAATCCAAGGATGCAATTTTCATTAAACATGGTACAAATATAGATTGCTACTTGGGGATAGACTGGTGACATTGTTGGTGAAATTAATGGAAGGTCAGAGGTCAAAGGTCAATGAACTTTGCAAAATTGATATTTTTCACAATAAACCTAAATCCAAATCCAATGGCACAATTCTAACCAAATATGATACAGAGATGTATCACTTCATGGAGGTAGACTGGTGAAAGTTTGGGTAAAACTCCTGAGAGTTCAAAGGTCAATGAACTTTGCCAAAAATTAGCTAAAAATTGCCCCCAAAGTGATAATTTTCAAAATATATCCAAATCCAATGGAGCAATACCAACCAAACATGGTGCAAAGATGGATCACTACTAGACTGATGACATTTTTGGTGAAATTTCTCAAAGGTCAGGGATCAAAGGTGAATGAACTTTGCCAAAATTGGCTTAAAATTGCCCCCAAATAGATATTTTTCACATTGAATCCAATACTAATGATTCAATTCAAACCAAAGATAGTACAGAGATGAATCACTTCATGGCGGTAGACTGGTGAAGTTTGGGTAAAATTCCTGAAAGGTCAAAGGTCAATGAACTTCACCCAAAATTGGCTAATTTTAAACAAACTTGATACAAGGATGGATTTAGACAGACTGGTTAGATTGGAAAGAAGTAAGAGGTCAAAAGTCAATGAACATTGCCAAACTTGGCTAAACTTGAAAAAACAGAATGCGA
Organism: Arbacia lixula; assembly: GCA_963669155.1. NCBI lineage: Eukaryota > Metazoa > Echinodermata > Echinoidea > Arbacioida > Arbaciidae > Arbacia > Arbacia lixula. Next base: position 1,488,853 of record OZ022586.1, read on the forward strand.
TATTTTCATTTCACATAGGAGCAATGGTACATTGCCCACCAAACATGCACATTTTCTGAGAATAGCAAAGAGGCGGAGGCATATTTATCGACTGCGGGGCAGTCGAATTGCTCTAGTTTAGCATATGGATGTCATCTATGTGTTTGTGAATTAGAGTATGGGTTTTGCCATAGGGTAGATCTACAGATTTATTTGAGCTTGTGACCGAGTCAGCGTTTACGTTTCTGTCATTGTGCACTTTTTTGCTGTAAGGTTAGTTTATTTCACATTGCTTTCCCTTTTTACTGTATCAGTATCAAAGTGAAATGTCTGAAATGGGAATATCGAGGTTATTTGAAATCGTGCCTTCATAATATATTGACTTACTGTATTGACCATATATTTTTATATTGACCATATATTTTACAGGGTTATTATTTTCGTGAATCTCGCGAGTTGGATGCATTTCGCAAATTGAGCACCATGCGAAAACATGAATTCAACGTGCACGAGCACATGTACTCCTAGTACTAGTACTCTACGTTCACAAATTTAACCACTTGCGAAATTGTTGAGAAGTCCTGATTCGCGAAAAATTAGACTCACGAAATATATGGCGTATACAGTAGTCATGAAGTCAATATCATCTATTCAATATTTGTTCTATATCGCATTAACTTGATATCAAATGTCATAAAGCACTAGCCTAATCCTTGTAATATGTGCTGGCCTCTTGCTCATACTGATCCCATAAGCAAGTTCATAAATGCAAAGTGCAAATTACCTCATTTACATTGAAAAAATCTCCTGTGCAATCTCCAAATTGTGTAGCAGTCTTACCACAATGCAGAGCAACTTGCAATGAAATACTTGTATCCCAGGAAACTGATTCCTTGCAAATTTATTCGCTTATCGTATAAACAATGTTGTATTATTTACAGGTACCGTTATGAGTTTAAATCTAATACACTCTGGATAGAGATTAAAGAGGTGCTGAACCAGTTTGCGGATCCCCTGACACAACTCCTGAATGTAAGTACAGAGCTCTGATGTGTGTTTCACTGGTAATCCCCATTTAAGGATTGATTATTGAGATTGATCTGTAAGATATTCGAGCAGAGAAAGAGATGACAAGGGCACTATTTCATAAAACATAACATTGATGGTAACTCTGATATCAATTGTAACTACCTCAGAAACCTTGAATTTGGTTGGCTGTTGAGTGATGTCACCATGGTATTTACCATTGCTGACAGGAGTTACCATTAATGGTAAGTTTTATGCAATGGCGCCCAGACAGGGCTTGGAGCCTTGCAGTTATTACTTGATGAAATATGGTTTATCTATACATTTCACTGGTATATCTTGTCCTACTCAGACCAAGAATCTTGGAGAAGTGTAAAATTTGAAACATTACATGTCGATGTTATGCATTTTACAGTGATATGTGTATAATTCTAGATTATGCAAATAATATGTAAACTTTGAAGTATTACACGTGTAAATGTGCATTTTACAGTGATATGTGTATAATTCTAGATATTGCAAATACTATAAGATATCACCACGCGTGGTACTCTAATATTGTCAGATTTTTGGTGTGTAAAGTAGTGAACTGGGCACTTTTGGGTATATTAGTACATTACAGCTCAAAGGAATTGGCATAGGGAAATGGAAAGAGAAGAAAGGGAAGGACCCACAGTTTTAAACCGCCGTATATTTTGTCCAGTTCAGCATGAAACATGATGCTTTTTAGGCTCTAAATGCATCATGTTTCATGCTGAACTAGACATAGTATACCGCTTTTTAAAACTGCAGATCCATCACTTTCTTCCCTTTCCCTTTCCCTATGCCAATTCCTTTCAGCTGTTGTGTACATCAGCACAAAGGATGAGACTACCATTGATTGAGCTCATCGGGCCAGGACAGGGAAACAGGTATGGATCATTCGCGCCACACAATGCATTATGGGCCAGTTGACAAGACCAGAGTAAACCAGTCAACAAATTGTGGTGAAAAGCTGATAGCCCCGCATACGGCGATACTATCGAGGATATCGAGAATTACACGAGAGATGTCTAGAAAAATAGAGGAATGCTTATTGATGGGCTATTTCGCGTATCCTGCTGATATATTTTGTTTTCTGCAGACCACAATGACCATAGCAGAAGCGCACAAAACCAACAAGGAATCCACAGCCATTCTCTACGACTCGCTGGCACTCATCTGCAAAATCTTCTACAGTCTCAACTATCAGGTAATGACACTCAGACTCTTAAAGGGATAGTTCACCCTGCAGTTAAGTGGTTTCAATAAAAGCAGAAACGTGAAAGAAACGTAATAGTGAAGGTTTGATAAAATTCTGTCAAAGGATGGGAAAAATATGATCTTTTAAAGTTTTGATTTTGTGACATCACATGCGTGGTGCTCTCCCATAGGTTGTGTACATTTTTTTTTAAATGTCCATTTTCTCCAAAGGGTATAACCTGTGCATTTGATACATTGTTAGAAACACATTTTTACAGATAAACCTTTGAGTTATGTTCAGAGCTAATTAATCTGTCTAGTTGCAGTCATTTGTTATACTCCTTCAATATATCCCTGCCTCATAAGGATAATAATTGTGGAGGTGTCAATGAACTTTAACTACCTTGAATCTGGGACTCCGAGATCCTCAGTCACAGCTAACACGATTCCACGACATCTCACAATTCAAACTTTATTGAGACAGACCCCTACATATATGAACTCCTCCAAAAATTTGGGAAAGTTTTTTTGGCCACCAAGTTGACCAGTATCTGTCCAGTACCTGTAGAACTGTTAATCGTGTTCGTATACTGTGTTCTTTAAAAAAGAAATGATGCGGTAAACAATTTAATCATTCATTCACTTGTTCATAGATATATCAATAGATTGGCACAGGTGCTGGTCAATTTGGCACATTCTGTTTGAGACCAACCTGCAAACAAAGGGCAGGTTCGTCTCCATGAAACAACGGATTGTCACAAAATTGGTGTCATTTTACAGACGATATTAGCTAATGGGACTGATGCATAAAATTATACAAAGAGGTCTCAAATAGATGAGAAATAAGTGGCTCAATAAACTTTTTTTGCGGAGTTTCTGTACCATTATCATCTTCCTGGATGCATCTTGATTGTTTCTTTTGTCTGGGTAGGATTTGCCGGAGTACTTTGAGGACAACATGAAGACGTGGATGACCCACTTCCACACCCTCCTGACCGATACCAACGCCCTGCTGGAGTCCAAGGTGTCACATCAGTCTGTCATGGTTTCATAGACTAAATCAAATCATAAGTTAAAGACAGGTTGTCCCTTTGTACAGGTCAAAAAAGTGAAATATTTGTAAAAAAAAACATGGAAAATTGAACCTGACTTAAAGCAAAATTAAAGCCATTGCTAGATTTTGAGGAGGTTTAAGACGGGTTGTCTGAAACTTATAGCCTAGAGCGGGAGACTGCTGTGCGCTATGTTCCGCATCGGTCCACTCCACGGTGCATGCGTTCAATGGGAGCAATGCCCACATCGCGTGCTGACAGGGATGATATGATTATTGATGTAGACCGTGGTCGATGTGTTTCAAATGTGACCCTGTATTGAAGTAAGGATAGAAAGATTATAGAAATTGCATTCAAAGAACAATGTAAAACTGTGATCTTATGTTGTATTAAGTAAGAGTAGAAAAATCAAAGAAACAACTTGAAAATATACTCCAAAGGGATGATTTACAACTTATTTGACAAAGATAAAGATATCTGACGATATTGTTGATTTTGTGACAAAATCTTTCTACTAAAGGTTAATGCAAGTCTGATGATCAATTCAACTGAATGAAAGAATCTAAATCAGAGAATCAGATCTGAAACTGTTTGCAAAAAAAAACCAGCCATATTATTAGCAACATATTTGTATTTGACAATCAGAATCACTCAAACTTGAGTTTCCAGTGAAAGATTATGTGGCTAGTGAATAATGATTAGTGAACACAAATCTATTTTCCTGGCTTCACCAAGGCAGCTTGATCAAGTTTTGCCTTTTGTTTTCCTTCTTAGAATGAAGATGAGGCAGGTCCTCTTGAGCTCCTCAAGTCGCAAATCTGTGACAATGTCGCCCTCTATGCTCAGAAGTATGACGAGGAGTTCCAGCCGTTTCTGCCTAACTTTGTGATGGCCGTTTGGAATCTCCTGGTGTCGACTGGAGCGCAGGTCAAGTACGATCTGGTGAGCCATGTTCATGTTTGCTGCATTGTGATTAAAAGGAGAGTTCACCCTGAAATTGTTTTGGTTTCAATGAAAGGAGACACATGAAAGAAACATGTTCCTGATGGTTTGAAGAAAATCAGTCAAAGGGAAAGGAAGTTATTTGATTTTAAGTTTTATAGTTTTATAGCTTATAGGATGATATATTTGGTTGACGCTTGTATACGGCACTAAAACGTGGACACTTACAAATTTCTACAGAAGTAAAATTGAAGTATTTGAGATGTGGTTATATAGAAGAATATTACATATATCATGGACACAACATAAAACAAACAAAGATGTGATGAACACTAAATAACAATAACAATTACTAGGATAAAATGCAAATATGTCCACATACTCAGTGGATGGATGATATTAAGGAATGGATGGGGTTGAGTTATGGAGAATGCGTTAGAGGGGCGCACGTTTGGGAAATGTGGTGGTCCATGGTAACCAAACCTGCTCTCTCCCTTTCTCCTTTTTTAGCTCATTAGTAACGCCATCCAGTTCCTTGCCTCGGTTGCCGATAGAGACCACTACAAACATCTCTTTGAGTCTCCGGAAACGCTGACGAGCATCTGTGAAAAGGTCATCGTGCCAAACATGGAGTTCAGAAGTAAGTCCTTGAAACAAATACGGTTCTGTTCAATTCTCAAATAAAGATGTTTATATACCTGATGCATATGTAGTAGTGTAATTGACAGTTTGGATGTATAGGGATAATTGACTTAATTAACTGTGTTAGTGTGTAATTGTAATTTACATTGTTATCAGAATTTTAAGTATACAGAAGTATGTAAGAGTTATTGTAAAGAGCTTAGAGAACATTTAGTTATTAAGCGTATATAAGCATCAATTTATTATCATTAGTATTGTTACTTGATTTTACTTTAAAATTCATTCAAATTTAATACTATGTTTCTAAGCACTATGGTGCTATTGTCGTTGCGACTATTGGCAGAAGGGATTATTCTTGCGATGTGGAAGGCCAGGACAAAAGCACCAATGAATACAAAATGAAAAGTTACATTTTAAAGGGCATATACTGTACTGGGAAGGCAAAAAAGCCTTCAAAATGTAATTGTTAGCAATCTTCTTGCCAATGGTCTTAAATTCATGTATAGACCATTTTAGAAGCTTGCTGAAAGTTATTTGCCATCAAATGATCCACATATGGAGTACTTAATGACTAATGATTAGATCCTCAAAATGTTTGGGCCGAACATTTTGAGGATTTGTGATTTAGTCACTCATTACTCCAAATGTAGATCATTTTAGGGCAAATAACTTTCAGCAAGCTTCTAAAATAAACAAAACATGAATTTAAGACCATTGCCAAGAAGATTGCTAACAATTGCATTTTGAAGGCTTTTTTGCCTTCCCAGTACAGTATATGCCCTTTAACATCATTAAAAGATAATATGAAACAAACTTCAAATACGCACACATGCAGATCTTCACAAGTATTCTGAAAAGAAAAAAGTTGAAGCGTGGTATAAATGTGTATTGTTAATATTATTATTATTGTTTTTTATTTGCTCTCAGGTGCTGATGAAGAGCTGTTTGAGTTAAACCCAGAAGAATACATCAGACGTGACATAGAGGGATCGGGTATGTAACAGGCACCCTGCATCTCCAAACATTTATTTTTATGCCTCCGCCACGAAGTGATGACATTTTTGGTGAAAATTCTCAAAGGTCAAAGAACTTTACCAAAATTTGCTATTTTTCACATTGAATCAAAATCTAATGATTCAATTAAAATCCAACATAGTACAGAGATGTATCACTTCTAGGAGGTAGACTGGTGAAAGTTTGGGTAAAATTCATGAAAGTTTTGAGCTCAAAGGTCAAAGGTCAATGAACTTTGGCAAAATTTGCTAATTTTAAACTTGATACAAGGATGGATTTAGACAGACTGGTTAGATTGGAAGTCAAAGAAAAAAAGAGGTCAAAGGTCAATGAACACTGCCAAACTTGGCTTAACATGGAAAAACAGAATATGATATTTTCATTTCACTTAGGAATCAATGGTACATTGCCCACCAAACACAAAGATTTTCTGAGGATAAATCTAAGTAGAGCTAGCAAAGAGGCGGAGGCATATTTATCGACTGCGTGGCAGTCGAATTGCTCAAGTTATTATTAATATTATTATTGATTGTTTTTTATTTTGCCTGAGGTGAACATGAGGAGCTGTTTGAGTTGAACCCGGAAGAATACATCAGATGTGACATAGAGGGATCAGGTTTTCATTTTTTCTTTCTCTCACATAATGATACCTTGCACATCCATCTGACCATCCTCATCTCAGCCTTTTTAATTCGTGAATCACATAATGATGTGATTCTCCCTCTTCCCCCCCCCCCCCCTTCTCTTCTGTCAGATATTGACACAAGACGCAGAGCTGCGTGTGACTTGGTGAAGGCACTCACAAAATTCTTTGAAGCGCCTGTCATCAAGATCTTCTCAAATTACGTGACATTCATGTTACAGGTAAGGCCTGCCAGACTGCATCTGGCTTTTACCAATTTATTAGATTGACAATTTCATGTGTGTTCTGTTTTACGATACATGTCAGATTAAAACACATAGTGTTGCCTTTTTGGAATTGGAAATAATGATGATTTTTCACTCAAAATAGACCCTGGTCGTGATTTAGCAATAGCTATTTATCTCAAGCTCGGTAATTCATTGCCAGCTGATTAGGTAATCACATTTTACAAAAACTCCCTTATACAAATCAGATTAAAACACATAGTGTTGCCTTTTTGGAATTGGAAAAAATGATGATTTTTCACTCAAAATAGACCCTGGTTGTTAATTAGCAATAGCATTATATCACAAGCTCGAAAATGCGTTGCCAGCTTGTTGGCTGATCACAGTTTTCAAAAACTCCCTAATACATATCAGATTAAAACATATACCGTACTGACCGGCTTATTAGCCGCAGGGTTTTTCCCTTGAAAATCATGTTAAAGTCGGGGTGCGGCTTATCTGCGGCGTTAGCAAAAGTCGGGTCTTTAAAACCAACACATGTGCACATGTATGGGACTATGCATTGTGTGACAACATTCACCAACAAAATAGATGGCTTTGATAGCCCGACACGATTGGCGTACCGGTAATACGATTTCAATCACATCACCAGCATAATTACCAGTACTAAGAAAGCACTAGTTTTTGTCCAAGACGACTCAAATATGCCACGAAGGAGAAAGCTAAGGCTCAAACTAACAAACTCCGTTAGATGGGAGCCGCCATTGTTTCTTTGATCTCCGGCGGTATACACGAGACCGTAAACACTTCCGGGCTAACGGTCTCGTGTATAGCGCCATCTCGTGGCCGGTCACCGGAGATCAAAGATCAAATATAAAGATCAAAATACAATGTAAAAATATATATTTATATGTATTAATCTGATTTGTATTGTAAAACAGAATGCACACGAAATTTGCCAATTCAATGAAATAATAAAATAAAAGAATCTTTGGTAATGGTTGTTTTCTTGCCTCTTATAAGGTAGTTGGAACTCTCTGTTTTCTTTTTGCAGGCGTACCACAGCAATCCGACAGCAAACTGGAAGCAGAAGGACGCGGCAACGTACCTCGTCACCTCCATCGCCTCAAAGTCCAAGACAGAAAGGGTACATGTCGTTGCCTTGTATATTTCTAGGATAACTTTACTTTTTAATTTGATTGTCACGCTTACAAATGTCAGGATTCTAATCCAAGCTTGTAGACATACAAGTGGGTCTAGTCTTACCATAACCAATTCTTTGCTTCTCCCGTTATATAACAGAAAAGAACTGAATTGCATCTCAGCCAGACTAGTATGTATAGAGACCAGGGTCCATATTCATGAAACCTTACTCGCCTAGTTAGTTACTAAAAATGCATGTAGCTGGGTTCCCACAGTCATGGAAAATCCTGGAAAAATTTGTGGTCATGGAAAAGTCAGGTAATTTTGAAAATTTGTGAAAAGTCATGGAAAGAGAATTTTAGTCATGGAAAAGTCATGGAAAATCTGTCAGTTCAAGAAAATTACATGAGCTTGTGTTCAAGATAATTTTGAATTTTGGGTGTTGGTGAAAGGAAAATGGTACCCTGGTCAGAAACAGCCCATATACTAATGATAATAGATGTACATATCATGAGTAAGATAGTGGGTGGAACGGATGGCTGTGAGGGGAGGTGGAGGCCATCATAACGTGTCTGATTTTGGAAACAGTGCCAGAAAGGAAGTCATGGAAAGCAGCAATTTAGTAATGGAAAAGTCATGGAATTCCGCTTTCAAATTTCTGTGGGAACCTGTGTAGCTGAATGCACTTTAGTAACTAACTGTGCTTAGTAAGGTTTCAGTTTAAGGTTAATATGGCCCCTGCATCTTGACCTTTAAATGTGTCTATTGTTGTATGCGTGAGACCAAATTCTTGCCATTCAAATTGCACTTTCGGTGGCTTGTTTTTAAAAGTGTCCAGTATTTGGCAGATTTACTCTAGAATGTTTATGAATGCTTTTAACAAGATAGTAAATTCATGATGTCACAATGTGGTTGTATCGACAATCATCCACCAATGTAGCGCAGGAAAGAGAGAAGAGAAAAAAAAACTAGATTAAGGTATATTTCTACTTTACTACACTTACACAACATTGAGTTTAGTTTAGTTTATTTCTTTATCAAAAAGTCACACCCGTCCAAAGACGGCCAGCCTAAAAGGCCTATGAGTGATGTACATCAAACAGAGTAATAGTAATACAAAAATATAAATGCATCAGTTAATACACAAGAATGATAACGAAATACAAGCACTGTAAAAAAAAAAAAATATATATATATAGTGGCTAGGCAAAGCATAAAGTAGTATTCGTTTTTGGAATATAATAAAAAAGAAGTAATTTATATATCTAGATCCTATATCTACACTTTCACAAGACTGAAATTTTCCACAAAAGTTGTCAGAAATTTGAAATGCTATCTTGTTTGCCTGACCTTGCAGCATGGAGCGGTACATGTCAGTGAGCTGGTCAACGTACCTATCTTCTACAAGGACAACATTTTGCCAGATCTACAGTCTCCGGATGGTAAGAGGGATAGTTCTGTAGCACCACTTAAAGGGCATATACTGTACTGGGAAGACAAAAAAGCCTTCAAAAGGGTGATCATGAGTAGTCTTCTTGCCAATGGTCTTAAATTCATGTATTGTCCATTTTAGAAGCTTGCTGAAAGTTATTTGCCCTCACATAATCCACATTTGGAGTAATTAGTGATGAAATCACAAATCCTCAAAATGTTTGGGCCGAACATCTTTGAGAATTTGTGGTCTAATCACTAATTAAACCAAATGTGGCTCATTTCAGGGCAAATAACTTTCAGCAGTGCTAAATATGTTCCTCATCGCTGATATAATCGCAAGTGATAATTATTTGTCTCGCAATGTATGGTCAACAAGGAATCTACAAAGATCACAACACTTTGTTTGCCCCTGCAACACTTCATCTGGCGGGCATTTCATGAAAATTGTCAGCACTGACTAAAAAGTCAGTGCCAACAATTTCAGTGAAATCCTTGGTTTTGATTGGCTGAGAGGCACTCGCCTCTGACTGTTACTAGGGTAACTTTTGGAGAAAGACAAGTTGTCAGTGCTGACAACTTTCATGAAATGCCCCCCGGTGTGATACAAAAACTTTCAGCAAAAACTTTCATAACTTTTAGCAGGTTTCTAAAATGGAAAATACATGAAGTTAAGACCATTGGTAAGAAGATCACGATCACCTGTTTGAAGGCTTTTTGTCTTCCCAGTACAGTATATTCCCTTTAACCCTTGTATTACCTTTGGTGCAAAGTGCATACAAAATGAATGTGCTTTTTATAACTTTGTACTGAGAGAGTTAGAGGGTTGGCATAGGTTCTAGGCATTATAATCTGCATCTTTCTGCTGCACAGCTATAACTACAACTAAGCTGGGAAACGGTAGGTTTATTCTCGCTTTCTGGCATTCCTCACATCATGAAACATACAGAAAATTTCTGCACAAGACAATCCCTTATGTTGTCTAGATTGTGATAATTACCTTTATGTTCAAATTGGCAACATGCTGAAAATGTTTTCATTACATTTTTGCTTTTCAACAAGTCATGAATATTGATCTTATTTGGATTAACAATGGAACAAAATTTCTTTCCTTTTCTTTTCTTATGATGTGAATGACAATTGTATTGACAATTTGAAAGCCAAAATTATAAGAATTTTTGCTGTTAAAGGCCCTGGTTTGAAGGAGTTGAGTGGTTTTTAGGCCCTAGCAAGGTCATACCTGGCATCCTGGCACACCATGTGGGGAATCTTCTGTATCATTTCGCTCTGTCTCATGGGTGTCTAGTGATTTTAATTACCATGACAACAGCCACAATGCTCAGAGCTTATTGGCTGTTTTAATCGGAGTTACCATCTCCACACAGTGTGAGAGAAGTGTTATTTACCAGCACATGCTGTTGACATGTTGGTATGGACGATAAGTTCTTCCTCTGTCGTCGATGGCTTTGGTATTGGTGATGGTGGTGGTGTTGAAACGGAATATTTTCAAATTTTTAAATGCTTGTGAAAAACGAGACTCATAAAAAAGTAAGGAATTTGTTTTAAATCGTACATTCATCACCACCCTTCAGTCCTGATTGTTGCTTTTCACCGCCAATCTCCGACTTCCTGCCCTCTGCAGTCGACAGCCTGCCAGTGCTGAAAGCCGACGCCCTGAAATATTTGATGACGTTCCGGAACATTCTGCCCCCGGAACAAATGGTGGAGTCCCTGCCGTTCTATGTGGCTCACCTACGGGCGGAGAGCCAGGTGGTGCACACGTATGCAGCCAACACCCTGGACAAGATGCTGCTGGTTAGGAAAGAAGGCAACGAGAGAGTGTGAGTGCTTGGCATGGTGGTCATTTTTCAGGGTTCCCAGTCCATCAGGGAAAACGGGGGAAATTATTTTACCTTTTCCCGTCAGGAAAAAAGTCAGGGAATTTGATAAAAAAATGCCTCAAATCAGGGAATTTTGATTGGCCCAAAAGTCAATCAGACTCTATATTTTGTTGCATATCAAAACAACAGGCCATTACATGCCTGTGTACTAGTACTAATTTCTTTGACATTACAGTGATTTATAGTGAAAATAGTTCACTGCAACAACATAGAAAACATGTGAAACTGGAATATATGGGAGAGCACCTTGCACGTGACATCACAAAATCAAAATATTAAAAGATCATAACTTTCTTTCCTTTGACGGATTTTTGTCAAACCTGTATGTTTCTATCATGTTTGTGCTTTGATTGAAACCAACTTATCTTCCGGGTGAACTATCCCCTTTAATTCTTATTTTTGTTGATGCTGATATCAGGATCAAGCCGGAGCACATACAACCGCACCTGGAAGCCCTCCTAACCAACCTGTTCCACGCTCTCACCCTGGAAGGATCCGAGGAGAACGAGTATATCATGAAAGGTATGCGATGGCTCTCTTGTTGCCATGGATGCATCCACTCCCTCTACGTTTGGCATGAGAGTGTGCAATTTCGGCCCTGTTGCGTAAAAATTTACCATTGATGGTAACTTTGCTACCATTGGCAATTTCTATGAAAACCTTGAATTTGATTGGCTTTCAAGCGAGGTTACCATGGTATTTATGATTGATGGCAGAATTACTATTAATGGTAAGTTTTATGCAAGGGGCCCTGATGAGTTCGATTCTGCCCGCTGATAGGGCCATGTTGCATAAACCTTACCATAAATGGTAACTCTGACATCAATGGTATCTACCATGTTAACATTGCATGACACCCAATGAAATTCAAGGTTTTCATAGAAAGTGATATTTGTAGCAAAGTTACCATCAATGGTAAGATTTATGCAACAGGGCCCGGTTGCGAGATGGTCAAACTAACTGAAATGCTTCGAAAAAAACAAAAACAAAACAGTATATAAAATATATTCACGGATTGATATTGGAATCAGTACTTGAGAAATTAATTACATAAAAGACAGGGTAGCCAATTTGCAGTAGTCATGGAACTTGGCAAGAATCAGAAGTATATGGCGTATACAGTATGTGTTTGTTTGTACGTTTGTCACAGCAATCATGAGGTGTCTTTCAGTCGTGCAACAAGGGGCCGCACCATACTTGGGCATTATACTCGGCAAACTCACAGAGAAACTGCTGTTGGTTAGCAAGGTAAGATGAAAGGATACAGTAGATAGATGGATAAATAGATAGGTAGGTTAATGAAAAACATAATTTGATGGATTTTCATCAGACCTTCACGAATATGTTTCTTTCATGTGTCTGCTTTTATTGAAATCAACATAATTTCAGGGTGAACTATCCCTTTAATGTTACTCTGACACTCTAGGTATTGACTGCAAAGCAACTGATTTACAGTATAGTATAGTACTGTATAGTACGCTAGCCAACGAACGTTGAGGGCTTAAAAACTTTTGTGTTATGGTCTCATGTTTACACCTTCTACGCCGCAGATCAAAGAAACAATAGCGGCCCCCGTCTCATGGAGTGTGCTAGTTTGAGCCGTAGCTTTCTCATTAGTGGTATCTTTGAGTTGTCTCGGACAAGTACTAGTCCTGGTGCTTTCTTAGTACAGGTAATTCTGCTGGTGATGTGATTGAGATCGTATTACCAGTACATCAATTGTGTCACACTGGATGCCTATCAAAGCTGTCTATTTTGTTGTTGAATATTCACTGATTTTCTACCAGCAATAATCTACCCATGTGCAGATTGCAACTACGAAATCCCAGAGGTCAAAGGCCAGAGAACTTTTCATTTATTGATGTCACTCTGATGACAATCTGGGCATTGACTACAAGCAACTGGGTCATGTTGGTTACAGGTTTTCAAGTGTGGTAACTTTACATCAAAGGCAACTACCAGGACAACAGCCAATGAGCTCTCATTGTTGCACCTGTTGCCATGGTAGTTACCATTGATGGTAAGTTACAATTATTGGAAACCTATATGCAACGTGGCCCTGATTTCTTTGTCCTTTCTTGCTGCCACCCTAGAACCCTTCCAAGCCTCACTTCAACCACTATCTCTTCGAGGCTCTCAGCGTCACCATCAAAGTTGGCTGCAAGGCGGACGTCGCAAACGTCGCTCTCTTTGAGAACGCCCTCTTCCCGCCCTTCCAGGAGATGCTTGTCGCTGACGTGCAAGGTGAGGAGGGGAAGGGAAATAGACTTCACAAATCGAACCAAGGACATGCAAGATTAGGAGGAAAAGAGTGGTCCTCAGCACACAGAAACGTAAAATATACCTCAAGGCAGATTAAACGAAGGAAAACGTTGCTGACGTACAACATGAGTTGTAACAAGAGGATCGCTCTTAGAAAATGGAAATATAAAACGGATATGGTGATTTAATCAGAGAAATGTGTTGCTGATGTGCGTGGTTACAAGGAAAGAGTGGTTTTCACTTCTAAGAAGATGAAATTGTACAATTATCTTGAGATAAACAGACATTGTCTTTGGATGTTTGAATGGAGGTTTTGGCAGAAGCCCTGACCATCTCTGCCCCCGGTTCTAACAAAATTGAAATACCTAGTTTATGTTTCCTCTTTCGTTGGTCTCTGTCTCTGGTCCAGAATTCATCCCGTACATCTTCCAGCTGATGTCCATGATGCTGGAGACTCGCAAGGACAGCCCTGAGCCCTACATGGTCCTCTTTCCTTTCCTGCTGGTTCCCGTCCTGTGGGAGCGGCCGGGCAACATCCCGCCCCTCGTACGGCTCCTGCAAGCCATCATTGAAAAAGGCGCTGCCAGCATCGTCGCCAGCGACAAGTTGGTAAGAACAGGGCCTGCAGAAGATTGCAGATTCAAATACCTGTGGCTCAAAGATTTTTTGTCTTGTTTTTTTTTTAAGGTTTAGTTTCCCTATATTTGTACTTAACTTGTTTATTGGAATTTGGTTCCCCTCTGAAAGGTAATTGGGGTTGTCTGTTCTGTCCTATTGTCCACCAGCCAGCCAGTCGCTATCTTTGGAATTATTGGACAAATTTGCCATCAATGTGGTTTCCTGTGTGTGATTTATGTAACAAACAATCTTCACAAATTCTGGCCAAATGTCAACAAATCATATGTTACCGCAATCAAGCATGGAATCGACTTGATCAAAAGTCTTTTTCATCTTCATCTGAAGAGAGGATTCACTTTAACATGCATTACCAGCCCTACTAAAGTTAGCGACAGGCAAAGTACCACCCTGCTGACTTGAAATTCACAAGGTATTAAAATGCTCTTGATTTTTTGCAGATGGGTTTGCTCGGCGTCTTCCAGAAGCTGATCGCGTCCAAGACAAATGACCATCAGGGTTTCTACCTCCTTCAAAGCATGGTGGAACATATGGACCAGTAAGTAGAGAAAACACTGTCTTAATGGTCAAGCACTTGATATATGGACCAGTGAGTAGAGAAAACACTGTCTAATGGTCAAGCATTTGATATATGGAGCAGTGAGTAGAAAAAGAACACTGTCTAATGGTCAAGCACTTGATATATGGACCAGTGAGTAGAGCAAACACTGTCTAATGGTCAAGCACTGGACATAACCCTGTCAGTACCATGGGGACATTAAGTGTAAAGTAACTATTCTATATCATGATTGTACCATCACACACATTTCTTTGGGCTGACACCTATTTTCCAGAGGTGCCCGAATCCCAGAAGGTTATATACTGTAAAACCAGTAATTTTCGCACAAGTACATTTTTGCAGCACACCACACCTACTACATATTTGTGGGCTGTTATTGTCTCGCACAAGATAAACCTGTCAGTACAAAAAACGTCAACCCTGTGCATTAAAATTCTCAAGAAAGCCTTGAAAAAGCATTGTCATGAACATTTTGATGCCACAAAAAAGCCGATGGGTGTGCAATGCATCCCAGCCTGCAACACGCGAACGAGTTGAAAGCCGGTACTGGTAACGCTGGAATCCCTGATAGGCTTGCACGTCTAGCCTGCTAACGATAGCAGGTATGTTTTAGATTTGCGCTTGATCTGTGTTGCGCGAAAAGTGCAAAAATGTATGTTGCGTGAATATGATCATTGATCAGTTTTACAGTAGTGCATTCTGATTTCCGTGTGGAGCCTGGATGCGAATACTTTGCTGTATTTCCGATAGTGAGAATTGTATACGATCTGGAGGCATTGGACAAACATGTAACTGGGCTCTGTTGCATAAAACTTAACATTGATGGTAACTTTGCTATTCAATTTCAATGGAAACCATGAATTTGATTGGCTATTGAGCTAATGTTACCACGTTAGTTACCATTGATGACAGAGTTACCATTAATGGTAAGTTTTATGCAACAGGACCCTGGCCCCCCTACAGTATCTGATGGGGCATCTATGACATTTCTATAACTGTTTTATCAACCCGTTGATATTTTTTCTCAGAGCAACACTCAATGACCACATCAAGTCCATCTTCCTTCTGCTCTTCAACCGACTTACAAGCTCCAAGACGACAAAATTTGTCAAGAGTGAGTTTTTCCGTCCTTCCTCGCTTCTTCTCGCAATGTGCTCCACGCAGGGTGCTCCCCAGTGTAGAAAACGCGCGGTGCAAACACCACGCTAGGGTCCAGGGCCCCGTAACATAGAGGTTTACGATCAATTGCAAATTTGACAGACAAATACTGATTGGTTCCTGGTCAGTCTTTTGAACAAAAAGCGCATGCAACAATGATGTTGATTGGCCATTGCCATTTTGCGATTGATCGCACACCTTATGTTACGGGGCCCTGAAATTAATTGAACCACGTGTAAATTAACAGTGCCACCCGTAAAATCAGTAGCAGTCTTTATTCTTGTTTTTTATTTATTTATTGTTTTTGCTTCCTTTGAGCCACACAGCACAGATATCTGACAAAAAGTAACATTCTGCCCCAATGAGCCATGCATAAGAGATTTTCTGGTAACCACTTTGGCTCAGAGAACACAGAAGGCACAGAAAGAGTAAGGATGATCATCTCGTAGGGAAAAACATTTCTTTGAGGGGGATCCTTCTTAATAAGGATGATCACCTAGTAGGGGAAAACATTTCTTTGTTGGGGGTTCCTTCTCAAGCCTAATGTCATGTCACCCTGAACGATGTAATGCCTATTGAGAAGGGGAAAAATAAATAGGGGGGTCTTTTTGGCATTGTGGGGGAGGGGGCGGGATCACACTGAGCCCCTGTGTAATATGTCCCCTTTTGTAAATGTGTTTTGATTTATCATTCCTGTAGGTATCCTGGTCTTCTTCTCTCTCTACGCCGTGCAGAGTGGGGCGCCAAAGCTGATTGAGATCGTTGACAGCATCCAAGCCAAGTTAGTGGAAGAAGTTACACATTTTGGCTTAAAGGGATAGTCCACCCTGAAATTAAGTTGGTTCCATTAAAAGCAAAAACATGAAAGAAACATATCAGTGAAGGTTTTGTGAAAGTCCGGCAAAGGATAAGAAAGTTATGATCATGTAAAGTTTTGACTTTGTGATGTCACGTACGACGTTCTCTCCCATATGTTGTGTTCAATTTTTTTTTTTAAATGTCAAATTTTCTCAAGAGGATATGCATCATTTTACTTGTGTATTTAATACATCATTGGAAATGCATTTTTACACACAAACCTTTATGATAAAAAATTATTCCTTCATCGAAAACAGAGAAAGAGCAATTTATGGAATTATACAGCGCACAACTTGTGGGAGAGCACCTCGCACGTGACGTCACAAATTCAAAACTTTTAAAGATAATTACTTTCTTATCCTTTGACGGATTTTCTTCAAACCTACAATAATATGTTTCTATCACATGTCTTCTTTTATTGAAATCAACTTCATTTCAGGGTGAACTATCCCTTTAATTTCTTTTATCACTCTGCATTCCTACGATTTGATGACTTATTTGTCCTGATTTCATTGTGCGTCGTTTCCATTTGTGACAGCATGTTCGGCATGGTCCTGGACAGGTTGTACATCCCAGAGGTGCAGAAGACGTCTGGGTCTGTGGAGAAGAAGATTGTGGCCGTAGGGATGACCAAGATCCTCACCGATTGCCCTGTCATGCTCACCAACCCTGCCTACCACAAGTTCTGGTAAAAGAAAAAATAATAATTACAAATCAATTATGCTAAGTATGTTATTGATTGCAGATATAATCGCTAGAGATAATCGTTTGTCTCGCAATGTATGGTCAACAAGGAATCTAAAAAGATCACAACACTTCATGCACCGCTGCTACACTACGTCAGGTGTGATACCAAATCAATCAAATCATTGCTATTTTACAATTTTCAAACATATTCTATTATTTTTTCACCAAAATTATTTTTTTTTGGCTTCAGATATGTATTTTGATAACTTTCAAGGACAGTATGATCAAGCAAAAATGCCTCGAAGGCATTATTAACAGCGATATAGAGTGGTACATAGGAAAAGCAGTAGTTTGTACACCAACCTAGATGCAAAATCTCACTTTTTGTCAGACCTCTGAACGGAGTGTCCGATTTCTTCAAACTTGGTCTCAAAAGTTGCGAGACACTTCATGAAAAGGCATGTCACGATGTGCAGCGGTTGCACGTCGTGCATGAATTTTGTACAGGGGGGGGTGCTCAAAATAACTCCCCCCTCCCCTTGCCCTCATGGTCTTGGACCAGCAACTTCAAACCTTTGTTCAAACCCTGTACACTTCTGCAGAGCTGCCAAGTCTCCCATGAAACAATAATACTGCATTGGATTTCATCACATCACCCAATCTCCCTGATTATTGATAGATTATTGCCATTAGGTTATGTGCATTTGATAGACATCTCCCTGATTTCTGATGAAATTTCCCCAAATCTTCCTGATAGTTGAATTTCAATGCTGGTAGCTCTGCTTCTGAAAACGACTGTTGGGTTTCGCATTTTGAGATGACTCTGCAAAGAGCTGCTCAGAAAGCAATGTGAGATATGAGTTTGTGTAAAGGAGATATGAGTTGAAATAAAGAGCCGAGTATTCTCCCCCTGACCTCCCCCCTCCTCCAGGGCTCCCCTTCTCCAAGCCCTCATCGGAGTCTTCGAGCTCGAGGAGGACGACCATGTGCCGGCCGACGAGCACTTCATCGAGGTGGAGGACCAGCCGACATACTCTGCGGCCTACTCGCAGTTAGCCAACGCCAGCAAGGCCTCGCGGGACCCGTTTGGCAACACGGTGGGGGACCCCAAGATCTTCCTGGCCCAAAGCTTGCAGAAGCTGTGCGCAGCACACCCCGGACAGGTCAGCTCAGTCACTCAGAGTAGAGAGCTTTCCATTTCTGCAAATGACATATGTACTACCACGGGGCCCGGTTGCATGAAAACTTACCATTAATGGTAACTCTACCATCAATGGTAACTACCATGGTAACATTGCCCGATAGCCAATCAAATCCAAGGTTTTCATAGAAGTTGAAATTGTTTGTAACAAAGTTACCATCAATGGTTAGTTATATGCAACGGGGCCCAGATTTTCTGGCACCTGCGAATGCGTCAACTCCATGCGCCCGTAGTGTGCAGAATCATACATTAGAGGTCTGGTTGGTTCTCACATGAAGACTACTTCAACAAGTGTGTGACATTTTCATATGCAAACACGATGCGAACATATAGTTTCATGTGTACATGTGTTAACCCTTTCATGCAGAATTATAATTCAGAACTTGTGTTTAACACAATAAGCACTTTTCTACAAAACTTTCGGAAATGCATGCAGAGCATTTGCATGAGCTTTGCAATTTCGTTCCGCTCTAATTGCTCTTAATAGTCGCACTCATTTGGTGCTGCAAAATGGAAAGCTCGCTCATGAAACCCTGACGGCAACTGCAATGAATACAAGTAGAAAATCAATGAGACATATCGGCAAACATTTGAGAAAATTCTTACATATTATAAGGAGGTTGTATATTTTCTCTATGTGAGCTTGGATTGTACATTACAAGCAAACTCTTGAATCAAAATGCGAATCAAAAATTTTGCTATCCAATGAAAATTTGATTATGCGCATGAAGGTAAGGGCTCACACCTTTAAATGTAGGATATCTTTTAATTTTGAAGCCCGATTCTTATGAAGGTTATAGCAAAATGACAACAAATCTTGTTCTTTGGATTACTGTGAAAACAACCACATTTATTTCTTTACCTCCTGACTTCTCCAGATCACTGGGATGATCAGCTCTGGTCTGGACCCAAAAGCCGCCCAGTTCCTGCAGGGTTACCTCCACGCTGCCAAGGTCACCCTGTCATAGCACCATGACACTTCAATGTCATTCATACTTTGAGGGACGCAAACCCTACATGCAACATACAGCTTGAACAGAGCATAATCTTTTTGTAGCAATTGTAGCTATCTACTATGTTTACGTTGAGGCGTACCACCTCGCACCTGAGGTCACAAACTTGAAATTTAGAGCGATCATAACTTATGCTTTGAGGGATTTACATCAAACCTTCAATAATATGTTTCTTTCATATTTCTGCTATTATTGAAACCAAGTCAACCTCAAGGTGGACTCTCCTTTTAAAATTCTTTCCCATTTCTCTACCCACTTCCCTCTAACCCTATTTGTGTGTCAGATGAGTTCCTGCTCTGCTGGGTTTGTGTGCAAATAGGCATATACACGTACAGGTATGGCGCATAAATGATAGAATTAAAGGGGACCTCCGGGCATTATAAAACCAATGCTTCGTTGTTTTGGTACTAGAATTGAATATGAATCATCTTGTTGTCGGGTCTCATATGTTTCTGTAATTAGAGAAAAATGCATTTAACAATATTGGCTATGTCCCACGCGTCTATTTTTTTTGCACATCCGCTAGATCAATATGCGTATGTTATAGCGATCTATCGCTGGCGGAAATGATCACGCGCGCTCGCTCGAAGCTTCATGCTATAATGTGAACACACGCAACTGGCGTGATACGTAGGGCTTTGCTGGCTGCGATCGATAAGAGTATCATGAGGTGGTATCGTTATCGGTACAGAACTATTGAAATGTGATATCATGAATGATTCTCTGGCAATGTAGAAATAAATTCAGGATCTCAAACTTGTTTTTTATGTTCATTTGAGATATATCTTTGATATAAGCGTGTTAAATTTCTGCCCGGTGGTACCCTTTAACAAAACCGTGTGAGAAGCGCAGTTGCATATCACAAGCTCCGTGTAACGTTGTAAACAATGTGCAGTTTGGCGGAGATGAGTGTGTGAAAAGTATTTTTGTATTTATGAGGACTAGTGTTTAGCAACTGCCTGGTAGGAAGTTTGTTTTCAAACAGTGATGCAATGATGCTTCAACAATGGCAACAATATCAACTTCTATTTTACTCATGGGGGGTGTTTCACCAAGCTGTTCTTAAACTAAGAATGACTTTACACACGACTGGTGACCCTTTCTTGTACTGAATGAGATTTTGTTAGCAACCTAATTTGATCCTGTTTTAACATAGGAGTGGGAGTTCATTTCCAACAATCCTCATCAAATTTGACAAATCATAATCTTTGTATTAAGACACTAGTTAACAAAAAGAAGTTTCCATGCAAGTTACACTTTTTTTTTAAGTTACAATAAGTGTTTGTAATTGAAGTATGGTACATCATGTACAAGGTTGATAATCAGTTTATAACACGCAGTTGAGTATAGATATTGTACATTATAAATGTACAAATTATTTGTAATGAGATATTCAAATGTGAAATATTTTCTTAATTAATCAAGTTATGGGTGGGGAAAGATTAAAACACTTACATAATGTACTCAAATCTATGATCACCCGACCGATTACCTAGTAACTTTAGTGAGGAGTTATTACATTCATCTGTATCTAGTGATTCAGTGTTAATGCATGTAATGCATTTGGAATCCATCAGGTGTTGCTAGTTGTACAAACCTCAGACAAGCTTTGTGGTATCATGACCAACTCATACAAACATGGATACAATTTGAATGTACATGTACATTGAAATGGATCTAATGAATGCTCCATATCACTTTTACCCCTGTTTATAAACGCCACCCATCCGTAAAATAACCAATTTTTGCTGATGCATTACCGATTTCTGCGTATATGAGCGGGATTCACTCAAAGAAATGCGGTATTTGCTTCCTCCTTTTTAATGGTTATTTTGCGGAATGGGACATTGTGAAAATACAGCAATATCGTGGTTAGCGAATCTTACAAAGCGTGTTCAAGAAATGTGTTGTGGCTTGTGCATCGCGCTCTGGCATGTGATTTCCACTTATGGCTAAGTGGAACATGTCAACATCGCATGTATTCTCTTGCTAGGGGTGTGGGGAGAGTTCACAGCTGGAATGTTTTTCTCTGCTTCAATGAAGACGGTTTACAATGTATTAATAAAATATATTTTTGTGTCTCATAGGAGACCGCTAGTACATGCATGCTCGTACTAGAAGTACTTTTGATTTGTATTTGTACTTTAAATTGTCAAAATTTCAAAACATCTGACAAAATTCTCCTTGTGATTGTAAAATGATGAAAAATGTTAAATATATCATGTTCATGTAATGCAGTTTCTGAGAGAAACTTAAAATGCAGCACTGGGTAGTTTTATTTGTATTGTGTACAAAAGTAAATAAAGCTTTCATAAAGGTGAAAAAGTACTGATTTGTGTTACAGTGTATGTTTTCATATGTTTTCATGTGATACAGTTTATTCAGTAGGATTTTTGTACACGAGTGTATCCCTTACACAGATCAATACACCCCAATATGACACTATTACTCATACATAGACACAAGCATACATATATGTTGTAATGCAAATATACACACAAGGCACACATCTGGAGCTTAAAAAACTCAATATTTGTTTTCGCTGCTTATATAAAACAAATAAAGCACAGCAAAGTACACATGAGCTGGTTCTGAATATATTTACAAATTTAATGAAGCACATTAATATACATCCAGTAAAGAATTAGAACCACCTCCAAAACCATATGTAGCTTGAATAAAAATGATTATGATTGTACTCTTTTACTTTAATCCTTACTATAATTTGGCTTAAGTTGTGTCCATCTATTTGTTTGCAAAGTCGTTCTAAGGGGAATCATCAATATTTTTTAAAATACATGTATTGTCACATTGGAACTGTTTTGAGCTTCCCTTGTTTACGGCCAAACTGTCCTTCACGACGTCACATACATGCATTGGTCCACACGGGAAGCTATTTCTTCACACAGCTGGCCAGCGGTTTGTGTCGATTTGATGATCATCCGGTTGAATCGGGTGAAAACAACGATGTCGTACTGTCAATTGCTCAGTGACGCAAACACATAATGGTTCTGTGCTGCATAGCCACTGGCATGACAGTGGCACTGCCCTGGTCGGAGTGCACATGGGTTAAGGTCTGGCCAGGCTTATCAACAGATATTATGACGTCATAAAACCGTCCGAATGTGTTGCTAGCTATACATGAACAATCCATTTCAAGTATTCATTTTCCAACATGAAGAACACATCATTATTTCCAGGACAAGTTCAATTTAAGCCTGCGTTCTTTAGCAATATTCCAATGAAGTTAAACAAGATTATTTTGGTGATATTATTCAGATAGCTGTTCTTAGACCACATTTACCTCACGGGATCTGAGGAAATACCGATGTCCCCAAATATTACAATATCTTACATGTTATCAGTTCAATATTTGACATGATTACCTTAGGTATTTGTTTTTTGTTACCTACAACCATGATTTCTACCATACACTTTTTAAATTTAAAAAAAAACGCAGTCTAAAATGGAAACAAATATAAATGCAACATTTCACTTTCCTTTACAGTATACCTGAAAGAATAGCTATTATCATACATTTGATGTTTTAATTACTGACGCATCAGTCGTCGAGAAAGTTTCTTTTGTATGGTTATAGAGTGAATAACATATCGCATGAATTGAAATACTATTCTGTCCAAGAAAAAGTTTGTTGCAAAATTAGAAAAAAAAACAGTCAAATGAAAGTATTCAACACAGGCTTTCCATTGTTATGTAAGTTGCATCACTGCTTTCTAGCTAGCCTAGAGGTTTGTACTATCTGTTCAACTTTTTCCCAGCATACTCTCTTTACAATAAAGCTGACCTTACCTTGAATGGCCCTGGCAATGTATAATGTATAATATGTTGTATAATACATGAATGATATACCAATTGATATCAAGCAAGGAATAGCGTTGCTCATTTTTACTACTCTTAAACTTTCAAATTTTTGTGCTTTTCTTCAAACCTTAACCAAGATGCTGATCTAATTTGGCTGCTCCATAACAAGCTGTAATTTTGGTTTTGTTCTCCTGTGAAGGCAGTGCAACCTTTTGCAGACAAATTCTGTAAAAACATGTCATGACTCGCAAGAACAACCTCCAAGTCATGTTTGTGAAATGTGCAACTTGAAGGGAAGGTCCACCCTGAAATTACGTTTGTTTAAATAAAAGCACAAACATGACAGGTATAGATTAGTGAAGGTTTGATGAAAATCTGTCAAAAGATAAAGAGATTTATGACCTTTTAAAGTGTCAATTTTGTGACGTCCCTTCCGAGGTGCTCTCCCATAGTTTATGTGCTGTATGATTCCATAAATTGCTCTTTGTCTGTTTATGATGAAGGAATACACCTTTTTCATCAAAGGTATGTGTGTAAAAATGTGGCTCTAATGATGTATCAAATGCACAGATAAATTGATGTATATCCTTTTGAGAAAATGGACATATCCAAAAGAGTAAGTACACAACGTAGGGGAGAGCATCTTGCATGTGACGTCACTTCAAACAAAGTTTGTTTTTTCCGATATAAAGTACCATCATATGTTATTAACAAAACTTTGTTTTGTAGGCCTACAAAAGGTATACACTTTCTTTAAAACCTGTGCAATGATAAACTTGAAATACGTTTTAAAATGAGGTGAAATACGAAAGACAAAAGTTTGGAAAGTAAAGTACATACCCAATAGTCTGTAAGCCATTTTTTTTTAACTTTTACAACTGGACAAAACCAACACAATCCATCATGACAAATAAAATCAAGTACAGCTGACATTTATAACACAAATGATTTAAGAGACATAATTGTGACCATAAGATATTGGTGGGCTCATTCTATTCTTTCTGTCATCATGACACTCGTGTTATACATTTATTTGGTAGAAGGTCGACATATCACATATGATCTTACTTCAACAAATGGGTAACGAAGGGTATCAAAGCAACCCAATCAAATCATTACACAAGAAACTATTTAACTCTTAACACATCACACAAATACTAATCCTATCCTAATCAAATTTAATAGGAAAACCTCATTTGATTAATCTATATGCGAATAGTACTATCTATTTTTTTTAAAATGTAATACTTGTTTTGAATGGCCGACTTCTACAAGAGAACTTATAGCAAGATATCCTTTGAAATAAAGTAATTAATCTATTTTCCCTCACTCTAAAGATTCCATCTTGACACACCTTTAAAGTTATGATTAATCTCATCCATCCATGTTGTTTTCATATTAAGCTATCTGAAACCGGCTTTCCTACAAACTATTCTACAGACATTCTAAAATGAAGGATGTACAACAGACAACTCTTATTCTATCTTTCTAAAAAGAATTTCACAGTCCCAGATGTACAAAAAAATAAAATAATTTCTTGTATTTTTTCAGCTGGAATGTTTGGAATTCAAGATTAAATAAGGGTATCTCTAAAGTGGGGGAGGGGTGAGTAGGAGGGGGGCTTTCTTCACACAATTTCCCAATGTCACCCCACCCTTCTTCTTGCAAGCTAGCGACATCCCCATGAACATCATCATGTAATCTACGTATGGACATACAGTTTATACACAATGTAATGCTTATATACACATGTTTCACATACAGCATATTTGTATAATTTTTGCCTGAAAATTTCTCTTCACAAATTGTTTAAAATACAATGATGCAATCATTATTTCATTGTATTTCTATTTTTTATCCCAGATTAATGACCATCAATTCAATGTTATCCTTAACAAAAAACACACATATTATCATACAAGCTAGAGAAAGTTAACTTCACGCAGTAAACTGGTATGCCTCTACCCTCCTGCGAAGACATATTGCCATAATTTTGAATATTAAGCTTTCATGTCATACGACTTAATTGAGAGAGAACCTATGACATATTTTCATTGTTCCAAGTTAAGTGTTATTTGGTCAAATATTCCACAAGTCATCCTGTAAACAGCAACATTTCACAATTTAACCTTGACCTATGACTATTAACCCTCCAATCCAAAATATAATCACTTAATTTTCCAGTCATATATTACCATTGTACGAGCAATATTGTTGAAGTCAAGTTATTGTGTACAAATTTCAGGATTTGATCTTGTCACGTGACCAATATAACCCCAAAAATCACATAATTTCCCTATGACATATCATAATTGTACCATGTTTGATGAAATTCAGTCAATCATCTTTTTAATTATCGCATAAACGAGATCAGGATGGACGGACAGACGGACAGACAAACCGGAAGCATAATGCCATCCTGCCACTTCACTAAACACACTTTGTACACTCACTTGATGTTTCCAAAATGTTCATTACGACTTGTAAAACCTCTGCAATATACAAATAATACATGACATCTATGTTTATCAAAAGCAAAATCTTGATAAAAATTTATGTCATAATGACAATGATAGAAACAACTGCAAAGTTGTATTAAAGCTGAGGGCCAGCAAACAAAGCCATTTTTGTTTCTCCCCAAATTGCTAGAATGTCACGAGAGATCACCTAAGACAATAAGAGCAAATGCTCAATAAAAGTGAACAATCAAGTTTTCACAGATGTTAATAAGCTGCGCTATAAGAGTCAGTAATTCCCGGGAATAATGGAGTCAGATGTCCACAATGTTTTGAATTGAATTCAGCAGAATAATATACAGATCTAGAGCAATGTGTTGCAATCTTTTTTTAAATATCAACCACTCTTCCCTGATTACGGGCCATATTCATTCCTATGGATGGAGCAGGATTACACTACATATTTTTTAGCATATTTTTAGGCAGTACTTTCACATGAAAGTTTGGTAGATAAGAGTTCGATATAATGGCAGTAGAATCAAGTAAAAAGCACTTGGCCAAATGTGGGGCTTCCCACTGCTTACTCTTAGTTTTAAAAGTCACATGGGCTTGAAAGAAGACTACAACCGCAAGGGCGGACAAATTGGGCTAATAACAATGGAGCGATTGGGGAACGTGCGCGAATTGTGCAGCATCCGCAATGTGCAGAGCTACCAACATTGGAATTCAAAAATCAGGAAGATTTGGGGAAATTTCATTAGAAATCAGGGAGATGTCTATCAAAACAAATACAACCAAATGACAATAAATGTCAATAATTAGGGAGATTGGGTGATGTGATGAAATTCAAGGCTGTATTTTTGGTCTACTTTCAGGGAGTTTCCTGCAAAATCAGGGAGATCTGAATATGTCAGCTCCTGCGTGCAATGTAGTCTCCTCTCCAGCGCCCGTTCCGCCCGGTCGACTTTAACCGATGGTAACCTTATCACAGTGATCACTGCATTAAATGCCGAACAGCCTGGAGCCAGGCTACACATTTGTAAGAAAGAGAATGATCCAGGTTTTACAAGACAAAAACAATAAAATAGCACATAATGTGGAGGACCTACAGG
Organism: Arbacia lixula; assembly: GCA_963669155.1. Taxonomy (NCBI): domain Eukaryota; kingdom Metazoa; phylum Echinodermata; class Echinoidea; order Arbacioida; family Arbaciidae; genus Arbacia; species Arbacia lixula. The sequence goes on from OZ022586.1 coordinate 1,515,835, forward strand.
CACACTGACTATCTACTTGTAGGCATGTTGCGTTAACCTGCCCATTTAAGGGTATATACTGTACTGGAAGACAAAAGGCCTTCAAAAGGGTGATCATGAGCAATTTTCTCACCAATGGTCTTAAATTTATGTATTGTCCATGCTAGAAACTTGCTGAAAGTTATTGCCCTCAAATGATCCACATTCGGAGTAATTAGTGATTACTCAAAATGTTTGGCCTGAACATTTTGAGGATGTGTGATTTAATCACTAATTCCTCCACACGTGGATCATTTAAGGGCAAATAACTTTCAGCAAGTTTCTAAAATGGACAACACATGAATTTAAGACCATTGGCAAGAAGATTGCTCATGATCACCCTTTTGAAGACCTTTTTTCATCCCAGTACAATATATTCCCTTTAATTGTAAGTGTCAAAGATCCACCAATTTCTCTCCTGATTGGTGAGAATTGGCTTTCTCACACAGCTCATAGGATAGTTTTTCTTTATGCAATAGGAACCTGTAGTATGGTATGGTGATTAATTTACAAGGTTTAGATATATATTAAATCTATGATACATGTATATACATTTCCGATGGTTAGTATCTTCCATTTCTATTGTACCATATATGAACATTATATCATTTAACTACAAGAAATAACTGAAAAAATATAAACTTTGAACTACGAACACTGTATTTGATCCTCGTCTAATCTATATTACTACGGATATGCAAATAAAGTGGCCTAATTGTGCATATTGACTTTCAATTGTGACTACATACAAACATTACTGGTTCAAACTTAATTTGTAAACACTTTTGACATATTTACTCTAATCAAACAATCTTCATTTTGTTGTATTTCTATGACAGTATATTGGCGATATTCTGGTCTAATTAGAAATAATGGGACTATCAATACAGGAGGAAAAGACCTTTCACTATAAAAATATCAGGAGTAGGCTATCCCAGTCTGTAAGGTATTGTTAAATATATTTTACAGCACGCACTCAATATTTGCAGCATAGCAGGGTGAATTGCCAGATAGATTTGAGGCATTTCATTACGAAGCATATCGCTGCAACTTTACGATCCACAGGCAGGACCCATGATTCAAACTTCCTACACCCTATCTACTTTAGACTTGAATCCTGGGGCTTACAAATGTATCAAATTCCACAGCAGGCTGATCTCATTTGAGCACATCCTTAGCTGTGTTCTGAGCAAGTTCCCATTTAATGGGATGGTTCACCCAAATTAAGTTGGTTTAAATAAAAGCAGAAACATAAAAGAAACATATTAGTGAAGGTTTGATGAAAATCGGTCAAAGGATAAGAAAGTTGTGGTCTCTTAAATTCTTGATTTTGTGACGTCATGTAAATGGTGCTCTCCGATATGTTGTGTACAATGTTTTTTGAAAATGTATATTTTCAAAAAAGGATATGCATCATTTTACCTATGAGTTTCATACATCATTAGAAACATGTTTTTACAGACATAACTGTACAAAGAAAAAAATCTTTCATCAAAAACAGAAAAAGAGAATTAATGGAATTATACAGCACACAACATATGGGAGAGCATCTCGCATGTGACGTCACAAACTTGAAATTGCAAAAGATGATAACTTTCTTATCCTTAAACGGATTTTCGTCAACCCTTCACTAATATGTTTGTTTCATATTTCTGCTTTCATTGAAACCAACTTAACTTCAGGGCAAAACATCTCTTTAAACAGAGATAATGGGGAAAGCATTCCTGCCTGTAAATAACGACAGCATGAAGACGACAGAGGGATATTTTAGCGAGCTGTTCTTTTCCTGAGCATTGTGGGTAAAAATTACACAAACTGCACCATTAAACACAGAGAAGATAAGCAGCTGCAGGGGCGCAACAGTCTTGTTAAGATGGGAGAAAGTATATACACAGAAGTGGGAGATAAAGAATAAGGTTAAGGATAAGAAAACTTGTTACTGACATTATGAAGACAGAAGATTTAACTTTCAACAAGGTTTACGCTCACACGAGATTTATGCTTCAAAACAAAATTGCGGTATCTCAGCGTCTTTGAAAATGTTCTAAAAAATGCACAGTAAATACTAACTAGTTTCCTTCAAACAGATGGGTAAACTTTATTACAAAATGTATAGCTAGAAAGCTTGTCCAAATTATACTTTTATTGGTACTCAAAGCAAATAAAAACAACCTTTATCAATGCTAAATATGTTACTCATTGCGGATAAAGGGCGACTGATAATCGTTTGTCTCGCAATGTAAGGTAAACCTTACATTGCATTGCGAGACAAACGGTTATCAGAAACCTTTATCAATATTCATTGATTTGTATTTATACATGTCAACATACAGTAATGTCGCAAAACATCATATATCTATCTACATCAAAATAATATACATCATTACAAACCAATGTACTGTTCTGGTCTAAAGACATAGTTTTCATTCTCTTCAGTCTGATAATTTTACGCATATATTGCCTTAGGCATGTCTCCATCTCATTCATCTACACAAACTATTCATCAACAATCATTCAGTTCATCCAGCTCTTCCTTTAAAATACGCTCTACAGTCTGATGTCAGATATTCCTTGTGCGTTTGGTGAATACGTCGGACAAAATACTTGAGCAGCAATCACATAAAAGCTTGTAATTGGGTTCATATGGGTTCATGCTGTATGTTTCATGTGTGAATCTTCTGGTATAAACATGTCCCATTGCCACAAAACCACTATCATATCTACAAACAAGAAAAATGCAGTTATTGCAGTTTGATAATCTCAAAATTCTAAGAACTTTTCTGCGATAGCAGGACTATGTTTTGCAGCTGATACCAACAAGGAAATAGGGGAGGGGACGGAGAGAAGAGTGACAAAAAAGCATTGAATATGGAGGTGGGAAGAAAGGGAGGTCGACAGAAAGAGAGGAATAGTCATAATTTGTTTGAGTCTTGAAGAGTGGCCAGTGGGTAAATTCACACGACATACATGAATGTATATGTGGGAATTTCCCCAAATGTAGGAAAAGTCAGAGCTTTTATCTAAAAGAGCACAGCATAGGATAGACATTATTCTGGCCACATCATAGCCACCATTGTCTAGACACATTAAAACAATAACAACATAGAAACACACTATCACGTCCTCAAAGTCTCCTTGGCCATCGCTGGACTGGTTATCATTTCCAGAGCTGTGTGCTGAGCGTATGGCCTGATGACGTCCCGGCAGCCGCTGTACCCCACCCCAGGTTAGGGGTGCTGCCAAAGCCCACCTGCATACCCCCTGTGGCCACTTGAGGGGGGTTACTGGGCATCCCCCACCCTCCTGCCCCGCCCATCTGTGGCTGTTGTGCTGGCTGCTGTTGTTGTTGAGGCATCACGCCTGGTCCGCCCCCCACCCTCAGGTTCTGCATCTGGGCTTGTACCTACAAGTGGACGACACACAAACCAAAAGGGCAAATAAGTCAGAGTGGAATTAATAATAATAATAATAATAATAATAATAATAATAATAATAATAATATTAATAATAATAATAATAATAATAATAATAATAATAATAATAATAATAATAATAATAATAATCATAATCATAATCATAATCATAATCATAATAATAATAATAATAATAATAATAATAATAATAATAAATAAATAAATAAATACACCAGAAGTACCATATCGCTTACAATCTTCAAATAATACATTATCAATTAAAAGGCAATGGCAAAGGTTTACTGAGAAAATAATTTTCTTGGAAAATGTCCATTTTCTCATACAGATATGCATCCTTCTACCTGTGCATTTGATAATAATCAGAAACACATTTTTACACACATACCTAGATGGGAAAAAAAGATTCTATTGTCAAAAACAGAAAACAGAATTAACAACAGTGGTAGACTCATGAACAACAGGGATGCATGTATATGAGAGTCTAAATGAAGTTTGTCTTTCATTCAACATTGCAATATAAGTTGCTTCATCATGAATCCAACTTGATCACAGGTGTAATGAATTTATGCTTTACATTCATGTATGTTGAACAGTTCATATACCGTAAGAGTGATTGCATAATAGTTTGCATGCATAGAGATGTCATATGGTGAAATGATTGCAACTTCTGGGCCATGTTGCATAGAGTTTTTCGATTATTGTAACCTACCATCAATGGTAACTCCCATGGCAACAGGTGCACAAATAATGAGAGCTCATTGGCTGTTGCCATGGTAGTCACCATTGATGGTAGGTTAAAATAATTGAAAACCTATATGCAATGTTGCCTTGTACTATTCTACTACTTACTACTATATCGCTACAACTACTAAGGATACCACTACATACTACTACTACTACTAATGATGATAATACTTGAACAACTGCATGTACACTATAGCTCAAAGGAATTGGCACAGGTAAAGGGAAAGGGAAGAAAACTGTGGTATATTTTGTTCGACATGAAACACGATGCTTTAGCCTAAAAAGCATCGTGTTTCGTGCTGAACTGGCCAACATACACCGCGATTCAAAACTGCAGCTCCTTCCTTTTCCTTTACCCATGCCAATTCCTTTGAGCTGTAGGGTAAACGTACTTGCTCTTACTTCTACTAATGAAATGAACATCATACTATTTGCTATTGTCACTAATGCTTCATCTTGTCCCTTTCATGAGAAAACTAATACTACATGTATACATCTTGATTTGTTTCCAAGAAAGTAAAAATGAGTTTGAATGAATTATTGTTACCACCACCGATGCAAATGAAAAGAAATACACAGTCGTCACCTTTACCTTCTTCCTGTTCTTTAAATAAAGTTTCAACCATTCCCATCAAAAATAAAAAAATCAATCACCATCTTGAAAGGGAAAGTCCACCCTGAATTTGAGTTGGTTTTAATAAAAGCAGACATGTGAAAGAAACATATAAGTGGATATTTGATGCATATCTGTCAAAGCGTAAGAAAGCTACATTTTTAATAGTATTTATTTTGTGACGTCATGTGCGAGATGCTTTCCCACAAGTTGTGTAATAATTTTTTTTTAATGTTAATTTTCTCACAATGATATGCATCATTTAACCTGTACGTTTGATGCATCATTGGATACAGTTTTTTACACACATACCTCTAAGAAGAAAGAAAATCATACTTTCAAAAAACATAAAAAGAGCAATTTATGGAATCATACAACACACAACATATGGGAGAGCACCTGACGTCACAAATTAAAATTTTAAAAGATCACAACTTTCTTACCTTCACTTATATGTTTCTTTTATGATTCTGCTTTGAATAAAAACCAATATAACTTCAGGTTGAACTATCCTTTCAAAGGTACGGGGCAGAAATGGTAAGGACTACAAGACGCTTCATAAGTGGAGTATCATTCTACAATGTCCGTGGGTCCCATTCTCGTTTGATTTTGGGATACAAGGAAGGAATCATCGCAAAATGATGAAATCCTTGATATTAGCCAGACAGACACCGTGCTTGTGGCCACTAATCAGTACCACTTCCTCCCGACTGCAACACCAAACATATTGAAGATCGTATCGATAATCACTCTAATGAAGATTATTACAATTTACAATATTACAATAATATTGAATTTAAAGAAGTTTTAGGCATACACCCAGTAGTAAGGATAGCATGCTCCATGATGAAAAACAAGTCAGAAAAAAATTCTATTGGAACCAGACAGGATTTGAACCTGCAATCTACTGCTTACCAGGCAGCGACTTAACCATGCAAGCTATTTCTAGTTCACGGATTATGGCACGACAACATGGTAAGTACCAAAAGAGTTTCATTTAATCTGACTCATTAATATTTATGAATAGTAGGCTAGATTTTATTGAAAGGAGCACGCTATCCTTACTACTAGGTGTATGCCTAAAATTTCTTTGTAAATTGACATTACCCCAGAAAGCCCTTTCACTAAAATAATAATTTAAGAGGCTGATAACAAAATGATAATCATAAATCCACCATGCTGCACATGCCCAATGCAAATTCAATTCAAACAATTTGATGCTTCTTGGCATGCTTATCCCAGGCGACCATGCGTATAAAATTGGAGGAATCTGGTCCAAAAATAAATTGCTCTCCAGAAAGTTAGAAAAATCTGAGAACCAGAGCAATAAAAGTTGGAGGAAAATCAGAACACTAACAGGAATGTTATGTTTAAATTATACCAACATTCTTTATTTGAGGTAAATTGGCAAGTCGGTTTTGAGACTGTAATGTCATAGGCTCACTCTCAAAAATACAATTCTGGCCCCAAGAAACTAAGTTAAAAGAATAAAAATTTGCATTAATCATCAATATCCATTCTGATCGTTTTGTTGTATTGTATTAGGTGTTGGTAACACAAGGACCTTATCTATATCAATGCATGCATGAGAAAACATGTTACTGTCAAGACCAACTGGCCAAAAACCAATGGAAATCCGTTTCTCGTAGAAAAGATAGGACATTTCAAATATTAGAACTTGTTAAATAATTCTACGCGAGTCAGTCATCTGTTATCCCAGCATCAAGAACAAGTTGCTAAATTGCCTCGAGAAAAAAAAGACATATGTATCAGAATAATAGAAACTTTCTTACTAGTAGTCCAATTTTCATCAAACTTTTTTGTATGCTTCTCAAATTTGTCTACTCTTAATATTTTTATGCTGGAATTCCAGTTTCACCCCCCCTCCCCCATGTCAGCTCTGTATTTTTTCTTGCAACTGATCATCTTCTATTTATTCTACAGTTGAGTCAAGTCCCTCTTGCATTTGTGTTGTCCTCCTCAAATATTTTGATGTATTTAGATTGTGATTTAGTATGGAGTTCATAAAATGGGATGAATCAGTGTATGAACTGTGAACATGTACACCTATGTATGTGTATGATGTATGTAAAGGTATGTATGTATGTATGTATGTATGTGTGTATGCATGTATGTATGTATGTATGTATGTATGTATGTATGCATGCATGTATGTATGTGTGTATGTATGTATGTATGTGTGTATGTATGTATGTATGTATGTACGTATGTACGGATGTACGTATGTACGTATGTACGTATGCACGTATGTACGTATGCACGTATGCACGTATGTACGTATGTACGTATGTACGTATGTACGTATGTATGTATGTATGTATGTATATATTTAAGTATGTATGTATGTATGTATGTATGTATGTATGTATGTATGTATGTATGAATGTTTATAGGAATGTCATTTATGCATGTTACCCATTATTCATACTCCTTATCTCAATTATCTCCACATTATAAGAATTGAGTCTTCACAAAGACATTTTTTTATTGCAGAGGAGGGTCACCTTCATTCCAACGTAGCTTACAGCTGTATTACATGCTCGGGGCCCTATCCCATAAAACTTACCATTGATGGTAACTTTGCTATCAATGGCAACTTCTATGCAAACCTTGAATATGATCAGCTGTTGAGCGATTTTACCATGGAAGTGACCATTAATGGTCAGTTTTATGCAATGGGGCCCATTGGATTTAATAGAGCCCCATTTTCTAGACGCCCCCCCCCCCCCCCCCCCCCAAATAAAGCTCTTCCCAAATGTGACATCTCTTGGCCACTCCCACGCATGCAATGAACACGTTTTCAAGAACATGTTTGTATCAAAAATACATGTACTAAACATTCCAAATAAAATACCAGGTGGACCAATGTGAAAAACATGGCTTAAAGTATTAATGTGATTTAATTTACGTGCAACCATTTGTATTATGAAGAAAATAATCCCAAATCTCCCATCTAAACACCCAAATACAAGCAAGATGCCATTTCCCATTCATGAAAACCAAATAATGAAACCATTTTCCCAGCCTGCTCCAATAATTAATTTGGAAATTCTGAAGTACAATGCACAAAATGGATCGGAAGTAAAAGAAGATGGTGCACAGAATTCATCATGAAGGCACAAGCAACTGTGTGATTTATGAGAACAAAGAGCCAACCTGGTTCATCATATCGTACTGCTGCTGCATTTGCATCTGTTGCATATGCATGAGCTGCATCTGCTCCCACTGATACTGCTGTGGAATTGTGGGAAGGTGGTAGTAGCAATACCCATGCAATGTGCATTGGGTAACATGGAAATTTGATTTTTTTTTTTCAAAGGAGACAGGAGAACACACACACAAACATAGAGGAAAAAATACAAAGGAAAAGAAAAAACAGGAACCAATATCACAAACAATTAATATAGATATGTAGTACAATTGATACTAACTACATAATTTAGAAAATAAACAAACAATCACAAGTATACAAGTTACACTAACAGAACAAAACAAAAATACTTTAAAAAATAAAAGGATTTTTATCACGATTGTGAGAATATTGAGACACTCATCATAACAAAAAAAAACATTTCGTAAATATGATTGCAATCTCCTCCCCCTCCCACACACACACATACATGTAGACACTGTTGATGGCTACAATAGTGATCATGTTGATATTAAAACAAAAAAAAAAAACACTGTAAAATACACATTGCCAATGTGTTTGGTGTTACCCACATGTGGCTTAACATGTATTTCAGATATTATGAACCAAATCATAAATTGTAACATGTGCAGTTATAGTCATATTGTTTATAATGTAAGTATGTATGCATATTGATAAATGATTATGGAATACATCATTTTAAGTATACACCAATATTTACACCAACAGTTTATTCAAGCTGTACTTGTATCTCTGACACACTTCTGCATGATGTAGTTAGTAAACTGACTAACAAATATGAATCACGATTAAGAATGTGCACTAAAAGGGGAAGTCCACCCTGAAGTTAAGTTGGTTTCAATAAAAGCAGAAACATAAAAGAGACATATTAGTGAAGGTTTAAGGAAAATCCGTCAGAAGATAAGAAAGTTATGATTTTTTAAAGTTTTGATTTTGTGACGTCATATCTGAGATGCTCACCCATATATTGCGCACTAGTTATTTTTTGTTTGTCCATCTCCTCAGACTGATATTCTTCATTTTTCCTGTGCGTTTTAAATATCATTGGTATACACAAACCTATATGAAATAAATTATTCCTTCATCAGAAACAAAAAAAGAGCAATTCATGGAATCATACAGCACACAACATATGGGAGAGCATCTCACATGTGACGTCACAAAATCAGAATTTGAACAAAAAAATCATAACTTACTTTATCCTTTGAAAGGGTTACTAAATTACAAAAATAAGTTCCCACTAATCTCTATAAAATTATCCACTTAAAACAAATTTCACATTTGTTTGCCGTAATAAAGTCTCATTTTGGCGAAAATTTGAAAAAACGCACGCCTCCATTGACGTCAGAGAAGTCAAAATGCGTTTAGTAACCCCTAAGGGTTTTCGTCAAACCTTCACTCATATGTTTCAGTCCTGTTTCTCCTTTTATCAAAACCAACTTTACTTTAGGATGGACTTTCCCTTTGATATGACAAGTGGTTTAAACAAGAATACACAAAACAACTATGGAACATTTACAAAATGAAATGGATTAGTAGCAAACCTGTTGTAGGGCTTGGGCCTGAGCTTGTTGCTGTTGCTGCTGTTGCTGCAAGAAGTTGTGATAATGTTGCATGAAATGTGGCAGTGTTAGATTCTAGAAAACACAAGGCACTCGGATGAAAAAGGATTAGTAGCATTGCAATAGAACGTGGCTCTAAAATTAATTTGGAAATTATTACATTAGACGGAAGCAGTGGTAATGAATTTTCACCTATCATGAAATTAAATAGAATATGTGCAGGGAATATTAGAGGCATACTTATACACATATGATAACTTGTGTGCAATAAGCTTGGAATGTTGATGCCACTTTTTATAGATTCAAGGTGAAAAGCATTCACACAAAGCAATTTATTAGTTATAAGTTCCCAAATGTTTCAATTGAACATTGCAAACCTGCGCATCATTCGAGGGGTCATCACATTTTCACATTTCTAACATATGCGTCTTCTTGTATACAGATCTGCCAGCGTAACAGCGGCCATATTGTAATTATGTTGTAATCCTATCAGAATTGCATACAGCGTTTTGCTCTAACCATGATATTCAATCACACAGAAAGCCAATGAGATATGCATGAAGCTGATCAGGTATTTTACACAGCTCATTTGTAAATATGAAGTTGAATTTACAAATGGTATTTGTGGAAACTATTGATAATTAGTGATAGAATGCATTCAAACATACTCACATTTCTACTATGGCTATTCATACATTAAAATCTGCTATGCATTAGCTGCATTCATTCACCCACGGCAAGAACAAATCTCCCTATCGCATAAAGCTCTCTGAATCTGACCTCCTGTGGCCCTCTAATTTGTATACCTTTAATTCTTTGGATGTAAACTGCCGGTTCTGAACGCACACTTTCTTTCTGCATGCTTTCTGCATATTGAACGCTGAAGTCATACTATATATCATGTCATAATCAAGTTATAATCTCGCAAATAATAAAGTTATTTTCCAATCTATACCTTCTCATTTGATAAATGGGATCCATGTTTGCTCGTGTAAGAGGAGGTATTATGAGTTTTACAAGATTCGAAATGATGAGTTCTGTGCGTTTTGAAAGTGCCTATACTATACCAGTATATGGCGCACCGCAAAACCAAAGTATACGTCCCAAAAGCAATAGATCAGATATCAGTATCGCAAAGTGATATCGCACGATGTCGGCTATATGTGATAGGTGTTTCATGTCATTACATGAAAAAAAGTGTGCTGGCAGTATGGGTTGTTTTTGTGAATATACAGTGTAGAAATGGGATTGAAAGCTCAGAAAAGACATGGACCGCGGAGGCAGACAGAGAAAGAGAGAAGGAGAAGACATGGAATTTATCAAGGAAGGGGGAACAGGCACATTTGGATAGACATAGAGATGAAGAGAGAGAGAGAGAGAGAGAGAGAGAGAGAGAGAGAGAGAGAGAGAGGGGAGGAGGGAGAGGGAGAGACAGAGAGGGGGACAAAGAGAGACAGAAAACAAGAGAGATATGGAGAGACAGAGAGAAACAGAGTGGGGAGAGTGAGAGAGATAAAGAGAGACAGGTAGACAGAGATAGACACACACAAAGAGAGCAACCAATGGGAGGACAGTAATAAAGATAATATACCAAAACATGAAGGAGACAGAGAGATAGAGACAGAGAAAGAGAGAGAGATAGACAGAGACAAGGACAGAAACATAGACAGAGATATAGTGAAAGAAAATAAGGGAGGGCAGTATAAAGATACATTTACTAGACAAAAACACAAGACAGAATGATAGAGAGAGAGAGAGAGAGAGAGAGAGAGAGAGAGAGAGACAGACAGATTAAGGAAGTGGACATACAAGCAGAGGTAAGACATAAGAGTAACACCACTGCATATAAGATTCCACGGGGCATTACAAACGCACCTACTGTATAAGCTGTTATTTTCGCGAGGGTTTTATTTTCGCGAATTTCGCGAATGAACGAGCAAACGCGAATTTAACAACGCGCGAAAATATTCTCATATCAACTTGCAACATTACGAGATTATACTAAGTACTAACACGCATGGCGAACAAATGCAGCAGCATACAGCGCATGCCTCACACACATGGATGAGTGTACGTGAACGCGAATTTAACAACACGCGAATATGTGGCAGAAGCCGCCATTCGCGAAAATATATGTACGCGAAAATAACAGCTTATACAGTATATTAGAAGGGCAATGTTTGATTCATGACATGGTCATAATAGCATTTCCTGAAATATTCATGCCAAATTTTGTTAGCGTAGCACAGAACCTTCTTAAGATTGGTGTGATTATACCTTTGGTGAAAGCTGCAAATAAGTGTCCTTCCCTCATGCTTTTCAAGATAATCAAATCGACTCCCTGCTTCAAAACCTTCTTTAAACTTCACATTCTGATAAAAAAAACATCATGGAGAGGACAATAAAGTTCTCTTATGGTAAATGAGTTAATGGTTGATGTCTGTTGCACGGGTGTATGAGAGATGTAATGATTGACGGTGATTTTGCAAATGTTGTGAAATGTTGCAGGGCAAGAAAAAAGAAATATATATTCACAAACCTGTTGTAAAAAGACGGCTTGCTGTTGTTGCTGTTGCTGCTGCTGCTGTATATGCGGCTGATTGTACATTCCCATCATACCCGCTTGGTTACCCATCATGCTCTGCGCAGGCATCATACCGGGCTGCTGTGCTCCCATCATGCCGAGCGCGTTGTAGTTGTTTGTGGCAGCGGGGAAGCCTTGCTGTTGTTGCTGTTGTGGCATCCCGCCCAGCTGGTGTGGCATACCACCTGCTTGTTGTGGTATACCACCCTTGGCTGGCATGCCACTCTGCATGGTGCTTGTGGCAGGGTATCCACCGTTCATCATTTGGTTTTGCTGTGACGGAATGTACATGCCTCCTGAAATAACAACAAAATAACACCATTTATTATCATTTTGCAATGTCCCCAGAGCTGCCAATACTCCCTATTGCATATAGCTCTCCAAATCTGAACACGTTTAATTCTTGGGATATGAACTTCCGGTTCACGAACATTCTATAGCCATCGTCTTGCTTGTGTCTTTTCATTCTTTCATTAGTCCATCCACAATCAATGTTGAGGTAGGCAAAAACATCGCTGTGAATGCTTGGTGGTATTTTTTTCCAAGTCCTGCGTCCATGTAACAACCCTTCCATTTTAATATTACGAGGTTCACGAGGGTCGAAAATACAGATTCTGTGCATTATTGCGTGAATTGAATACATGTACATACCAAACTCTTACCGGAAGTATCCCAAGAGCAATCGATCAGATATCGGTATCGTGAGGTGATATCGCTTGATAGCAGCTATATGCGATAGGGAGAATTCTCCCTGATTTTGCAAGAGACTCACTGAATACAGACCAATATTACTGCATTGGATTTCATCACATCAACCAATCTCCCTGATTATTGATAGATTATTGTCATTAGGTTGTTTGCATTTGATGGACATCTCCCTGCTTTCTCATGAAATTTCCCCAAATCCTTCTGATTGTTGAATTTCAATGTTGGTATCTCTGTATCCCTTTTTTTCTGTTACATATCTAAATTTTTGTAATGCTTTATCATAAAGGCTGCCATCTTCATTACATGATATCGAGTTGTCGGTGTTACTGTTGATTTTACTGTGTTATGTCGTATCCATTGAATTTGTTTAAAATGTTGCTATGTCTTGTATTGCTCTATTATTATTGTTTTTATCTATTGAATGTATGTTTTTCCCATCAGAAGAGGCCATCCTGCTTCGGTAAAACTGGAAATAAATTAAGAAATATGATAGTACACATGAACATAGCAATAAGTGATCTTCAAAGATTAGTTTGTTATAGTGTTGCTAGCCCAAAAGACTTCATGGGGAACTTCATTTGTATAAAAAAACAGCGGACATTAGCTGTCATTATGTGTTCATTATTCATGTTGATTTTCATGTTCATGTTCATTTGATAAGTCAAATTGGTACCGTGAGATTTTAGACATTGTGTGGTTCTCCCTGAACATAGAGATACATTTCTATGAAAGGCCTGCTCACCAACTTAAAGGAATAGCTCACCCTGAAATTAATTTGGTTTCAATAAAAGGAGACACATGAAAGAAACATATCAGTGAAGGTTTGACGAAAATCGGTCAAAGGAAAAGAAAGTTATTTGATTTTTAAATTATGATTTTGTGACGTCACATGCGAGGTGCTCTCCCATATGTTGTGTATATTGTTATTGATTTTTACTGAAACCAAAATAATTCCAGGATGCACTATCCCTTCAAAACCGAGGCTAAATTTATCAATGTTTCAAGAAAATAACCATTGAGTGTAAAGACACAATGGACCACTCACCTGGAACGCCGTATATCGTCTGGCTCTGATTGGACGAGCCATAGAGCGCCAGGATGGATTCTTTGGATGTTTTAGATGACCCCGACTTGGAGGCATCTTCCTCACCAAACAGCGATTCTTCGATGACATTCTCGCCGGGTGCGGCTGCAATGTGACTCGGAGAGATCTGATTGGATGGTGGCTTTTGGGGCGTGTGCAAACCAAGCAGATCTCCATTGCCAACTGGCGCAGGCGCAGGGGCATCTAGAGATGAGACATAGAGGCAAAGTTCAATCCAGTGTAATCATAGAATATTGCTGATGGCTGTACTTTCCACAAAATCACTTGATGTGCTTCACATTAAAACATAAGCATAAGGGAGCAGGGCGTGTCTCAATTCCATGGATTACCACTAATGTAACTTTGCTACCAACATCAATTTCTATGAAAACCTTGAATCTCATTGGCTGTCGAGCAATGTTACCATGGTAATTGTCATTATTGGCGGATTTACCATTAATGGTAAGTTTTACGCAATGGGGCCCCGTTCCCCCAATCTCTCTCTATCCCTTCTCGCCAGGCCCCTTTCAACATCTTGGCTTTGGGAACGGGTCACACAAACTACGCTGAAGTTAAATCAAACTCACCGAGTCCAAAAAGGTCCAGCTGGTTGGACGACGGGGCGGGGGCAGCAGGTTTGGTTGGCGGTGCGGCAGCTACGGGGGCGCTCTGTACGGCAGTGACGGTGGCAGCCTGGGCCGCAAGGGTCTGGGCTGCGGGGGGCTGGTGCTTCTTGACAGGAGCGGAATTCTGAAGATATACCAACATCAAGAAGTCACCGGGTCAATGTTGTATGCAATGTGTATGCAAAATGGATGTCTGTCAAATACTACCCCAAAGCTTGAATGTCAACTATATATTCTATTCAGCTGCCGTATTGATAGACTTTAAAGGGATAGTTCACCCTGAAGGTAAGTTGGATTTAACAAATGCAGACAAATGAAAGAACCACATTAGTGAAGGTTTGATGAAGATCTGTCAAAGAATATGAAAGTTTTGATCTTTTAAGTTTTTTATTTTGTGACATCACATGCCAGGTGCTCTCCCATATGTGTTTTCATTTTTTTTTATTTTTTTTTTTATAAATGTGCATTTCCTCAAAAAGATGTGCATCCTTTTACCTGTGCATTTGACACATCATTAGAAACAAGATTTTACACACAAACATTATTAAGGATACTGTGATGGCAGTTGCAATTGGAACGACAGATGTGATACATAATGATCACTGTTGTGTTCTGAATTAATTATCTGATAAGTGTACATCAAATTTTAGGTGCAAATTTGTCCAACAGATAAAATGTAATTAATTATTACAAGAATAAAAATTCATGAAATGTCATGAAATCAGGTTCTAAAAAAAAATGACATCTCTTGCCTGTATGATGTGTCACTTTCGCTTGATTTGAGTTGTAACTTATTTTTAATTATTTTTCAAAAGTATCAAAAAAACAATTGAGCATCTAGAAGTAAAATGTTCCTTCCCACTTACCTCTGATGGTCTTGGAATGGAAATGTTATTTTTCTCTTGTTTCCTTGCTCTCCTCCTCTCCCGGTCGGCATCTTTGTTTTCCTTATTTTCCTCTTTCTTCTACATTGCAAAAAAAATAAATAACATGGAATACATTAACAAACTGATACTACAGTATTTAAATCCTTATTTTTTCAATGCATAATTATGGAGGTGTTATACCAATAACGGTTCTCCCCTCCCTGTCTTCGTTTTCTTTTTCTTATTTTCCTCTTTCTTCTACATGGCAAAAAAAACATAACATGGAATACATTAACAAACTGATACTACAGTTTGGAAATCTTTAATTTCGATGCATTATTACGTGTATGTAGATGTTATACCTGAAACAGTTTGATATTCATGCTTCAGAATTTAGACTGGAAAATGCGTTGTACTTTGCACTGACATGTACATAAACAACAAATATTTGTATTGTATTTTTACAATGCTTTTGAGTTTGTAATTCATAATGTTTCTGCAAGCGCTACCATGACAGCTATTCTATTCCGGTTATGAACCCAAGCTCTGCATTAACTTTCATGTTCCATGTACCATATTTTTATGATCATATTTCAAAGACGTTGTACAAAAAAAGAGGATTTAATCAGGTCAATGAGAGGAAAAGTAGCACATCATAAGAATAAAATGAGTTCTCTTAGAAATGCAAGTATGACCACTCTTGAACAAAGTTTGTGTTTACAAGTGAAAACCAAATGGCCCATTTCCTTAGAAGAGAACTGAATATACTCACACAATCGATATGGTGAAAGCAAAATGTTCACATGAAAATCAACTTATCTAAAGTGACAATTCACCCTTGTATCATTTTGGTGTCAATAAAAGGAGACACACGAAAGAAACATATTAATGAAGGTTTGACGAAAATCGTTTATATGAAAAGAAAGTTATTTGATTTGCAAAGTTTTGATTTTGTGACGTCACGTGCAAGGTGCTCTCCCATATGTTGCGTACCACGTTTTCAAAAAATTGCCTTTTATATGTTGTTTAATGAAGGAATACATTATTTTTATAGCGATATGTGTGTAAAAACATGTGTCTAATAATATATCAAATGCACAGGTGAAATGGTAAATATCCTTTGAGAAAATGGACATTTTCCCAAAAAATTGTACACAACATATGGGAGAGCACCTCGCACGTGACATCACAAAATAAAAAATGGCAACCATAAAAGGAATAGTCCACTTACCGGCGCCCTCGTTGCTCCAGGCGGCTGCATGGTTTTGTCAATATATTTCTTGTGCTCATATTTTGCCCTTATAAAATTCTCCAGGGGACTGGTATTGTGGTAAGCTAGGTTAAGGAAAGCATTCAAGTGTAACATCTGCAATACAAAAAAACATATTGCTAAATATGTTACTCATTGCGGATCCGTTTGTCTCGCAATGTATGGTCAACAAGAAATCTACGAACAACGTTTTGTGCGCTGCTGCAACACTTTGGCAGGTGTGATGTACATGTAGTAAATGTAGTAAGCAAGGGTTTATATACCCTTCACTCAAACAGTATATAAACCCTTCTTTACATTTTCTTATCACACCTAAAGAAGTGCCGCACGACGCACAAAACTTTGTGATCATTTAACTTTCCTTGTTGACCTTACATTGCGAGACAAACGAATATCACTAGCAATACATAATGTAGCATGTACATACTTACATGTAGCAATACATAATGTGCTCACTCTTCTATGGGAGGTACATGCAGTTCATCTCTGTAAGTATGAACATGTCTATTAATGCATAACAATTGGAGACAATACTCTGCTTTATATCACACGCAGGCTGACAAATTAAAGACAGGGTGTCCCATTTCCTAAAGTCATGAAACTCAGCAAAGAATCAGCAGATAACCTAACAATAACGTGTATGAAATCGCATAGTCACAGCTTCACAAGCATATTCAGGAAAAGTGAAAAACGTTCCTTGTTTATGTTTGAAACGCACAAGCCATAGTCTACATTCATAATCGATTTGTCCCTAACAGCCCGCTATCCAGGCATTGTGTACAGTAGCTTCTTCCATTTTCTGTGATTTTTACCAAATCTGATTCTTTTTAACATGCAAAAAGGACACTCAGTCTGCAAATGAGTGCCCCTGCAAATAAACGTTTTTTTTGCCTCCCTCATCCACACGATGAAAGACAAATGTCTCCTCCCCACCAATCTTGCCCCATCTCTCCTCCACTCTCTCTCAATCTCCCTCCTCCATTTTCTCTCCTCTATTCTCTCTCCTCCCCATCTCTCTCCTCCATTCTCTCTCCTCCCTATCTCTCTCCTCCCTTTCTCTCTCCTCCCTATCTCTCTCCTCCATTCTCTCTCCTCCATTCTCTCTCCTCCATTCTCTCTCCTCCATTCTCTCTCCTCCCCATCTCTCTCCTCCCTTTCTCTCTCCTCCCTATCTCTCTCCTCCCTATCTCTCTCCTCCCTCTCTCTCCTCACTATCTCTCTCCTCCCTATCTCTCTCCTCCCTATCTCTCTCCTCCCTATCTCTCTCCTCCCTATCTCTCTCCTCCCTATCTCTCTCCTCCCCATCTCTCTCCTCCCTATCTCTCTCCTCCCCATCTCTCTCCTCCCTATCTCTCTCCTCCCCTCTCTCACCTCCCTATCTCTCTCCTCCCTATCTCTCTCCTCCATTCTCTTTCCTCCCCGCCTCTCTTCCCATCTCTCTTGTCCCATCTCTCTCCTCCCCAACTCCCTCTTCCCCTTCTCTCTCCTTCATCCCTCTCCTCTCCATCTCGTTCCATCTCTCTCCTCCCCTTCTCTTTTCCTCCTGCTCACTCTGCTTCTCCATATTCATCTGTTTCTAGTTCATCACCTCTCACTACCACATACTGCTCTCTTTACCTGACTACATGCACATTCTCCATCTACAGCCAGCCTTCCCTGAAACACATTGAGAGTCCACAAATAGAACATGCACAATGGACAGCATATTGATGTAACATGATCCTTTCAACATGAGCATCGCATTTCCGAAAGGCCTTAGATTCCCTTCCTACCCAACTGGTTTATGGACATCAGGCCATTAGTAGTGGTTCCGACTCTCAAGTATCAATCTGTCGAAAGACAGCGCTGCATTTTGGTACCAACTCCTATTTGTGCCTTTGACGCATAAATCTGCACAAGCAATATGCAATTGTATGTACAGTCAAACCTGTCTCAGTGGCCACCTGTCTATAGCAGCCAACCTGTCTATAGTGGCCACTAAAATGATTCCCCCGGAGATAGATCATGTGTTAAAGAACCTGTCTATAGCAACCACCTGTCTACAAAGGCCACAATTTTTGTCTCTCTTGGGTGGCCACTATAGACAGGTTTCACTGTAGTAGCATGTCTGGTTCAACAAGGGTTAATACAGGCAAATCATAGTGAGCAGAAGTTTGTCTGCTACAATATGGCGTGATAGGCCTTTAAAAGCCCAGTTCACATCCCATACTAAAGAATGACACTGGCCTTGATAGCGTTAGTGAGCTGAGGACAGCCATGCTGGATAGACAGGTCTGTAGGTGCTACATTCATGGAACCAGAGATGGCATAGGCTGAAGCCTATGCATGCCCTCAAATTAGTAGTAGTACATACCATAATCATATACGGCTATTATTACCAATGCAGATGGGTAAAAAAATCTTCCAGCGAGCCTCTAAAATCACTGTTCATATACACCAAAAAAGCTGTCGTATTGCAGCGTTTTGGACAGCTGGACTCTTCAAACCCAGAGCTAAAGCAAAAATTTGATGGTGAATTGTCCCTCTCAGCCATTCGAGAGGTGCGATTAGGGAACTATATGCCAGAGTGCGATATGCAACATTTACGGCTATTTTGCGGGCACAGTTTATAAGATCACTTACCGTTATAGGGTATCATTACTAGGTATCCACAAAATAAGAAGAAAAAAGGAGGGAGAAAATACCACATTATTTGAATGATTCCAGTCCATTTATGTGCGATCGGCAATGCATCAGCAAAATTGCCGCAAATGTTGCGCTTACACTCCAGCTCAAAAAAAATTGGCATAGGAAAAGCATCATGTTTCATGCTGAACTGGACAAAATATACCGCGGTTTAAAACTGCAGCTCCTTCCCTTTCTTCCCTTTCCCTTTCCTTATGCCAATTCCTTTGAGCTGTAGTGTACTTTGGGAAAAGGTGGTGTGTATGAAGAGGGTTAAAAAAAATATTGTTAGCTAGCAGGATTTTCTGATTCAAAACCAAGCCTTGAGAATCCTAGATGGTAATGAATAGGTTAATCTGCAGACAGATCATGAAGTATAATTTTCTCCGAAATCATTAAAGTGGACAGTTTCTTTATTGAAATATCACTTCGAAAACATGCAGGCCAGTTCTTTCTTCAGTTAGTCTCGTAACAAAAGTGTGAGGGATTGTAAAATCCCAAATGGAAGCATTCTTTTCAACCTGATTTGACTGATTTCCTCATCAACTCCTTCTAATCTAATAAAGAAGAGATGGTGTATAAAGGCAAACTTCTTTGCACAGCACAGCAGCCATCCCCTATTCATCTCATACTACAGAGTTCATTGGGTTAGATCTGCAACCAGCAGTACAGTGCTCGTTCGTACCATGGAAGATAAACCTTGTGAGCAATAACATAAATCATATCAATTGGTCTAGCAGAGAAGGTGGTATCTGTCTACGTGCCAATGGGATGTTTCCAACATGTGACCCCCCCATTTCTGACACCACGCTGACACCCCTAATCTGACACGCCTTTATCCCATTCACTTTGTACACAATTTTTTCCCCCCCTTTCCCGCTTTTTTATTCATGAGACGTTCTCTGTGAATGGTTCTTTTGCTTGTTAATATTTATTAGCTATTTAAATGATCTTTGTTTTTTAATATGAATATTCATTACCAATGACATTTCAACACCAGCAATAACACACATCACACAGAAGCACATTGTCTCGCTCAGTCTCAGTTAAGGATACGAATCAGTCTGTGGCCGTCTGAAGTTGGCGGGAAGATTGCACTCATAGTATTTCCTAGCTAGCGTATTCCCAACATTCTCCATATTCTAGATGGGGTAAAAAATAACGAGGAAAAAAATGTTTAATACATTCTTATATCATGTTCTTTTGATCAACGTTTAGACGGATTAGTTTATAGGTAAAGGATTGCATTAACATAAGATTGGGACCCAATCATTTTTTCACTTCCGTGGCATCCTCCTACTCACGAAAAAGGACATCAATGTGTCCATAATCCACATGACATGGTCATACCAGTACATTTGCCATTACAAACCTTAATTGGTCTTTTTATTATGTAAATACATGATAAAGCTTCCCAAATGCAAGAAACTGCCAAAACCTTCCCATGCAACCTCTAGTTGTATAGATCTGTCGAGCCATGCCAGAAGGTATGACAATATCTAACTGCAGGTTGCACACTACCAAAGAATGTCATAGTCATCGAAACCAATGGACTGCCACATGTACATAAGAGTTCATTTATGTTTCTCAAGAGCAATAGCTTCTACCCTTCATTTCATAATAGAAATCAACCAACACAAAAAAGACTATGAACCACTTCTCCATGATTATTACAGCATTGGAAAACCTTCGTTTCTGGAATCAGTGTGCTCTCAGGAAGTTACATAAATTGATGCAGGGCAGTGTACAGATGGACATACAACCCCAAAACATAATGCCTCTGGCCACTTTGTGGTAGAGGCATAAAAAAATGAAGATCTACGGGCGTGTTTATCAACTCTTTTTTGGGTAGAACTAAGGTTTCCAAACGCGTTTTAATTTTTTTTAACGCGTTTCAGGGAGTTGATAAACGCAAAGGTGTTTTGATTATGGGGTTCGGAAAGCTGTTTTGAAACACGCAAATTTGTGCGATCCTAAACGCGTTTAGAGAAGCGAGATAAATGCAAAGCAGTTTTGAAACGACTTTAAACCATGTGTTTCCGATTTCTGAAAACATGCGTGCCATGCAAAGTAAACACATCGATCGCACACTATTGTACTACAGTGCACGTGTTAACGGCGCAGTAGAGCTGCGCAGTGACAAGGCCGGTTTCCGACTTGGGCGATTGAGTTGATAAACGTACCAGGGTTTTTTAACGCGTTTCGAAACGCATTCGTAAAGGCCTTTGGAAACGCGTTTCAAATTCTGAAAAGATGATAAACACGCCCTACATGTACCATCTTACCGTTATCTGCTCCTCTGTCCATGAGTCCAGGTTGACAGACTTCACCTTGGATATGTGGACGCCCAGATTCCGATGGATGCCTGCACACCGGATGCACAGAAACAGGCCCAGGTTCCAAGAGGCCCATCTTGGTCCTGCCATCAATCAGAAATAAACAATTACAAAATGTCGGTTCCTGCTATGAAACTAATGTGAAGTAGACCATTTTCGTTATGTATGCAAGTTTTATTCATGTCGTTCAAACAATACGTTACTAGTGGTAACCCCAAGCCTTGTCCGATGTTTGTCGAGAAGCAATAACTAATAGATTCAGAGTGCATTCCATCCATTGAAACTGAATCAAGAAATACAGGTGAATGTGATAATGCATCACAAGGCAGTTAGGGGGGAAAGATGTGAATTCATTACCAAAATGTCTTATTGTATGAGGTGTTGAAAGAAACTAAATTTACACAACATAAAGTCAAGGGATGTCAATTTTTTTAAGAACAGATTTTGTGACATTTCATCACTTACTTTACTTGTAATAATCCTGCGACTATTTAATGAGACTTTCACTTTTTGACAAATTTGGATCTCAAATTTTTGTGTATCACGATTTAATTCAGAACACAACAATAATCATCATGGATCACACATGTCACCCCATAACTTCTTTTCTGCCAGAAGCATAATGCATTATTAATGACACTGTGATGGCAGTTGCGAGCAGATGGAAAGGTATGATATTGTTGTGTCAATTTCAGCTTGATTTGGGTAATAACTCATTTTTAATTATTTTTCAAAAGTGTCAAAAAGTTGTTTTTAACAGCTAGTATGATGCTAGCCACAGTAGACCTGGGATGAGACCCTGGCAACCCCCCCCCCCCCCCCCCCCTTACTGCTACATGTACATGAACATGCAACATACAGTAGTTTGTCTCTGCATTCTTTCTAGGAAAGCACTGTCATAGTAAGCTGTTCATTTCGATATTCCTAACAGCTTCACATGTACCGGTATGTGTTCTAGCGTGCATACATGCTCCACTCAGACTATACATACATATTATATACACAAGCAGCATATTTGTGTATGAACAACATTAATCTACTTGTACAATGTAGCGCATACATGTACATGGTTACTTATTAATGGGACATGGTACCACAAAATTCAGTCACGTAAACACACCTCATAATTACACTGGTATTGAGTGACAAGCTGCCCATAGGCATCTGTCTATACCTCCAACCTTGTTTACACTACACATCCATCGCCTGCCCAGCCAGCCAGCCAGTACCGTTCAGTCCTACTTTCTTCTATCACCCAAGGAGCGCATGCATTATCTGTGCATTAAGATGCGCTGCTCTACACCATGTACATCAAACACAGCGCTGAGCGGCTAGACGTCGGGAATAAATGCATTCTAAATGAAGTCTCCCTGTCACTATCTCTTGTCCATATTGGATGCCATTACATACACTACAGCTTGAAGGAATTGGCATAGGCAAAGGGAAAGGGAAGAAAGGGAAGGAGCCGCAGTTTTAAACCGTGGTATATTTTGTCCAGTTCAGCATGAAACATGATGCTTTAGCCAATTCCTTCGAGCTGGAGTGAATAATGTACATATTGTCAAACAGTACTCACTCTGAATTGCATGGTTACCTATATATTTGGTGGATAATAACATATGATAAGATTGTTCTTCAGTATATGACTGCTTCTTCTTCTCTTGTAAATGTTAAATTATGGTATTAAAGAGGAAAAAACTGTACTAGAAAGACAAAAAGGGTGCAAAATGTTGATCATGAGCAATCTTCTTACCAATGGTCTTAAATTCATGTATTGTCCATTTTAGAAACTTGCTGAAAGTGATTTGACCCCAAATGATCCACACTGGAAGTAGTGATTAAATCACAAATCCTGAAAATGTTTGGGCAAAAACATTTTGATTTAATCATTAATTACTCCCAATGTGGATCGAGACCTACATTAAGTAACAATATTGCAATATTGTGGTAAGCGAAATCATGTAAACTGCGTCCGCAAAATAGCCGTAAAAGTTGTGACTTGTGCATTGCGTTCTAACATGTAGTTCGCTAATCGCATCGCTTGTATGACCTATTCGAAAATGTCACCATCGGTTTTGAGAGAGTCAAGCTCTCCAAAACAGGGCAATATTACAGCTTTATATGAAGAGTGTTTATGAAGGCTTGCTGGAAACTTGCTTACTGACGTGCATCAGTAACAATAATGGTATTATCATGATTATGGCACATGAACGGGGCCTGTGAAGAAAATGAACAGACTGGTATCATCACAATTCACCTGGTCAATTTCCATGAGCCAACTAACAAGCATCTATCCTTGGAAACTCTTTCCTTTCCTCCAGAGTTTTTTTCTGTATTGACTCAACATATGTCTTGTCCTGTTAGCACGTTCACAAGACGTTTATAACAGATAACAGGGCTTAGAATCTCAGCTTTAATCTTGTCCCTACTCACTGTAAATACTGTTTACTCCCATTCTGTTAAATGTTTTACTGTTATTTCCATTTTTATTGATATTGGATTGTGATGTGCCATGTCTTATGAGTGATACAAATGAATCATGCACATGTGTTCCTCTAGAATCTTCAGGTATAGTGGTACACAAAACCATCTGTTCATACGCAATATCCTTCCACTTCTAGTCGTAATTAACTTACCACGGATTCTGGCATTCTGCTCAGATGTTGAAAGAGTTTAACTCGCGCAATTTGATTGCAATGCGGTCTATAAATATGCACACTCCAGCTCAAAGGAATTGGCATAGGGTAAGGGAAAGGGAAGAAAGGGAAGAAGGGGCAGTTTTAAACCATGGTTTATTTTGTCCAGGTCAGCATGAAACACAATGATTTAGCCTAAAAAACATCATATTTCATGCTGAACTGGACAAAATATACCACGGAATAAAACTGCGGCTCCTTCCCTTTCTTCTCTTTCCCTTTCCCTATGCTAATTCCTTTGAGCTGGAGTGTATGCTTCTATGTTGCATTTAACTTCATCTGGATAGCATTAATCATCTTCTCTGCTCAGAAATCTTGTACATTTGGTTGAACTTGAACCAAATTTTTGCATTCCTAGCTAGTGCAAAAAATACATGTTTTGCCCATTTCTTGCAAACTTAATTGACCTTATACCTTAGAGGAATTTAACCCCTAACTCATTAGTCTATCATGATGTAGTCATCCACATTTGTAACATGTTTCAGGGGGGAAAATACACTAGGGATCGGGGCGACTTTTCCCCCACATTCCTGGAAAATGTTAAATGAGCCCCAAAAATTCCAATAGAGACAATGTGAAAATGTAGCCAAATCAGCCAATGTGCTCAAAAAGCAGCCCCCGAAAATGTTGAATTAATTTTTTCCCTGCCATCTTTACTTATTTCAATGATCTAAAGATTCCTGTTATGTGATTGGTTGAAAAGTCATTCATGACATAGTTCTACGGTACCCATCCTGCTCAGCTTGGAGCGGGCTAGAGTACCTCACCTGACTGACTGAGCAGATATTCTGGACATGATGAACCTAAATGCCCAAATAGTCTCAAAACCATGCCACGGTCCCGCTGCACATTATGCCTTTAAAAGGGACCACTGGGCATTACAAATCCAATGCTTGCTGTTTTGGTAGTAGAATTGAATATCAATCATACTGCTGTGGGGTCTGATATGTTTCTGTAATTTGAGAACAATGCAATTAATTCATACAATGCGCTACAATTAATTCATACATCGGCTTTCCCAGCGTTCAACGCACCACTCTGTTTGAACGTCTGCTAGATCAATATACGTACGTTAATATTGTACCTGAGCAATTTATCGCACAACGCAAACGATAGTGACCGGTCTCCGGTCTCCAGGCTGTAGGTTTCAGACAACCCGCCCAAATCTCTTCAAAATCTAACAATAATAATAATAATAATAATAATAGAGCACATTTATAACGCGCCTAATACTATGTTTCTAGGCGCTGTGTTGCTGCTGTCCCCGCAGTCATTAAGTGAAGTTCTATCCTTATACCAAATGGAAAGTCATAACAATCACCAAAATTTTGCTTTAAGTCAGTTTCTAGTTCTATTATTAGAGAGGAAGACTGATACAGTAATCTTCTTCCATTTTCCGCAGTTTTTAAAAAATTTTATTTTTTGAACTGCAAAAGGGACCCCCTGTCCTTATAAGCCTTTCCCCACATGTATATCTATCATTCAGAGCAGGCATTATGCCTCATGTAACATGCTGCAATTAATGTGGACAGTAATATGAACAAGGTCATTGATGATTCATTGAATTCCATGCGCTGCACTCTTCAATATATTAATAATTTGCTACACGTTTACAATTAATATTGTGTCATTGATGTATTCCTGGATGGATTTTTGCATCAGAGCATTCTGTTCAACAGACCACATCAAAATGGTGTCATATTAAACTTTCGATCTGAAATCATGTAATTAAAGGGATAGTTCACCCTGAAATTATTTTGGTTTCAATACAAAGAGACACATAAAAGAAACATACAGTGGAGCCTGAGATCAAATGCACAGTGATTGCAATCAAATGCAATCAGCTCCATACATTGAGTGCAGTCTGACTGCAATAGATTGCAATCAGCTGTGACGTTGATCTCAGGCCCAACTGTATTAGTGCAGGTTTGCCAAAAATCGGTCAAAGGCTAAGAAAGTTATTTGATTTTACAGTTTTGATTTTATGACGTCACGTCCGAAGTGCTCTCAAAAGAATATTTACCATTTCCCTGTGAGTTTGATATCATTAGACTCATGTTTTTACATGCATGTCGCTATGAAAAGAATGTATTCCTTCATCAAAGAACATAAAAAAGGTAATTTATGGGAAAATTAGTACAAAACATATGAGAGAGCACTTTTTTCCTTTTTCTTTGACCGATTTTCGTCAAACCTTCACTAATATGTTTCTTCTATGTGTAGACTCCTTGACCTTGTATTGAAACCAAAATAATTTTAGTGTGAACTGTACCTTTAATTTCACCCCTTGGGCCTGTGTTTAACTTCATGATGCTGCCTTTCTATGCACAACCAGAAAGTCTTCTTTTTTTTAAAGAGAAATCCGCACCTAGTAATAAGGATAGCGCTCCATCATGTAGATGAATGAAAAACAAATCAGAAAATCAGCACTTAAGTACAGTACTTTGGAATCCCACAAATATATAAGGCACGCAATAGCACAGCGCCAATTTTCGTTAGCAGAAAATGACCTAAGAATTAATTTTGGATGAATAAACTGCACAAAGTAGGTGTAGAGTTAGGGTTAGGGTTATATTTCATACAATTTGTGGCATAGGAAAGTACATCAGGGCCAGAAGAAGATTCTAAGACAATTAACCCCTGTACAACTACCCCCCCCCCTGGAAAACTACCCCCCCCCCCACCCCCCCACCCGGAAAACTACCCCCCCCACCCCCCCACCCGGAAAACTACCCCCCCCCCCCCCCATACTACTACCCCCTGGACAACTACCCCCTTAGGACAACTACCCCCAGGACATTTACCCCCCCCCCCCCCCAGGACAACTACCCCCTACCCCCGTGGTATGTTATGTCCAGTTCAGCATGAAACATGATGCTTTTTAGGCTAAAGCATTGTGTTTCATGCTGAACTGGGCAAAATATACTGTGGTTCAAAACTGCGGCTCCTTCCCTTTCTTCCCTTTCCCTTTCACCGTGCCAATTCCTTTGAGCTGTAGTGTGCAACAAACATGATTTCAGCAGATATATTCCCTTAGATTTGTTTACATGCTTTATCTTGCTTTTTGTCATATAATTTTCGACACGATATTAATCAGAATTCTGAAACGCAATGTTACATCATTTTTCTGTGATAGGCTGCGACAGAGACATGTATGACGATTAGATGTATTTTTTTTTTTTTGGTCCGTTTGCTGCAGTTAAGTGAGCGGCCTGCCACGCCTCCTCTGCCCCGGGGGTGACGAGCGAATGGCAAGGTAGCGCTTGCTATATTTGTATATCTCAATCTAAATGGAAAGTTCCCAATTTCAACGGGGCATCGGTGCCCATCTGTTCAAGTCAAACGGGCACCAATTGAAAAAAAAAATCTGATATCTGATATCTGATTTAAGATTGTGTAAGATTACCAATTTGTTTGGAGAAAATCCAGACCAAGATAATTTTTGTTCAAACTCCCTGGCATGACCACACTCTGCTACAATTTTGCATGGGATGACTGGTACTATCTGACACAAAAATTATATTTGCAGCAAGCCCAGTTTATGATTTGTAACATGTCAATGGTAAAGTTGTAGATTATGACGAGTGACATCATTGAATTTAGGCGTGCATTACATTTTTATACATGTGCAGAATCAGCTCGGCTGACCGGACTGTAACTATGATTATCAGGATCAGTACATCTCATTTAAAGATGGCCCGTCCCTTTTACAAACATCTGCAAACTTCATGAAAGTTTGCACATATATTTGCACTATAACTCCCGTAGAATAAATGAAAATCTAACTAGTTTTCACTGAGATTTTACTATTTTCGTAGTACGAAAAAAAGACATCTCGATTAATTATCAAAGATTATTTCCTCAAAATCGAATGTCACGCTTTGTCGATTCCAGGGAAAGGTTATACAGCCAATCTCTTTCAAATGATGACAAAGTCAGGGAACTTTCAGAATTAGGTCTGCAAAAGGGACAGGCTGCCTTACAATAACACACAACAAACATCATCCATATCATTGATCATTGATCTGGTATAGAGTCTTAGAAGGATAGAGTGGTTTAAAATCAGATAGCTAAAAGAAAATGATGATCATGATAGAATCATTGACATTGAGTGAGGATGTTACACCGTCTGTGCTTGAATTGCATTTACAATACATAGCATGCATACAAATTACAATGCACATGTTATGACTAACACAGGTACGGTAAGTATGGGGAATGAATGGCGATTGGAAGCCATACCGGCATTTTCCGAATTTTACCTTTTGCATCACAATCTACGCAGTATTTGTTGTCCTCCTCTCGTAATAATCTCGACAGTATCGCTTGGTATTTCTCCTGGTGCCGTTTATCTTTCTCCGATTTCGACATTTTATGAGGTTGTCTGTGCAGAAATCCTTCGAAATATTGGCGAAGGTGAAACTCGTAGGCGTACACACGGAACTGGTCTAATACATGATGTAGGCTAGTGGCTTTGCACATTAATTTTGTGTACACCCACTTGTAACCGGAAGTGTTATGTGTCAATACGTGAAAGGTTACGTGAGCGGAGTACATGGTTCGAAGCTGCATATTGGATGCACGCACCGCTTGAACAATGCAGGTGTCCAAACATGAACGTATTATGGTAATTTTTTGTGTTTTCACGCCAAAATCAACGCTCTCAAAAATGATGAATCATATCTTTGACCTCGAAACAATACAGATTGCAGATGAAACGTTTTATTTCGCGCTAAGGGAAAGAGTTCCTATTGTACCTCCCACACACGCACACACACACACATACACAAATATAATTTGCGTGTGTGCAATTTCTAATTCTATGCAGATGCAATTTATATTTCTATTTTGTTTATATATCGATCTATTTATCTATCTATTTATCTGTCTTTCTGTCTGTCTACCTTGGCATCCATATAGGATATTACATTATTCTGTATTCTTTATATCTCACAGCATTTATTTACTGCCCTATATAGGCTTCATGTTGATAACTAATTTTTCCATTTTCATTTACTCCTTTTTCATCATTAGTCTTATCTTGTGAACCACGCAAGGTTCATTGCAATGTGTTCACAGTAACATGAAAATAATATATGACTTGAAAACAGTTAAGATATATTATTTGTATTTAATAACTTATCAATCAAGTTCATCTTTTCTAAAAATCAGAAGGCTGCGTGACATTATAAGTAAAAACAGACAAACAAAATGTAGAACACCGGACAGGTATAATGTTAAGTTTTTTTCTCCTTTCCGCCCTATCCATTTATATGGGGCGGAAGCGGGGGAAGGGGGAGCATCCCCCCCCCCCCCCCGGGTCCCCCGCTAAAACACACATTACTTGTACTAAGTGTACAATATAGCGGTGCGAAAATAGACTTTTTTGCTCGAGCTCTAAAATACACAGTTTCTGCAATAAAAAAATAAACTGTTCCCGCTCCGTGACATAATGCTTCGGCAATATGTCAACATCATAATATTTTCTTCTCGCGCTCCCTCTAACATCAGTGGGGGATACGTCACTCTATCAAGAGGCGCTCGCAAGACAACAAAAAAATTCTATCGGTTATCCTTTTCGGTAAGGACATTTAGTCTAAACGCAAATATTTCAATCAAAATGTTTGTATCTACAAATGAATACAAGGTGAGTTATTTGAACTGCAGATGATTCATCAATTAACACTTTATAAGGAACACAAACTAAACAGGGTGCTGTTCTCTTTTATATTATCGATTGTAGCATTATCAATGTCTAGTCTTTCATGAATATTTAACTCATCTATTCAAGAACGCATTAGCTAGAGTGATTATGTTTTCGTTTCACTCTTATACACATCAGCGTCTTTCTAACTTGAGTTTTAGTGTGAAGCAATTAAAGGGATAGTTCACCCTGAAGTTAAGTTGGTTTCAATAAAAGCAGAAATATGAAAGAAATTAGTGAAGGATTGACGAAAATCCGTCGAAGGATAATAAAATTATTATCTTTGGGTATTTTAATTTTGTGACATCACGTGCGAGGTGCTCTCCCATAAATCATGTTGTGTACTGTATGATTTCTTTTTTTTTGTATTTTTTAAGAAGCTACATGTATATATATATTTATTTTATTGAGGTATATGTGTAAAAAAAAAAGTGTTCCTATGATGTGTCAAATGCACAAGTAAAAACATGCATATCCTTTTCAGAAAATGGACATTTATAACAAATCAGAAAATAATACACAACATATGGGAGAGGACCTCGCATGTGACGTCACAAAATCAAAACTTTAAACAATCGATCGTAACTTTCTTATCCTTTGACGGATTTTCATCAAAACTTAACTTAAAGGTTTCTTTCATAATCATGTTTTTATCAAAACCAAGTTAGTTTCAGGGCGAACTACAAAAAACGCATATGTTTTGGTCTAAAGACAAATTGATGTCTTTCTTTATAAGATTTCAAAGTGAACTATTAAAGAACGTAGTTAGTGATAATGTTGGTGTTGTTTTTTTCGTAAATCTTAAAGTGAACTAAAATTAATGCATCTTTTCTTTCAAAAGTTAACAAAGTGTAAATAATTCTCCTCTACCATACTTGTTCTGGCGTAGATATAATTCATTCTGAAAAAGTAAGCCTATAAAGAAAGATTTGCATAGGGGGTTCGGCAGTGAAGAAGATACATAACATATATATATATATGTTTATACAGAATATATACAGAGAGAGAGACAGACAGACAGAGAGAGGCAGAGAGGAAGAGAGAATGAGAATGAGAGAGAGAGACAGACAGAGAGAGACAGAGAGAGAGAGAGAGAGGCAAAGAGAGAGAGAGGGGGGGAGATAGATAGATAGAGATAGATAGATAGAGAGAGAGAGAGAGAGAGAGAGAGAGAGACAGACAGAGAGACAGAGAGACAGAGAGAGAGAGAGACAGAGAGAGACAGAGAGAGACAGAGAGAGACAGAGAGAGACGGAGACAGGGAGAGAGAAAGAGACATTCTGAGAGAGGGGCTGGGGGTGTGCGCGTCCCCTGAAATCTAAAGCCATGTCCCTGTATACGTGGCCCGTTATTAATTTTCAAAGAGAAGGCTATGTTCACAGTTATAAGTAACCAACATTAATCACACATCAACAAAGATTGTAATTCCTCAGACTATTAATGTTGGATCGCTCTATCGCTCTATCTATTTATTTATCTATCTATCCATCTATCTATCTATCTACCAACCTATCTTTCTATCTATCAATCAATCTGATTGCAATAATCAGAAAAGCAAATTAAGCCATGAATGAAACCAATGAATCACTCAATCATTAAATAATTCAATTGATGTGTTTTTTTTAATTATGAAAAATCATATTAATCAGTCCTAAATAACTCCTCCTGACCTGCTCTGTACGATTGGTGTTTATTACCGTTGCAGAACAGCATATACAGAGTATTTAAAGGATAGTCGACCCTGAAATTAAGTTTATTTTAATAAAAGCAGAAACATGAAAGAAACATAGTAGTTAAGGTTTGACGAAAAGCTGTCAAAGGCTTAGACGGTTATGATCTTTTGAAATTTCAATTTTGTGACGTCACGTGTGAGGTGCTCTCCCATATGTTGTGTGCATCATAAATGATTCCATAAATTGATCTTTTTCTACCTTTGATGAAGGATTTTTTCCATAGACGTTTGTGCGTAAAAATATGTTTATGATGTTTCAAATGTACATGTAAATTGATGCACATCCTTTTGAGAAAATTGACATTAATACAAATGTACACAACATACAGGAGGGCACGTTGCATGTGACGTCATAAAATCAAAACTGTAAAAGATTGTAACTTTCTTATCCCATTAAAGATTTTTTTATCAAATCTTCACTAATATGTTTCTTTAATGTTTCTGCTTTGATTGAAACCAACTTAATTTCAGGGTGGACTATCCCTTTAGCTATCACTCATTTTTACTCTTATCACATCCTTTCATGAACTGAAGTATAGTAGAGAAAAAGACAGAAACATTGAGTAGACTACTGCACGTTTATTATTTTTTTTTTTTCTTAATCAAATCATATTTATTTCATAATATCTTTCGACCATAACAAAATTATTATTTCATTTCACTGAAACAATGTAAAATTTACCATTGCTGACCATATGATCTACGACACTATAAAACATATAAAAGATAAACCTTGTAAATATTCTTCACAATATTCATAAAATGTAACAATTTGATATGCTCAACAGCTACCTTATGTTCACTGCCTCACAGTTTTGACATAATTATATATATATATATAGCACATATACATATGACATACCATACCTAAATGAATTTATAGACAATCATGAGGAAGAAATACAAAAAATTGCACAAATACCTTGAAATACTACAAGGGTAAGGGGTAGTATGAGCAGTAATAATGGTAAAGTACAAATAGAATCAATGATTTTGCAATTCCTTCGTGGTAACCTGAAAGCGGACAAAAATGGGACCCCTGGTTACAGTAGAACAGCATGCTGTTGATTACCACTACCAGTAGCTGGGCCCTGTTTCATCAAGATGTGCATTCGCAAGTTACGCACGACTTTAAGCACACCTGGTGACCAGGGCCCTATTGCATATATCTACAACTAATGGTAACTTTGCTACCGATGTCACCTTCTATGGAAACATTCAATTAATTATAATGCAGCCACATGGCAAGGATAGGCATCTGATTTATTTGAAACATTTTTTATGTTGACTAAGAGTGAGGGTGAGGTTTTGTGTTGGAGTTACCCAAACATTCCTAAACACTTAAAGAGATTGACCCCAAAAAAAATCTTAGGAAAAAATATAAACTTTTACTTTTAATTGTATACAACTTGGCAGTTTATCGATTTTGAAAACTTAATATGTTATGCGTAACATTAAACACTGATACAATGACACTGGATGCGTTTCATACAGCTTGTTACTAATGACTACAAAACTAAGTTTACAACAGATCACCTCCTATTCAAACAAAGGTAATGATTTCTTTAGCTTGTAACAATTACTGTAACACGCTATCAATAACAAGTTTTATGAAACAGGTCCTAAAGTCCCTGTAAAATGATGGGTTCTTTTCAAATACAAATAGACATTTGTCTGTTTGTTTTTGTATCCCTCTTCTTTTTCCCAACTTTGCAGACGTCTGACATTCAACCTCAGACTGCCATGCATGCATGGAGCTTCAGAGCATCAGTGCCCTGTTGCATAAAACTAAACATTGATGGTAACTTTGCTACCAATGGCAATTTCATTCGAAATCTTGAATTTCCTTGGCTGTCAAATGCTGTTACCATAGTAGTTACAATTGACGGCAGGGTTACCATTAATGGTAAGTTTTATGCAATGGGACTCAGAGCTCCAAGAGCTGTCACTACGGTAGTTACATTGATGGCAGGGTTATCACCGATGTTAAGTTTTATGCAACGGGGCCCAGAGCTCCAAGAAGTGAAACCCCTATATCAGCTCCGTCAGGCTCCGTCAAACGGGAGGCTGTGATTTGTTGGCCTTTTTGGGCAGTATTCACATAGATTGAATCCTGACCAACTCAAGAAAACGTAGTCTTTAATCCAATTTCAATCCTAGATGCAGCATTTGTATATGTGTGTGTGTATCAAAATATAAATTCAATGCATATAAACATTATGATATCCAAACCTTCTGGCATGGCTTGCTTCATGCACATATCTCCTAATCCAATAACAATGATAGATGGGGCTTACCTACACCTAATCCTTTAATCCCAAACTTGCACAATGCATTTCCTGTAGGCCATTCACATTGTATCAGTCATGAAAAGGGCCTACCATTAATGGTAACTCTGTCATCAATGGTAGCTACCATGGTAACATCGCTCAACAGCTAATCAAATTCAATGTCCATAGAAGTTGTCATTGGTAGCAAAGTTACCATCAATGGCAAGTTTTGTGCAATAGGGTCCAGGGGCCCATAACATAAAGGTGTGATATCAATCGCAAAATGGCAATGGCCAATTAACATCACTGTTGCATGCACTCTTTGTTCAAATGACTGACCAATAACCAATCAGAATTTGTCTTTCAAATTTGCAATTGATCACAAACCTTCACGGGGCCCAGGTCTCACTTGCATTTCAATAAACATGTAATAGGGTTTAAACAAAATTTGATAAACACAACTTGGCAAGCAGAAGTTAGGTACTTGGCTCGCTCGTAAAGAGGTAGTATTTTTTATCCTGTAGATACCATAGATTTACCATAAGACTTCTTATATCACTACGCTAGTGCACCCCTGCCAGCAGTGGTGCACTACGCAAGTGCCTTTATGCATAGGTTTAATCATTGGACTGGAATTTCAATCTATGCACATTCACATATGCTGTAATTGCATTAATATGCATTTTGAAATATTAATTTTAAGCTATTTCAAGATGTAGATTTTGGTTGCATTCCCATGCACTTAAATCCCAGAACTGTGTTTGGTTTATCAATATAAAAATGCTACTACTTGCTTAGAAGATGGATATAAACATGGCCTAAAACTGATCTCATCTACATCACTGCTATGACAAGAGAGCACACACATGATACATACACTGTGCAACCAAACATAGCAAATCAATCATCCGACATTTACTAGGTGTTAAAAAAAACTTTTTGACACACTTGAAAAATAACTGAAAATCAGTTTTCTCACATCAAGCTGAACTTGATACATCATAAAGTCAAGGGATGTCAATTTATTTAACGACAGTTTTTGTGACATTTCATCAATTAAATTTCTTGTAATAATCCTTCAAATATTTGATGAGATTTTCACTTTTGGACAAATTTGGATCTGAAATTTGTGCGTCTTAGATAAATAATTCAGAACACAACAATGGTCATTGTGCATCACACATGCCAACCCGCAACTTCTTTTCTGCCCAAACCATCATGCATTATTAATAACACCTGTGATGGGAGTTGCTAGTGGATTAACATGTGTGATACACAATGTGTTACGAATCAATTATCTCATACACACAAATGTTGAGGTCCAAATTTGTTATAAAGTGAAAATCTCATTAAATATTCCAAGGATTATTACAAGAAAAGTAAGCAATGAAATGTCACAAAACCTGTCTCTAAAACTTGTGATATCCCTTGACTTTATGACATGTCAATTTCAGCTTGATTTGAGTTGAAACTGATTTTAAATCATTTTTCAAAAGTGTAAAAAGTTTTTTTTTGGTTAACACCCAACAGTACAATGGACCATCCAAATTATTATATGTGCGTCCCACTGCTTTCTTCTTGTGCGCTTGTTCCTTCCTTGCTTTTGTCTTGTTCTGCTTCTTTGGCTGCTGGGTCCTTCTTCTTCTGCAGCCAGTCAATTGCCCACTCGTACTGTGTGACAAAGAAGACAGAAAGCAGCAAAAGGACTGATGAACTAAAATGTCTTTATGCACATAGCTACCAACATTGAAATTCAACAATCAGGAAGATTTTTAGCAAAAGGACAGACGAACTAAAATGTCTTTATGCACATACCTACCAACATTGAAATTCAACAATCAGGAAGATTGTGGTAAATTTCATTAGAAATCGGGGAGATGTCCATCAAATGCATACACCATCATGACAATAATCTATCAATAATCAGGGAGATTGGTTGATGTGATGGAATCCAATGCAGTATATTTGATCTACTTTCAGGGAGTCTACTTTCAGGGAGTCTCCTGTGAAATCAGAGAGACTTGGCAGCTCTGTATGCATCATCTTTCTGTGAGTGTGGGACAAAGCTGCGATTACATAACAATTTTAATTAGGGTTGCTCAATATAGCTCACTTATACTGTAGGGAAGAAGAAAGAAACATAAGGCAGAAGAAAACATGACAAAACTTTATTTTATGTTTGTGGGTTCACTTCAGCCGAATGAAAACAAATAGAGTCATGATTTGTAGCCAAATGCAAGAGTATGTGTTTACTCCTTTATTAGTTAAGTTGTAGTCCACTAATATGTGTACAATACATATGGACAAGGTTGTGTATGCTAGTCTGTGCTTTCAGACCTTAATTGTGATAGTCTACAATTCAGACTCCCTATATAACACCATACATCTTTCTGTTAGTGTGAGACGTCTTATCCAAAAACTCGACTCGAAAACTTGATCAATATAATTCTGCTTACAGTCAGTTTCCAGTTCTGATATTGAGAGGAAAATTCTTGTATATTCTCTTCCATTTTCAGTGGTATTTACACAATCATCGTTGAAGCAGGAAGGTGTTAGAACTAGAGTAAGCACGAATAATAATTTATTCCTACACCGGTCGCGTTCATTGAGCACAATAGAATATTTGACGCATTTGGTTCTTTGATCCAGTGACGACCGCCGCCAAATATGCAAAACGAATTTTGGATGCATTTAGAGGAATATATATTTTGTATGCGCAGAAGATTTCAGAACCACTTCATGTACTGAAGTGCATGTGCAGTAGTAGGACATCTTATGAAGATATGATTCTGTGAATTTCAGATTATATTGTTGCTTCATTTTTGTGATAAAAAGATAATACTGTAGAAAACTTGCCAGAGAAATGCCTCTATATCGCACATCAAGCAATCATATTTCTTTAAAAATATCTTGTAAATCGTTTATTGAGTGTTTCATCTTCCATGGAAACAACCTCAATTTCGTGTCCGGAGGTGTCCGAAAAAGCTACGGACCAAATTCTTTCTACAATTTTTTCAAAATTTCCCTTCGCTCACCCCAAAATTAACTCACAGTGTGTGTAAAAAGATCAGCTTTGAGCTCCCAGCGAAGGCTGAATGGTTGACATATTTCTAAAAACAGATTTTCTTTTGTTATTCAGAGGAAGGCACTACCTAATTAGAAATACGGCTAATTGTTTAAAACACCTGAATGTCTTGAATTTTTATGAGGCGGCGGTCATCATAGATCAAAGGAAGTCTATCCAAGCGCAGTCCATCCATGCTAGGTCCATGGTCCATGGTTGAAGCATGTCCTGTCTACAAGTCCCCCCCCCCCCCCCCCCCCCCGTCCCCCACGGCATTCCTGGACTCGTGGAGCTCGATGATGACACCACTAGCTGGCTCCAGAGGGACCTCCCTGCCTAGCTTCCGTAAGTTTAGCTTAGCCTATTTGTTTGTTTTTTTTTGTGTTTTTTTTTTTTTTTGGGGGGGGGGGGTTTATTGCTTCATACAAAAGACCTGGCGGGTGTTTCACCAAGCTGTTCGTAAGTTACGAACGACTTTACGAGCGACTGGTGATCCCATCTTGTGCTAAATCAGAGTCTCAATGAACAAAGCGTGGTATCGCATTTAGCACAAGAAGGGATCACCAGTCGCTCGTAAAGTCGTTCGTAACTTACGAACAGCTTGGTGAAACACCCCCCAGATGATACAATCTACACTCTTGACCTGCAAACTGCCCACACTAACCATGAGGCCATTTCTGGTCAACAAAAATGACACGATGACATACATGACATTACAAATCTATGAGTGTCAATGTCAATCTATGTAAATCTATGAGTGTCAGTCAATTATGACTGAACAATATTCAGTAGTCCACCCGAGGGACAAAGGGCCACAAAAATCTACTAAAATGCATCCTGTGCGAGAAATATCTGATTCTATACACTTTATTCAAACAAAATATCAATATTTTATAAACTTACTGTAACAAACCAGAAGGAGTTTGGCTTGTTGACAATGCGTCCTAGAACTCCCATCTCATTGGCTGGATAGATGACATGGAGATGGAGGTGCTCGACAGTGCTGAACGGCGGCCAATGGAAACCCACCCTGTCAAGAAACCCAAAACAAAATATTGAATATACTAGTATATTTTTGCACCTCATTTCTCTTTCCTAGATGCATGTGTTCTCATTGTGAAATTCGCCAACATTTCACAACTGCATTTGCATGCACATAGGCTATATGACTATATCCACCAGTATCTTTCTCTAACTTAATGTACCAGTTCAGTGTGCAATGCATTGGGCAAGCTACTAGTAGTAGGCCCATTTCTCTGTGTACAAATAGTTACCCCGTATGCAAATCACTTGGGACATTCTCATTCTCTGAGCATGTACCAGAAGTGTGGGTGGAAGAACAGGTGACTGTAATTCCTAACATACAGCAGAGCAGTGGGAACCACTTTTAAGCTGTATGTGCATTCACAAGAAGCGTACTCTATTTTCTACACATATGAATGCTCCACAAGCATTGGGCCATTGTCATTACTGTGCATGTTGCACCCATATACATATTTACACATTCATGAATGCATATTTGTTTGCAATAGTAATGACACATTACATCTCAAACTGCTCATGCCCTTAGCTGCTCCTGCTTTTATTACATTCTGCAATACCTGTTTCAGTGTGTTATGTATGTGAGCAGAGAGCAGCGAAAAGACTTTCATCTCACATATGAAATGTTTGCCTGAAGTCTAGCCAAGTATAATCTCCCTAATTCAGCCTATTGATGGTACTGCCCAAAGATAAAAATTGCCATATGAAGAAAGGAATTGACAGCGTATGATATTGCTGACATGCATAATAGGCCAGAAAACACCGTACCTGGAGTCGGCTATGTTTCCTCCCCTGTCTTCAACAACTGCTGCCCCCACTTGACGCAAGTATCCCACTGCAAGATAAATGCAAAAAAAAATGTCTTTGGGTTAGAAATAGATACATAAATATAAAGAATATGTTCCAATTTGCTTTGGACAGAATACATTTCAAACTTCTTCTTTTTTTCATTTACAGGATGGAGCACGCTGGTGGTATATTTTGTCCAGTTCAGCATGAAACACCATGCTTTAGCCTAAAAAGCATCATGTTTCATGCTGAACTGGACAAAATATACCACGGTTAAAAACTGCAGGGGCGGTATTCCGAAAATCCACAGAGATAAAAATTTTATCTCCCCGAAGATACAATGTCCTTAAAATATTTTATCTTTGGTATTCCGAAAAATATTTTAGGAAGATTTTAACCAATATTAATGAGCGCATGCCATGCGCTCCTATCCCAGAGGCAGCCAGTAATAAACGTCCTCTCATGTCTTTTGCATACATTAACACCATCAAGCTGATGGTGTGGTGTCATGAAGCTGAAAGGGACATTGCGCATCAATGTCTCTCTGCGCGCATTATTGCATTTGACGCGCCCATGTGCAAAAAGTTGAATTATTTTTGCACGTAATGCTATGGGCCTAGGCGCGTACGTCTGGAGATAAAATTGCTTGGGAGCAGTTTTATCTTTTATCCTAACTTTTTTTCCTAAGTGCGTTTCAGAATACCGATTTAGCTCATTTGCATAAAATTTTTATCTCGGAGGCTCATTTACATAAAAATTTTATCTCTAGCTCATTTGAATAAAAATTTTATCTTTTATTGTAAGTTGGCTTTTCGGAATACCAAAAGATAAAATTTTTCCTAAGTCCCTGAGATACAATAAAATTTTTCCTAAGTTCGTTTTCGGAATACCGCCCCAGGTCCTTCCCTTTCTTCCCTTTCCCTATGCCAATTGCTTTGAGCTGTAGTGTAGGTGTGAACCAAACACATGTTCATACCTTATGGGATTTATGGGGGGGGGGGGGGAATACACACATGGGCATGGCACATTAAGAATTAATACTTACAAAGTGGTATTTCTGCATTGGTCAGATACTTGACGTTGACATGGTGTGACTTTGGAATGATAAGAAGATGCTCTTTCGTAGAGGGCCTGATGTCATTGAATACGCAAACTGCTTCATTCTGGCATGACAATAGATTCACAAATGATCATAAAAATCACATTTAAAAGAATACAAAGAGCATCAAAATGTGCAAAGTACAAGTCATTAAATAACATTTACTCACAGGCTTGACGTATATTCATAAAAGTTTTATTTTTAAATGGCAATCTCCACAAAGATAGAACATGAAAGGCAAGTACTATTAAAATCGCCATTACACTCATACTTCATAGCCTAGACAGGAATAACCGTCTCATTCGGGGCATTAATTCTTTAATCGAAATGACATTTTTGGACATAGGAGCCAGATGCAATCTCAGCGGATCCAACGTCCTACAGAGACTGATTTTTCAGTCTTCTCATAGTCATAGCCCTACAAGTAAGGGACCCAACGGCCACGCCTTCACACAAATCTTGATCTTTAAAAAAAAAAAAAAACCAGGATTGCCTCAAGGTCAAAGTTTAATTTAAACAGCAAACATACAATGATAGTGGTGATACACTACATTCAGCAAGGGAGACATTTGTTTCCTGAAATTACCTGGAAAATAATTTTAGTTTTTGGTTCTTGGCCCAGTGCAATTTTGCAGAAAATGCAATCATCCTTGTGATGAGGTTCTCCAATATTTAAGAGAAATTCTGTTTGTAATTTCTTCTCCAAATCGCTGGTTTCCACTCCTTCCTTTTCTTCTTCTGACAATGGCTGCGCTGGCTCTGCTGGTTCTGCCATTATCGTCTGCAGTGGTCGTGTAATAGTGTAATTAATGGCAGGAACGAGTGATCAAGAAATGCCTTTTGAACGGTTCATTGCTGTATCTGGCAGCGGAAGTTCATGTTCATTGAAGTTCAGCTAGCAGTGCATACATGTAAACATTATGGAATATAATTTATACAACTCGTCTGCAATGCATTTTACCAAAAACTTAAGAAATCTTATCATACATTTCAAAGCAGCTCGCCCCCAATATTTCCAAATGTTGAGTTGTGTTTGCAATTTAACTGAGGGAAATATGATCAAACACCAATAAATGGTTGCATTTTTTTTTATATAAGATCTGTATAATTAATTATGCAAAAAAAAACATTTGATCTGGAACATTTGCTCTAGAAAAAGGATGAGTTTCCAGCAGCCTGAGGACGACTTACTCGTTTGCCATCGAGCGAAAATCGTATGACACGATGAGTACGAGTACAACGCCATTCTGTGTGTAATAAGCTACGTAAACATCCGCCTTCGAAAGCGGTTTCTAGACCTGAGCATTTCTCCAAATAAAACGAATCTCCGCTAACTTTCAATATGGGAGGAGATGGAGGAAGCATACCTGGACGACAGGATCTTGTCAGAACAAAACGAAAACCAGAAAAAGTATGTATGAACGTAGACAGTAAACTAAGTATGTGATCAGAGCCCCACGTATTGCAACATGTGTGTGTTTTTGCTTGATGGGCCTGTTTTAGCCCCGGGACTGCTCCCGCGCAGCGGGAGCGTCCTGAGGGCTCGCCCCCGATTTCCCGGCATGTCGGGTGAGATTAATGAATAATCGACCCGTGCACATGGATGAATTACTCATTTCAAGTATATTTATCACAGTATATGAATGGTTGAATGTAACTTCCATATGTCTGAAGTAAGAAAATGATGGAAAATACTGAGTAACGTTACCAATTTCCCCTTCATGTGTCTGTCTAATCATGGTCTAACAAAACGAAGTCCCTTCCAGACTGCCATCTTTATCTTGGCTGTTTAATAACTTCGTAGGCGCTAGGCATGCGCAAAGTAATATTCATGATGATGACGCTTTCGGTCTGATGACCGTATTTAGCGCTATTGATTAATATGCATGAGAAAAGTGATTTTTTATTGTTTTGATTGTGCAAATTATCAACCTGATTTTCATTAATTGTGTCATTTAAAGTGACCAAAATATGATTAATTTCTATGTTCTAAACTTCAGTGGCGGATCAAGGATTTTGTAAGAGAAATAGTTCCGAATCTTCCAACTTTCCTAATACCGTGCACCACTGCACCATCACTGAAATCTAGCTTAGCGGGATGGCGTTATTGGGTTGAAAAAAGTGGCTCTTAAAAACAAAACAAAACAAAAAATTACGGACAAACATAAATATGCAAAGTAATTTCAATGCTCCAAAATAAAATTTTAAATATAATGAAATAAAAATTGGAATATCAAATCTGTTCCAATAATAATGAAAAAAGAAAAAACAACGATATGAAAAGAGTGCTACGGTAATGGATTGTTGTTGAAAACGTAACACACACGAATCGTATAGAGAACTGGCGCATGCGCGTAAACTTCAAAAAGTCGGCAATCTTCAGATACATGTTTCCCAGCTGCATTAATTCTGACCGCCGTACGATGGGATGTTTTCAAGAAAAAAACCCCATCATGGACTAAATTCATCTCCAAAGCAACTACGGAAGTATTCATGTAAGTATTCTCCGTAAGTGTGTCCAATAGCTTTAAGTTCTGCGCAATATAATTGATGATATTTTACCAACTTATCACTGCTTATCTCGACTACCTTGCACCAATGCTCGGTGCAACGCAGCCCGCTCACTGCGTGAGCGGGCTGGTCGCAGTAAGGCCTGTTTCTGCATTACAATGCCAGTGACATTCTTATGTAGACCAAAAAAAAATCAGTCTCTGTAGAACGTTGGAAACACCGCCCAGAACCCCTATGTATTTCCCCCACAAATTTGTAGACTCACCAATGGATTTTTTTGTGTCCATGGGCACGGGTCATTTATTTCCAAAATAGCAATAATAAGCCAATAGTGACTGATGACTAGTGATGTGTTGTTGTTCTTGATCTATTCTTGGACAATGCATAAAACTTACCATCGATGATAATTTTGTTACTGATGGCAACTTCTATGGAAACCTTGAATTTGATTGGCTGTCGAGCGATGTTACCACAGTAGTTACTATTGATCGTAAAGTTACCACTAATAGTAATTTTTATGCAACGGAGCCCTTATCTCGTACTTTCTTATATTTCCCATTGCAGGCTGATCGGAATATGGAAAGGGTCGCCAAGTGGCTGCACTGTGCAATCACTCAGGAGCGGCTTAGGCAGCCTATTGTGTCTTGTGAATTAGGCAGGTAAGTACCAGGGGGGGAAATGGGGGCTCGGGGTGATTTCGCCCCCGAAATGCTTAAAAGAGCCCTGGAAAATATTAAAAGAGCCCCCAAATTCCCAAAGATACGATGAAAAATTGTTGCCAAATCGGCCAATGTGCTCAAATAGTAGCCCCCGAAAATGTTGAATTAATTTTTTCCCTGGTAAGTACAGCCAGGGAAAGGCTTAGGACCTTGATG
Organism: Arbacia lixula; assembly: GCA_963669155.1. Classification (NCBI taxonomy): domain Eukaryota; kingdom Metazoa; phylum Echinodermata; class Echinoidea; order Arbacioida; family Arbaciidae; genus Arbacia; species Arbacia lixula. The sequence goes on from OZ022586.1 coordinate 1,559,318, forward strand.
AAATAGGACCTCTCTCTCTCTCTCTCTCTCTCTATCTCTCTCTCTCTCTCTCTCTCTCTCTCTCGATTGGCCTCTGGATATTTTTTATGAACTTTCAAGGCCTGGAACTTGATGAAATAGCACCTCTCTCTCTCTCTTTCACTCTTTTGGTTGGTCTCTGGATATGTTCATGAATTTTCAGGCTAAAATCACCATGTTTTCAAAGTTATTCTGGCAGATTAGAATGTTCATAAATAGAAGTGTATTTTGAAATGGTAGCAACACACCCTGCTATAATAAAAAAAAAATATCAACGTCAGGGGCCATATTCATGAAAGCTTCCTAAGCTTAGTGACATGTAGCTACTAAAGTGCATTCAGCTACTTGCATTTTTAGTAACTTACTAAGCTAGGAAGGCTTCATAATATGGCCCCAGGATATGCTCGTAGACTTGCCTTTTCTCACCACTGAGTTGAAGGGAATAATGATTAGAGTCATTGCTGACTTTTGTCTGTCCACCAGTGTGGACTGGTAATTGCTGCCCAGACTTTACTTCTTTCCACCTGGAGTTGCAGAATGCTTTGAGTACTATATTCAACCACTAAGTGGGTAATGGCTGTGGCATGGACCCAATACCGAAGAAGAAGAAGAAGAACATTGATTGGTTTTATGCAAAATTGATTCCAGAAATATACATATCTTTTGAAACTTGTTCCAGCTAAAATCAATGTCTCTGGCAAATTTCAGATGCATGCAATTTACACACATGGATAGTTTCAGACCATTTTTTAGTTACCGGTCTAATTTTTGTTGTGTGTATTTAATTTCCTATCTCAGATTGTACAACAAGGAAGCTGTGTTGGAACACCTGCTGGATAAATCAAGTAGTGAGTCTGCGCAGCACATCAAAAGTTTAAAGGTGGGTCATACAATCACATTTGATAATAAATTGTTCAAAATACAAATAAGAACCACTTACATATTTTAAAACAAACAACGTCTATGTCTTTTTTCTGGTCATCACAACATGGTTATTTTTTCCATTCTCTGTTTTGGCTTCAAGAAAAACACACTCAATGATTATACCCAGATGGACTTTATATTTGTTCATTGTAATATACCTTTTATTCATTCTAGGAATTCACCTAAGAATTGAAATTGACTGATCAAATGATTCTGACAGTTCTGGAATATACAACATCATTTTGGTAACCAAATCAATACCTTTATCACTATGGAGTGATGTTTTGATATTGAAACTTGTGCATTGGATACCAAAACATGGGAAAAGGAGACCTGGGGGATGTTTCACCAAGCTGTTCTTAAGCTACGAATGACTTTACACAGGACTGGTGACCATTGTGCTAAATCAGATTCCCAGCGATGTTGATTCCCATCAGCTAAACTTGAAATCTGATCTTTATAAATAAAAAATTGTTGTTAACAAGTACATGTATCTGTATGCAAAATTTTATTATTTGTCAAACGTGATTTGGATTTTGGGAAATTACCCCCCACTATATTAAAACAGGAACAAATAGGGGTATCTGATTTAGCACAAGAAGGGGTCACCAATCGTGTATAAAGTTGTTTTCAGCTTACAAACATCTTGGTGAAACACCCCCTGGATCCTGATAGACCTGCCTTGACATACCAAGGTGTACTAAGACGAGTAAACGTGACAGAAAAACAACAGCATAATAAAAGCAATGCAAGACTGTAGAATATGGAGAGCCAGCATGGATCAAGAACACCACTCTAACTAAACAAGCAAGCTCCTCAATGTCATATTTTTTTCTTATTAGGATGTAAAACAGCTGAATCTGACAGACAACTCGGCCTACAAAGGTCGGAAAGGAGAGAAAGGAGATGCTTACGTGGATATGCATGTGTCGCCTTATATCTGTCCTGTTACAGGACTAGAGATGAACGGGAAGTACAGGCAAGTAGAAAGGGAAAGTCCAACCTGAATTTTGAGTTGATTTAATAAAAACACAAACATGAAAGAAACATATAAGTAACAGTTTGACAAAAATCCCTCAAAGGATGCGAAAGTTATGATTTTGTGACATCACATGTGAGATGCTCTCCCATAAGTTGTGTACAGTTTTATCAGTCAGTTTCTCTAGTTGTCTTGTTGAGCACCAATCAAGTTTATATTGGTTGATTATTTCCCTTTAATAGCCCATTTGTGACAGCGATGTAGCTTTACTTTAAGTTTATGATAGGAATAGTGAGAGTACTTGTCTTAAGACATAGTTAATTTGGGGTTTATCATATTTCTTTCATACTACCTATATTCGATGAAGTTAAAATAAATGACAAGCGTTTTCTTTTCCTCATGATTAACAGACATGTTTGTTTTATTTCTGTAGATTCTGTTTCATCTGGAGCTGTGGGTGCGTTGTCTCAGAAAAGGCGTTCAAGGAAGTGAAATCAGATGTCTGCCACAAGGTAAAAGATGTCATTTCTGCTAAGGAATGATGCCTGCATTCTAGTAAAGAGTGCTAAACTTTGCCTAGCCTAATCCAAATGTATGTAAGGCAAGCTAGAAATGATGATTTTTAATGGCATGATTTAAACATTGAAAGATCAGAATAATTTGTTTGTTTGTTATAAGCAGGAAACATGTCGCTGTATGTGTTGGCGAAGGTGGGTTTGGGGCTGCGAACAGTTAAAGGTTGCTCCTTGTATATCATTACCCGAAATACATGTCTGAAAATTCATTGTCATAGCTCCACGGGCAGTCTCAGGAAAACTTGGTTTTAGCTTTCCTTTTACATTGAACAATTTATGAAATTATTCTGTACACAACATATGTGAGAGCACCTCGCACGGGACGTCATAAAATTGAGATTTGAAAAGATCATAGCTTTCTTATCCTTTGACAGATTTTCATCAAACCTTCACTAATACGTTTCTTTCGTATTTCTGTTTTTAATGAAACCAAAATCATTTCAGGTTGAACTATCCTTTTAAGTTTGATCCTTGTTTTTTGTTCTTGAAGTGTGGCAAGGCCTTCTCCATGGAAGACGGCATCACAATGAACGGTACAGAGGAGGATGTGAAGGTGTTGACTGAGAAGATGGAGAGGAGGAGGGCACTGGCCAAGGCAGAGAAGGTGAGCCAAGATAAGACCCTGAGGAATAAGTCACAGCATCAATAAAACAATCATGCACAACTGTGTCTTCATACGCTGTAAAGAGACGACTAAAAACGGGTCAGAGAAGGAAAAAAGGGCCAAATTTGCGTGTTATATAAAGTATGTTCCGCATTGTCAGATACCGTTGATCGTTGATTATTTTTATTTGGTTTCTTTTTATCTTGCAGAAAGCCAAGAAAGCTCAGAAGCGAAAGCAGGATCCACAGCCAGCCACTGTTCCGCCAGCAACTAGTGGTAAGAGTGTGGATTTAATGCTCCTGTAATGCCGTTCATTTTTGCATGAGTTCACAACTTTCGTGGTACAGCACACCTACAACGACATTTTCGCAGGATATTATAATCACTCACAAGAAATACTTGTCACTACAAAGCAATCCATTCTATGCATTAAAATCATCAACAAAACCCCCAAATAAAGCATTATCATTTAACGCCACAAAAAGCAGATGCCTGTGTAACGCGTCACAGTATGCAACACACGCACGAGTTGAATGCCAGTTCAAGCCGACTTGTAATTGTTTTGATATACCCATGCCAACCTTGCTTACAAGTGGTAATCATAGCAAAACCATTTTGAAGCCATCATTGGCTTGTATTTCATTTGAGAGGATTCCTTCTTCTGATCCTGCAGTTCCATAAGAGTGGGACCTAGGGGTTGTTTCACCAAGCTGTTCGTAAGCTAAGAACGACTTTAGGCACGACTGGTGACCCTTCCTTGTGCTTAACCAGGTTCTCAGTTATTTTGATTCCAATCAGCTGAAGTTGAAATCTTTGAAAATTTGCATTCTTGTTGCTAACAAGTGTCTGAATACAAAGTTTATGCTTTTTCAAATTTGATTAGGATTGTTGGAAATTAGCATTTACTACATGATGCTCCATACTGCAATGAATAAGCAGATTTCTGAACTGTTTTTCTTCTTGACAGCTGGAAGCAGCAGCAGCAGCAGTGACACGACCCACGCTCTCGGTGGTCCTGCTAAGAAGTTCGTCCCCGCCAAGAAAGAGGACGCCCCTGCCACGAAATCTCTCGGCAACGGTAAACAAGACGTCGTCCCAGGGAGATCGCACAAGAGCGTCTTGGACCCATCCACCATGAAGCCAGAGTACGACTCCAAGAACAGCCAGGTCTACAAGTCGCTGTTCCTCTCCAAGGATAAGAAAGCCGAGTCTGGGCCATGGGTGACCTACAATCCATACTACGCCATGAGGAATTGAACCAGCTGTGGGACATTTCTCATTTGCAAACAATCAGACAATACAATACTGTCATGGATATAGCACTCTCACACAGTGCTTTACAAATATGATATATTGTACACAAGAGATATATATGTTTATATGAATCATGCATCAAACTTACGTTGTTTCAGCTCCTGTTTGAACCCATCCAGCAATGATGATGGACAGGTTGATTTGTTCATTCCTTAACCACGGTGAGTTGGAAGTGAGGTTTGCAAGACGCTGCTCCTCTCCATGGACAAGAGAGAATGAGATTCTTGAGATTCTTGAGATTCTGAACCCGACCATGATGAATTGAACCAAACTCCCACTTCTGAGTATATTGCTGATAGCCCCACAGGATGGGTATTAGCAGCACTTCCAACCACTGACAGTACTCAATGTATACATTCATATCCGTGTAGAATGCAAGTAAGAAAAAGAGAGGTTCAAAAGTCGCTTTTCCTCTCCTAAAAAGAAGAAGAATGCGAAACGACTCTCTGGGTGATTTACCATCCGTACTACATGATGAAGGAAATTAATCGGCTTTCTCTGGTTCAGTGTAAACCACCTTCACCCACAAATGGACTATCACAGTGAACATCAAACTGGGCCCTGTTGCATAAAATTTCCCATTGATGGTAACCTTGCTATCAGTAGCAACTTCTATGGAAACCTTGCATTTGACTGGCTGTTGAGTGATGTAACCATGGTAGTTTCCATTGATGACAGAGTTACCATCGGTAAGTTTTATGCAACGGGCCAAGGTCAGACATGGAAACAGCAAGGATTACAAGTTGCTGTCCCTTTCCAATGACAAAAGATAGGGGGAATCAACGGACTTCTAAAAATTCTGCAAACTTGTCAACTTGTATCAGGCAATTCCACAGGTTTGGTTAAAGTCATGTAACGTGAGTAACCAAAGCTTCTTTATTTTATATTCTGTTACAGTTTTGCAGAAATCATGTAAATAATTATTTAGGAAGCAAACAGTCCACCTTTCCATGACATGCAGTCGCAATCATATCCTCAGCACAGAAACTTCTTTTTTAATCAAATAAAGAAGCTTTGGTTACTCACGTTACATGACTTTAACCAAACCTGTGAAATTGCCCATAAGAAGATGTGGCGTGTATAGTAAATTGAAGGTGTATGCTGAATAAAGCAAGCATGTAGAGTGAGGGCATTGTGGTGATAACGTGTTTGATCATTATTATCATTTGAACATAAACTTTCTATAGTGACGTAGTTTCAGGTCCCAATGTACAACAATTCTTTGTTTTTTCATCATTTTTTGCAAACAGGATACCCCTAAAAAATGTTGCTGATAGTGACAGGTGTATTATATAAACTAGAGTGCAATATATGAAAGGTCAATATGGAGGTGAGGGTAATAGTGGTTATTAGATTATGGCACCTAGGGGTTGTTTCATGAAGGTGTGCTTAGGCTAACAACGACTTTACGCTAAATCAGATTCTCAGTGATTCTGATTTTCATCAGCTAAATCTTATGTTTATCAATCAAAATTGTCCTTGTTAACAATTATCTAAATGCAAAGTGTATGATCTGTCAAATTTGATCAGGATAATGCTAAATATGTTACTCATTGCGGATAAATAGCTACTGATAATCGATTATCAGTAGCCCTTGATTAGGATAGTTGGAAATTATCTCCCAATATGTTTAAACACGAACAAATTTAGCACAAGAAAGGGTCACCAATTGTGCTTATAGTTGTGTGTAACTTACTTCTTGGTGGAACACCCACCTGGCCTACAAGTATGGCACAACCTTTCCGCCACGACCACATATCACGTGATCCTCAATTTCTCTCAGGATCCTGTCAAGGAATCGTCTCAGAATAGAACTTCTGATGATGGTAGGACAGTTCTGCCATGATAATGGGTGGCTGCAATTTTTATCGACTTCTATCCAATAGCTTTAACATAAAAGACTTTGCGTTCAATTCTCCCAACCATATTTAGCTGATATCAAGCAATATCACTTCACGATACGGATATTTGATCAATTGTTTTTGGGACGTATACTCCCGGTTTTGCGGCACGCCATATTTTGGTATAGTATACGAACATTCAAAACGCACAGAACTCGTCATTTCGGACTTCATGAAACTCATAATACATCTTCTTACATTATTTCGCTTCACAGAAGAATCACATTTATCAAATGAAGATTTAAACATTGGAAAAAAATTATATCATTGCGAGATTAAACTAGATTTTGACTCATGATATCGTATGACTTCGGACTTTGGAGTTCAATGTACAGAAGGCAAACAGAAGAAGTGGAAGTTTACATCCCAAGGATTACAAGTTAAACACTTTAAGCGCCACAGGCGGTTGGATTCAGAGAGCTATATATGCAAATTGTTCCCCTTATTATTATACAGGATATGAGTGCTGTAAGCTCAAAAGAAGAATGCTTATTTGCAGAATTACATTTTGGGCTGTTTGAAGGATACACTGATTTCAACTATTGATTGTATAGTGTTCGATGAATTTTCAGTAATTGTACACATGTTGTGGATAGACTATGTAAATATATTTTTCTTTTTATCGTATTCTTCCATTTCACTGACTTCCAGTTCTATTGTATGAGGTGTAATGCAGTACTGTGCTATGTTGCATATAGGTTTTCAATTATTGTAACTTACCACTAATGGTAACTACCATGGCTACAGCCAATGAGCTCTCATTATTGCACCTGTTGCCATGGCAGTTACCATTGATGGTAAGTTACTATAATTGAAAATCTTAATGCAACATGGCCCTGGTATGCCAGCATATAGGAAGGCAGTATAATTATGTACTGGCTTATAGTGGGAAAGCAGAGACGAGAGACAGAAGGTGGGAGAAGGAGAATGAAGAGAGAGATAAAATGAGTGGGTAGAGTTAGAGAGAGGGAGGGGATGGAAGAGGAGATTAGGTGGAGAGAGAGGGGAAGCAAGAAAGAGGAAAGATGGACAAACAGAGGATAGAGGGGGTAAGAGGCATAGAAACTAGATCGTGGAAGGAAACAGGAGAGGAAGGGAGGCTGACAGGCAGATAATTATCGTGAACATTGATGAAAGAGAGAATTAGAGGGAAGAAGGGAATGGAGACAGCAAAGTGAGACGGGCTGCTGCTATATTTCTGCAACCAAATAGTTATACAATGATTTATGTGTACATGTAACTATTTTCCTGAATACCATACTGTAACTTTGTACCAATACACCCATACAAATACATCTCCCTCTCCCTCTCTCTCTCTCTCTCTCTCTCTCTCTCTCTCTCTCTCTCTCTCTCTCTCTCTCTCCCTCCCTCCCTCTCTCTCTCTCTCTCTCTCTCTCTCTCCCTCTCTCTCTCTCTCTCTCTCTCTCTCCCTCTCTCTCTCTCTCTCTCTCCCCCTCCCTCTCTCCTTCCCTCTCTCCTTTCCTCTCCCTCTCACTCTCTCCCTCCCTCTCTCCCCCCCCCTCTCTCTCTCTCTCTCTCCCCCTCTCTCTCTCTCTCCCTCTCTCTCTCTCTCTCTCTCCCCCCCTCTCTCTCTTTCTCCCTCTCTCTCTCCCTCTCTGTTTCTCGCTACTCATCTAACATACCTCACCACCATACCGTGCCACTATGCCATCACATTGCCCTGTCAAGATGAGGCTACACCAATAGACTTCGCCAAGCCCCGAGGATAATTTTGAAAGAGAGGGGGGATGTGGGCGGGGTTGTTGGCAGGGGGCGAGTGAACCATGTCTTGGTGAATGTAGAGCTCGCAGGCCGTCCTTGGTACAACCATTCCAACATCATTTCCTAACACGTGTATTAGGCCATCACCTGTCGTTTCGCGACGTACAAATGTGTGTGTCTGTGGAGGGTACTGGACAAGTGGAGGGTCGGGTGAATAATATTTTGATGAATGTGTAGGTTAGAGATAATATTACTCACATTTAGAGACGATGAAAAGGTGGGGAAAGATTGTAGGGGTGGGGCGAGTGCTGTCTTCGTATGTGAAAGTGCAGTTCGGAGAAGAGTATTTCCAAGATCAGTCTATGGTTTATCATAGGCTGTCGCTATGGATACGAAGGAGCGCGCAGCTGTCTGTTATAACAGCTGGGATTGGGAAGGGAGGGTGCAGAAGTGCATCTCATCCGTCTGGCTGTTTGCTTCCCTCACCCCCTCTTCTCTCACCCTTACCCCTCCTCCTCCTCCATCCCTCTACCCCTCCTTTGTTGTTAAAGTCATCGGGCCATAGCCGGGCCACTAGCAGCACCGACACGGCCATTTGATGCCGAGAGCTGGTCTCGGCGTCATCGTCGTGTTCCTATGAAAACAGTCACTTGATCAGAGACTAAACTCGCATTGCGCGCATACTTTCTACAAAACCGACACCGCCTCACCTCCAGCCGTTCGTACTCCACCCCCCCCCCCCTCCTCTCCTAGTGTTCTTCATACTAATTGCATTTTAACGCCTGTCCTTAACTCGAGGGAGAGGGATTATTCATCTGCAGTTCTAGGTGATTAGTAATCCGGCCTGCCAGCGAGGCTAGCGACTGGAGGAGTCTACTAGAAGTGAGGCTGTACAGAGGGGGGCTTCTTTGGGCTAGCGGATCAAGCGAAACCAGGTGCGGACCCATCCCCCTTGTATCCAGCCTGGATTCACGCCCTTCCGATCCTTCGGCAGCCGCGAAGGCACAGCGCCTACGAATCAAGCCGAGATGACGTTAGAAAAGAAGATCAACAGACCGGGTGACGGTAAGAAGAACTCAAATTCAAACTCAAAATCACCCTTTGCCCACCATTCTACCTTTCACCATTTACGACCATCTGATTTATTTCATTTATTTTCACGCGATGTTCGTCTACGGAATCATCTCATTTGGCAGACGACATGTGCATGCGATATCATCCGATAGCCGATGGTAGTTACTATCTAGGTCACATTTTGCGCGCGCAATATGTTCATGACAAGAACGAATCACTTGACACCGCTTAGTGCATGGTTGGTATGCGGATCACGAAGCCTGACTCAACCCCCTCCCTTATAAGAGAAAAGGAGGGGGAAACGACGCGTGCTAATCAATATAAAACTATCCCAGATCCTCGGGGAAATTTGTAAATTTACCAATAACATTCTTGTTATGGTATAATTCGTCTACACTTCCTTTTTCCCCCAATTTGTAAGAATCCGTCTCTATCTGGGATGAGCGCAATAAAACGTAAATTCTGTAGTTGTAGTTTTCATCGAGCTTTGTGATAATGCAAATATTAATGTTATTATCATGGTTATCCTTCTATAGTTACGATTTAAAACTTGATTTAATCAATAATGATAATTAATATAGTAATTAATATTAAATATCATTATAATTTTCAGTAGAAGTAGTGCCCTGATTTCACTGTTATTATTGATATCACCCTCGTCATCATCTTAAATGTTATTCTATAATCATTCATTTAAAACTAGGTACTTTTACCAGAACCAAAATCCTTACTGTCAAAATACCACTTTTACAACGATTAAAGTGTAGTATGTTTTACAATTCATGTACTACTGCTACTACTTATACTACTATACTGTTAATGTTAATACTACAGTGTACTATTATCATCATTAATACATATATTACTACCACTATGTCTACTTCTACTGCTGTTATTTGTACTACTTCTGCTTTGACTGACATAACGTTCCTCTGTTTTATTACCACTGAATGGTTTATTTGAAATGAGGCAACTTATGTTATTGATAGTTATAAACCTATAATCTTGAATGTTCTTTCATGATTTTGTTACAGGAAGGACATATCCCAAACCTGGACAGACATGTGTAGTTCATTACATAGGTAAAGAGAAACTTTATTATTCTTATGTCACAATTGTTCTATTGTACCATACTCCACAAGGCATTCCAACCATAATCAGATCCCAAAATTTAAGTATGAATTTTCCCGCACCACCGTCATATATATTGGTCCGTAATTGTAGAATAGTATGAAATAGTCTGAAATAAAAGATTTCCCCTCATTGTCGACTTTTAAAAGGAAATGTAAATCTAAACTTATTACTTCATACACCCAATGAGAGAAAGAATTTTCCATTCCTTTTTTTCTCTTTGTATGTTTCTATGTTTCCCCTTTATATGTAAACAACAATAATCACTTCTGTTTATCTAGGGACAAGCCTTTAATAGGCTAATATGGCACCCCCCCCCCCCATTATAATGATTTTCTTGTTTCGCTGTTTTATATATGACTATTGTAATTATTAATTTGTTGAAATTGTTGTGTATTCTACCCTGTACCCACGTTTTGAATTGTATATGCTTGTTTGTTCTTTAAAAATGTGGAAATGAATTAATTGAATTGAATTGAATTGAGTTAAATAACTCAGTAGATGCATCCCCCCCCCACACACACACACACACCCCCACCCCCTCGTTTTGTTTTCTTCATCTTCGACAAATGCAGATGTATATTTGGGTTTATAGTATAATTTAGTATGCACAATGATCATACTGAATGAAATACCACAATACCAAGACAATCGGAATATACGTTAGCTAAACAATTATTATAAATTTAATTCAATAGTCGTTCAATTTACTTTTTTTTCTCATCGAAAGTTTGACACAGTAATAATTGTTTTTATTTCACTTGTTTGCTTGTCGACTGGCTCCTTTAAGTTTTATGTTTGTTTTGTTTAGGTACTCTCACAGATGGAACAGAATTCGACAATTCAAGGAGAAACATCCATACGCCGTTTGAATTCAAACTTGGACAAGGCGAGGTTATCAAAGGCTGGGATACTGGAGTAGCACAAGTAAGTTAGCATTTCTAATCCTTGATTACATTCAATTACTTTACACCAGGGCCCCGTTGCATAAAACTTACCATTGACGGTAACTTTGCTTCCAATGGTAACTTCTAGGGAAACCTTTCATTTGATTGGTTGTTGAGCGATATTGCCATGGTAGTTACCATTGATGACAGAGTTACCATTAAGATAATCTTGTTCCCCCTCCATTTTCATCTCTTCTTCTGCTTCTTCTGGTCCGTAAGCTTTATGCAACGGGACCCAGAAAATGCATACAATTAGACTTATTTTAACTTTAACTTAAAACTTGTTTATCCTTTTAAAAGTTGTCCAATAGCTCTACATCAGCAAATACATGCAATTATACTTATTTTAACATAACTTTAAACTTGTAAACCCTTATCAAAATAATTACTTTCAACAATTACTAGACACTAGCTAAGACATGCATTATTATACCAATTTCAACTTTAACTTCAAACTTGGTTACCCTTTTCAAAAGAATCATACAATTACTATACACCAGCAACTACATGCAATATTATACTTATTTTATTTTAACTTTAAACTTGTTAACCCTAATCAAAAGAATGACTGTCGATCAAGTCAAATACATTCATCGATGTATCGCTATAGACACACCACACGCCTTCCAGAACGTTCTTGAGATGTGTGTAAAAGGTCACGTCCATCCGCTTACTGCGGTACTTCTACATATTACACGTAGCATCTATACAGACATGTACTACGGGCCTGGTATAGAGGCCCTCCCGAGAGACGGAGGAGCAACCCGATATAGCGAGCCAAGATATGATTGTGTTTATGAAACCTATATATTCATCGTTCTCATCTTCCGATTGTAGCTTGTGTATAGGCATGCCCGCGAGAAGGGGTTGTGCCGTTCGTATATTGCAATCTTGAGCAACTCTTGTTAAAGGGATAGTCCACCCTGAAATTAATTTGGTTTCAATAAAAGCAGAAACACGAACGAAACATATCAGTGAAGGTTTTACGAAAACCCTCTAAATGATAAGAAAGCTATGACTTTTTAAAGTTTTAATTTTGTGACGTCACTTGCGAGTCGCTCTATGATTCCATAAATGGTTCTTCTTCTGTTTTTGATGAAGGCTGATTTTATAGAGTTTCATAGAGTTTTTTGCGTAGAGACATGTTTCCAATGATGTATCAAATACACAGGTAAAAGGATGCATATGTTTTTGAGAAAATGGACATTTAAAAAAATGACATTAACAATAAAAAACAACATATGGGAGAGCACCTTGCACGTGACGTCACAAAATCAAAACTTTAAAAGATCATATCTTTCTTATCCTTTGACGGATTTTCATCAAACTTTGACTAATTTTGTTACTTGCTTCCTTGTGTCAGAGGACGTATAGGACTCGTGTGTCTATACTACAGAAATACGACCATGTCACATAAGGAGTTAACTCCTTTCTTTGCGAGATAGAAAACTGTCCAATAGGATTCGCGTGTATTACCGGTGAGAAATACGACAGTGATGTACTGAGTAACACCATTTCTGACATTTTGGTGCCAAAATAGTACTGCTATGGTAAAAGAATGGCCGTGCTGAAGTACGGTAATAGTAAGAGTTGAATGGTTCAAGTATACATCTATCTCTTTATCTTGTTTTTAAGTTGTGGAAATAAAAACGAACTAAATTGAATGTAAATTGAAGCTAGTATAATTTCCCAAATTTCTTTCCAGAGGGTTATGAAAACCTCTGTTCACGCAATCGTTGTATTGTATAGGTTTATATCTTTTCGTATTTTGTTTAATTACATACTCTATAGAAATAATGGGCTTGTCATGTGTCCGTTCTCACTTCGACAACTTTTTAGGATGTTATCAATGCCATTCGTGTTGACGTGAATCCCAAATGGTGTCGCTTTTTTTTTTAACATTGGTGCGGAAATGAGCTCCGTGTTTTCTGACGCGTACCATGCTATTTCACCGTTCAGTACGTGTATTATTAAAGTGAGGCATCGGATTCGATTTCGTACGTAACATTCAAATATTCAAATCTCTATAATGATAACATACTGTATCAATTCATGGTGTTTTTGGCAATCAATTCACATGTTATAGTATGCCTATTTATTGTACGGCATCATGCATGCATAAAACTGTGTAAAATATGTTTATGTGCATGATTGTACGTGATGATCATTATGTTGAATAATCATGGTCAAGATTTCAAATCAAAGTTTGTAATAATGACAGTTGCTTTGTCTAATCCCTTTAACATTAAAGTGAAAGAACAGTAACAAACAAATAATCAGATGCTCTCAAAAATGGTAATTAAAGACTTCAAAATATATCACAAATTCAAAAGAGAATTTGTGACATAGCCACATACCCGATTATCAATTTGCATCCGTTAAATTGCGAAAATCGTGTTTTTACTTTACAATCCTCCATATGGCCTTACGCTCACTTGTACATAGTTCACTTCATGTCTGTATTATGTTTTACTACCAAACCTGGCACTGTTAGCAATCACTTGAATAACGCATCCCATCATAATATCAAATCATGTTAAACGCAGTACTGTTTGCAATTTCCTCCAAGTTATAATCCTTCAATATATCAAACTTGTATTTTTGCGATTTTTCGTCCGTAACATTAATACCCTATACAAATAGTTATGTAACTATTTTGAAAGCAGAACTGTCTGAAATGTTGCATATCCATGATATCGTGATATGGAATATGAAATTGTTTGATGAATGTTTCCATTAGTTTACTTAATTTTAAGTGGATGTTCACAGAACTGCGTCAGCTTTCGAGCTCGTAGTTTTCTTTGAGTTTGATTTTTTTGTTAAACCTTTTTTTTTTAGTAAATTCAAATAAAAAAAAATCATGTAATCAAATATCAATGAATTGTTACGAAATGTCTGATTTTGTACAAACGTTCTTTGATCTGTATCTGGAATGTTTCTACTTTAATGTGAGCAATTGATGTTTTAACCGGAGTTGCCCTTTAATGCTAGATGTACATAACTCAATATGTATTACCGCGTAAACTGTCGTGGAAAGATATGAATCAATCGACTTTCTTTGAACCCATGCTAGCTAGTTTTCTCAACATGTGTTTTCCATAGCAGGTGTTTTAAAATTACGAGCATAATTATGTGGTAACGGTTTCTCAGAGAGAACACAACAAATGAAGAGTTTCATTTCCTTTGTCCAGATCTGTTAATGGAGTCAATAATTTTGTGAGCGAAACATATATTAGCAAACAAAAATAATACAAATAAATACTATTTAGAAAATAGTAAAACTTATTAGTACACTCTCACCATGGAAACATTCAAAGAACATTTAAAAATAATAAAGTTTTCAAGTGAAATATCTCAGCTGCGCACAAATGCACACAAACACGCACACAATGCTAATACACAGCTCAAAATGTAATGTTGATGATTGAATTCTATTTCGGGAAAATCAGGAAAGTGAAAAAATAGTTAATTTTGAAGGTACGAAACATATTTCATATCTCTGTTTATTCACCAAGTTGACGTCCGCTAAATATCGGTGCAGAACGTGGGTCATCAAAATATTGTCATGATTGTGGAATGCTTTTGACATTCATGAGCACGCTTTACTATCCATACAGATGTTTAAATATATTATGGTAAGTTGTTTCTCCTTCCTAACACCTCCCTGGTATTACCACTGTCGATACTTTCGAGAAATTTCCACTTGCTTTCATGCCCTTACATTGCAGATGACGGTCGGAGAGCGCGCTACTTTAACGTGTTCACCTGAGTTTGGATACGGTGCATATGGCTACCCCGGATGATATCCTTTTCAACCAGTTCCCCCCAATCGCATGCAGCAACCTCCCCCCTCGTGATAAGTTGCTGTACAAAAGTCTCGATTTCATACTGTTCCGCATCATATTCCATACAAAAATTTGCCGGAATCGTGACTTTCAGCCAAACCTATAATATTTTCACCGAGAAACGTATAAAATGTCACATTCGATTGTCCTCATTAACTACACAACAAACACTTCGTAACAACATTACCAGTTCATCAGCGAAAGCTGAAATGTGTGCATATTTAAGAATATTCTCACACACAAGCACACATTGATATACAATTATATGCTTTAAAATTATATTATGATGTAATGACACGATGGTACGATAGATATGTTTGATTAAATTTGATTTTACTTGATCTCGTCATTCTAAATTTGATTTCATCCGATCAATCCTTGACATCGCTGCACCATCCCACCAAATGCCACTCTCATGTTCGACATTGAGCTCATCGCTGTGAGAGACTAGGCCGTGTCGTCATCGTGCACGGGATCATAGAAGGCACCCCTCATCATCGGCCACCGATTACATACCTTGATGGCGGGAATTAGAATATATATATTTTACGAACCAACTCAAAATTATCACTACTAACAATGGGGAATATGCAATAACGTAACCTTTATGTGCAAGTCCAGTGGGTGTTAGATCGGGTGTAAAATTCACGAAAATGCAACATCATCTTAAAGAAATATGGAACGCGTATCATTTTGATGAAATGCACTAAATGTCATGTATAGATATAAGCTTCCTGCGGGTTATAGTTGCAATTAATATAATTGGAGACGTACATTTGTTATACTATTCTAATAAATCAATATTTTGATTAAATATTGCCCTATTGCACGTTTATTCTTTTTCTTTCGATCTTTCTCACTTTCCGTGAATGTTGTTGATGTTGTTTATGTTCTCTCTCTATCTCCATCTCTCTCTCTCTCTCTCTCTCTCTCCCTTTCTCTCTCTCTCTCCACATCTCTCTCTCTCTCTCTCTCCATCTCCCTATCTCTCTATCTCTCTCTCTCTCCCTCCCTCCTCTCTCTCTCTCTCTCTCTCTCTCTCTCTCTCTCTCTCTCTCTCTTCTCACCCCTCTCTCTTAATTACTGAAATTCATAACTTGCCGGTATGATTGTAAATAAAATTGTGTGTTTGCATTAGTTGGTAAGTTTATAAAGGCAAAAAAAAACAAAAACAAAAAACGTACATTATCATGATGCTTTGCAGTGAAAGTGTGTGTACTAATATTGTACATGGAAACTACATGGCATTGATAAGAACTGGCTTAGCATCGAAAAACATTTACTGTAATTGAAAATTAATAACACCAAATATAACTGAGATAGGTGTCTTCCTTTGTGCCAGGAAGAATGTTCTCTCCTATTCTGAAGTGTATACTGAATATGTAGTTGACATACTCTCCTTATTTGTTCTCCTTCTAACCATGACAGTGTTATCATTGTCCTTGAGGAATGGCTTAGGTATATTTGTACCCCCTGTAACAATGTATGATGTGTACACTAATGTCAATCGTCGTTCATTACGTTAGGCCTATTGACAAGATGATTGTGGTTAATTATTGAAATTGTTTTTATTGTGGTTGCCGTTTGTGTTAATGTCGTTGTCGCTAACTTGTGCATTGCCAATCAATTTGATTCAATGGTGATAGCACAATCTTAACTACGTGTATACATGTATTAACATTGATTTATTATCCAAAAGAATGCTGGTATTCATGCAAGATCAAACCTCTTGCGTTGCAGCCATTTTCAGGTCAGACGAAAATAACATGCATCTTATAGAAATTAGATAATTTATGAGTTTTGTCAGAAATCATTTCAACAGTTTGTCAATGGGACGTCATTTTCGTGTCACTTACTTCGCATTGTCCCAACTGTATTTTATGTCCACCCATTGCCTTAACATGTTTTGTTCCGATCGACATTCTTAATGGAAAAGAAATGTTATCTGTAAGATATGTCGACAATTAAAACCCCCACTACCATGTCGATCGTAGAATATGCACTTCTGCTTGCTACTTTCGTTCTTACACAATAAGGAATTTAACGAAATATGAGATTGTTGATGGCAAGGAGCAGGAGGGGCAGTATAGGAGGGGCGGGGGGGGGGTGGGGAGGGGATGAGAGGCGGGGGAATCTGGCGAGCCAATTGACGTAAATGTGATGAAAGGGAAAGTCCACCTTGAAGGTAAGTTGGTTTTGATAAGAGCAAAAACATCAACAATACATATGAGTGAATTTTTGACAAATATCTGTCAAATGACAAGAAAGTTGTGTTTTTTTAATGTTCATTTTGTGACGTCACTTGCGATATGGTCTCCCGTAATGTTGTGTGCTGTGTGATTCCGTAAACCCCCTTTTTCTGTGTTTTGATGAAGGAATAAATCTTTTCCATAGAGGCATGTGAGTAAACACACATGTCTCATGTTTATATGAAAAACATGGTTTAAATAACTTTGACAAAATAAATCTTTTCTCCCAAAATAGCACACAACATAATATGGGAGGGCAGCTCGCACGTTACGTAACAAAATTTAAACTGTTAAAAAACACAACTTGTTTATCCTTTGAAAGATTTTCGTAAAACCATCACTTATATGTTTCTTTCATGTTTCTGCTTTTCTCAAAACTAACTTAATTTCAGGATGAATATTTCCTTTAAAGAGAGAGCTGGAGAGAAAGTGAGGAGCCAAAGAGAGAGAAGGAGAGCGGGAGCGAGAGAGAGAGAGAGAGAGAGGGCGAAGGAGCGGGAGACTGAGTTCCGTACAGAGCGGAAGAAAGTTCCCGAGAAATAGGAAGGAAGCCGGAGAGAGTGTGGGAGAATGAATGAGAACGGGAGAGAGCTGAAGAGAGCAGGAGAGAGTGCTGGAGAAAGCGAGAGAGAGAGAGAGAGAGACAGACAGACAGACAGGGAGCTATGAAAATGTTATTTCTGATGTAGGTATATGGGCCCCGTTGCATAAAACTTACCATTTATGGTAACTCTGCCATCAATGGTATCTACCAGGGTATATACACCTCATGACAGCCAATCAAATTCAAGGTTTTCAAGGACATTGCTTTCGGAAGCAGAGTTGCCATCAATGGCAAGTTTGACGAGACCATTGATGAGTCAGTTGACGTACTTCTCGTCGTAGATGGAGCTGGTGCTGTAGTACGTCTAGCTTATATTGGGTTCCGTAAAGTACATTGTGCGTCAGTCTGCGAGAATGGAATTACGATAGATATAGAGAGTGTAGACTGTTCGATTTGTCTGGTTCGATGATATGAGGATTGCTTCCCTCATCCAATTAGAAATCCACATGGAGTAAGGATGGAGCATTTTTTTTTCAGTTCATGATGCAGAATTCATATCCATTACTACAATAAAATTACAATGTCCATGATGATAATTTTGAAGATGTTGACGATGACACTGCATGGCAATGATTTCCTTTTTATTTAAGTTAAAATTAAGTCAGTAAGTCAAAGGAAATAGGCAAATGATGATGATAACGACTGATAATGGAAATGATGTTGACGATATTATGATGGTTGTCATGATTGTGATATCGGGCGATAATGATGGCAATGATGACGGCGATGATGATGTGAGGATGATATTGATGACGGTGATGATGATAATGATGATGCTGATAATGTTGATGGTGATGTTGACGATATTATTATGGTGGTGATGATAAGGGTGGTGATTAAGGAAACGATGGTGATGTTGACGACATGATATTGCGATGAAACCTTATGTATGGTGGTGGTGTAAGGATAGTAATGAACACGATTCAAGATCAACGATGGCATATAGATGATGATGATGATGATGATGATGATGATGATCATGATGATGATGATCATGATGATGATGATGATGATAGAGATAGTGATGATGCTGGTTATGGAGATGGTGTTGATGGCAACTATAGGCCTAAGACCTAATAACTACAGTTTACTTTTACGTCTAAAATATATTCCTAAAAATCAATTAAAATCATACACGTACGCCCTGCATTCTCAGTATTTTGTCATGAGGCGCAGGGGATGCATATGCCTATGGATGTCTATCAATGTACAATAATTCAGGGGATATTAGAATCAGACGATCGAGACTGATAATCTCTCTCAAGTTTCTGTCACCTGCTCGTAAAAACACTGGTGGTCGCCCGGCGTAAATTACTTCCTTCCTGTGAAAATGACTGTCATATTTGTGAGACCACGATTCATCACAGGATGTCAGTTAAAACAAGACTCGAAGCCCCGTAGAACCTTCTTGCCAAAGGAATTGCTTGCTAGATTTCGTAGACACATAAACATTCACTTTAAGGAAACATACTGTCGCCGAGGTAGATATCTAGCGTACTACTCGTCAGCACTTTCTTTCTCCCTTTAATTTTTCGCACGATTACGGTTGTGACGATCGTTTTTAATATCGGTCAAATAATATTCACATGACCCAAATCCAAGATGGCCGCTCCCTGGAGACTGTCGGGATAGTCGGCAATTTATCGGCTATTTGTGACATTATTTTTTCCATCTGAAGTCAGGAGAACCCACATTCAAATCAGTAAGTATTCCCCTATTCTTATTCCAACCATTGTAACCAGCGTTAATTGACTTGTGGCAAATTGTCGGCATCCTCTTGCGGGGGCGTTACCTGGAAGTTGATATACGTGTGTCCCATACCTTTGTGTTTGTGTTGTCCTATTATTTCAAGCTCCAATTCTGAATAGACACTAGACTAGTCTAGACGACTTGACATGATGTATGTAGATTCCATGGCGTTAAGGTGTGGAACGATATAAATGTCAAACTTCAACATATTGCCTTTGTAGTAGATTTAAATGTAATTTACATCAAACTTATATGTGCATCATTCCATATTAGGTATGATAAAATGAATATTGATTTGTCATGATGAATGTTTGGTTATATTTTGTTGTTTCATTTTTTTATCTGTATTGACACCTCATAAATTTAAATTATTTCAAATAAATTGTATTGTCAATGTTTTTGGATATTTCCACTCCGTAAAGGTGCCTCCTAACTGCTCAAGCTTATGCTTTTACCCTCATTTTTTTATTTGATTTCAAAGACAATACGTACATTTTTTTATTTTTGATGTTTTTTGTTTTTGTTTTTTGCAGGGGATAGAAATAACTCTTGAACTTGAGCTTGATTCAATACAATTCAATTGTCTATTACAGTTTTGTTCATTTTCAAATTAGTTCTTGGCCACTTTTCCTTAATTTTCTTTGTGGGGCAGGGTGACTTAGTGTGAGATAAAGACATAATACAATTTTACAATTTTTATGATATTCTATGATATGTGATATGTTTTTTCATTGCTTTTTTCCCTCATGAAATGTACCATATTTTCATTGCATAGTGTTTCTCTCTCTTTGTAGACCATGGCAGACTTCCTTGCTGATAACAACCAGTGTGGACAGACGTCCCTCAAGCTCATCTCCAGAGGCAACGCCATCATTGCCGAACTGCTGCGTCTCTCAGTCTTCGTGCCCCCACTCTTTCGTCTGGATAACAAGCATGACCAGATCAAATATGGCGACATTCTCTTTGACTTCTCCTACTTCAAGAACTTTGACTACTATGATCACAAGATCGATTCCAGACCCGTAAGAGCTCACTTCTCAAACTCGACTCAAAGATAAGAGCAAGTTCTTATATATAGCACAAAAAATCCCTGTCTTCTGTTGCATACAGCATTACAATTATTTGATGGTAGTAATAGTATTTTGAACTACCATAAGCACAGCCAATGAGCCCTGAGTAAGGAGATTATAGAACTGCAATATGTGTCAGGAATTTCACAGAGAGTTATATTGTGACATATCAAGATTTCATGTGTCACCTTTGCAGTTTTCATGTACACAAATCAGCATTTTGCTTTTACACAAACGTAGTCCAAACAGGCAACTTTGTATAAGTTGTCACAGAAAGCAATTATTCACATAGTGTTCAGTTCCATCACATATTATACTGTATATGGTAAAAGAGTATTTACTTTTGGCTATTTTGAAGGTACTACACTTTTATTATTTTCAAGGGGCAGTATTCTTCTATTTTTGTTGTAACCTCTCTCCTTTTTCCCGCGCATACATTGTGGGTAAGATATCATGATCCATGGAACTTGTAGTGGTAGATCCATGTTTGCTTGTGTAAGAAGAGGTATTAAGACTACACTAGGCTCAAATAATCTTATATTCTCAGAAAAATATGTGGTTGAAATTAAACCATTGAATCCCTAATAATCGCCAAAGTTCATTCACCTTTGGTATATATTATACCAGAATATGATGGGCCGCAAATATGGAAGTATACGTCCCAAAATCGATCAATCAGATATCGGTATCACAAAGTGATATCGGCTATATGCGATAGGGAGAATTGCTATTGCATGTCATAATATATACATTGCCTGAAAGTTTTTTTTTGTTCATCTTGATCTCAGGAATTGCAAGACCTTGATGAGATGTTCAGAGAGAACCATATGGAGATCCTCCGCAGGTTCTACCTCGCCTTTGAGAGCATCCACAAATATGTCATGGACCTGAATAGGTACTGTATCACATCACACTGTAATATTCAATTCAATTCAATTCAATTCAATTCAATTCAATTCAATTTCAATCCAATTCAATTCAATTCAATCCAATCCAATCCAATCCAATTCAATTCAATTTCAATCCAATCAAATTCAATTCAATTCAATAGGTGCTGTATCACATCACACTGTAATATTCAATTCAATTCAATTCAATCCAATTCAATTCAATTTAATTTCAATCCAATCCAATTCAAGTATTCTTAAAATCATTCTTGCAGCCATACAGCTGAATTATAAAAACTCACAAGGGAAAAACAAATATAAATACAACTTATAAAACATACATCTATCCTCTGCAACTTAATAAATATAGTGGTATGAAAAGGTCTGGACTACAGTTCAAGATTAAAAAGTGCAATGTTAATCATGATTTGCTTTAAAAACAATTGTAAAAGTTATACACAACAAATGTACAACTTCTATCAAAGATACAGCAGCACGATAGGGGAGAGCACCTCGCACGTGATATCACAAAATTAAAACATCAAAATCTAATCACTTTCTTTTCCTTTGACCGATTTTTTGTTTCTTTCATGTTTCTGCTTTTATTGAAACCAACTTTTCTTCATGGTGAACTATCCCTTTAATGATACCATATAAGGGTAAATAAATGATTATTTCTTCACCCTCTTGGTAGGTTTCTTGAGGAGTTGGATGAAGGTGTGTTCATTCAGCAGACGTTGGAGACAGTCTTACTCAACGAGGATGGCAAACAGCTTATGGTAAGTCTTACATTTCACATTCTAGGAGAGAATTCTACTCTCAGTTACTACAAATACTACAAAAACGGATAAATTTTCTATTTTTTCTAAAAAAACAACAACATACTTTTATATATTCTTGGTTACAAGAATGATACATATGCCTACCAGATTTACCAGTGACTCGATATGAGATACATCATCATCTGTTATTGTCCACAGACAAAATGCAAATTGCATAATGATGTTTATTTCTCACCGAACTGTACATGATACCGGTATTTGTTTGTATTTATGTAAATCATATGTTGTGTCAAAGCAGTGCTCCCTGGTAGAACAGTATTCAACCACTGAAGGGGCTTCCCCCCTGGTATGGGTAAATAATACTAATAAATGAAATAAATAAAGTTCAGTCTGTCTGTCAGGATTTACATGAACAGCTTCCAAGCAAGGACTCCCTGATGGGTGACGTCACTATCTGCATAAGGGCCATAATTATTAGATATAGCAAGTATCCCCCCCCCCCTCTTCCCCGGTGTGCAGTGTAAAACACTGTGCCTCTATTGTCGCACGCTTTTATCTTGCATATTGGAAGAGCATTGGACAGAGCCATATAACAGGATGCATTTGTGGCACATGTATTGTTGTTATGGTACAGGCGTCCTATTCTATTGCAGTCTGAACACTGAATCGGGCACACAAGTATGTGCACCATCTCCACTCCATGGGGAGTATTCCTTGCCCACTGGACGATATTGGGGCTGGGTGAATAATCATTCTCAAACCTATCACGTACCCATTAATACTCCTGGATGGAGAGCAGTGAAGTTGATCAAGTATCTTGCTGAAGGACACTTATAGCAACCATGTTAACAACCACTGTACTATATCACTTCAACCACTATATCATACATACATGTATACACATTTAAAGTTGATATTCATAGAAAATCCTAAGATATGAAGATATTCATCTACAGAAAGCTTATAAGCCATACCATGAGCTTGGATGACATTCAAAGAATATATCACTTCCAAAAAAGCGAAATTAGGGTGAAAACAATCACCGTATTCTCGGGGACAAATTTGACCTTCTGTCATCCGAAATGGCCTTTAGGTCTGACGTAAGAAAAGGGAGGCGTTATTGTGCATCACACATGCCAATCCGCAGCTTCTTTTCCGCCAGAAGCATCATGCATTGTTAATGACACTGTGATGGCAGTTGCTAGTGGATTAACAGGTGTGATACACAATAGTCATTGTGAAGCATATCCCGGCTGTGACGTACACACAAAGCCACTTTTCCTTGGGCGATTTCGTAGGTCAGGAGAGAGTCAAATTTGATTTTCATAAAACACGAAAATGAACACTTTCATGGCATGTTAGCTGCATAAATTGCTTAAATGACTCATTCAATTATAAAATAAAATATATTTATTTGATTTGATTTCCTATAAGTATCACCTTTAATGAACAGATATTTGTCTTTCCTGTGTGTGCAGTGTGAAGCTCTCTACCTGTACGGCTGTATGCTTCTTATTGTTGATATGAGGATCGAGGGGCGAGTGCGAGAGAGAATGCTGGTCTCCTACCACAGATACAGGTGAGCACAACTTTGAAATACAAAGTTCATGATTTGTCAAATTATATTAGAATTGTTTGAATTGACTCCGAGTGTGTTAAAACAGGAACAAATTGGGGTATCTCATTTACACTGGTAACCTGTCGTGCATAGCTTACAAACAGATTGGTGAAAGACCTCCTAAGAATCTGAATGGTGACTGAAGCAACCAAGAGTGCTTTTTTCAAAACCCTCAATCTATTCCCCTTTAATATAGTTTCCCAATTTATGAATCAAACTGTCAGAGGTGTGTTGAGACCCCATGATTGTGGTAAAGTCACATATATATACTGCGTATGGTATTAGTCAGTCTGTCTTGTTACATTGTGCTGTAAATTATGCTGTTGATCTTTCTGATGTCACATGAGATGCAACTGGAAATATAGATTACTATAGCCTCCCTCTGCCCTACCTTCTCTTCCCGTATAATCAAAAGCTATTTTGTTTTGTTTCTGTTCCCTTTCTCAGCGCATCCAGAGCAGCGGTCGACTCCAATATGGATGATGTTTGCAAGCTGCTGCGGAGTACTGGCTACCACCCTTCCCCTACAGCCAAGAGACCCCCAAACTACCCTGAGGACTACTTCAAGTAAGCAACAAACCATAGCCCCATAGTTGACACAATATACTGTATACGCCATATATACGGCTACCACCCCTCCCCTACAGCCAAGAGACCCCCAAACTACCCTGAGGACTACTTCAAGTAAGCAACAAACCATAGCCCCATAGTTGACACAATATACTGTATACGCCATATATACGGCTACCACCCCTCCCCTACAGCCAAGAGACCCCCAAACTACCCTGAGGACTACTTCAAGTAAGCAACAAGCCATAGTTGACACAATATACTGTATACGCCATATATACGGCTACCACCCCTCCCCTACAGCCAAGAGACCCCCTAACTACCCTGAGGACTACTTCAAGTAAGCAACAAGCCATAGTTGACACAATATACTGTATACGCCATATATACGGCTACCACCCCTCCCCTACAGCCAAGAGACCCCCTAACTACCCTGAGGACTACTTCAAGTAAGGAACAAGCCATAGCCCCATAGTTGACACAATATACTGTATACGCCATATATACGGCTACCACCCCTCCCCTACAGCCAAGAGACCCCCTAACTACCCTGAGGACTACTTCAAGTAAGGAACAAGCCATAGCCCCATAGTTGACACAATATACTGTATACGCCATATGTACGGCTACCACCCCTCCCCTACAGCCAAGAGACCCCCTAACTACCCTGAGGACTACTTCAAGTAAGCAACAAGCCATAGCCCCATAGTTGACACAATATACTGTATACGCCATATATACGGCTACCACCCCTCCCCTACAGCCAAGAGACCCCCTAACTACCCTGAGGACTACTTCAAGTAAGCAACAAACCCTAGCCCCATAGTTGACACAATATACTGTATACGCCATATATACGGCTACCACCCCTCCCCTACAGCCAAGAGACCCCCTAACTACCCTGAGGACTACTTCAAGCAAGCAACAAACCCTAGCCCCATATTTGACACAATATACTGTATACGCCATATATTTCGCAAGTGTAATTTTTTGCGAATCAGGACTTTTCGGCAATTTCGCAAGTGGAGTACTAGTACTAGTAATACATTTGCTCGAGCACGTCGTATTCATAATTTTGCGTGTTCTTAAACTTGCGAATAGTCCAGATTCGAGTAATTCGTGAAAATAATCACCCCCCATAATATTTGGCATATACAGTGTTCAACTGCTATGATCCCATTCCAACCAAACATGGTACAAAGATAGATCATAACATGAAAGAAAACTAGAGACATTTTGGATAAAATCCCTGAAAAGGCCAAACATCAAAGGTCAATGAACTGCAAAAGATTGACAAAAATATCTGTTCCTAAATTGTGATACAGAGATGGATGACCACATGGAGATAGATTGATGAGATAAGAGGTCAAATTCCTTAGAGACCAAAGGGGGAATGAACTGTGGCGATTATTATGGATTCAATGGTTCAATTTCAACCACATATTTTTCTGATCATAAAAGACTATGAATTCAAACCCCATGAAGCTAAGGATGGAGGCACATTTATTGACTGCATGGGAGTAACATTGCTCTAGTTCCTCATGTGATTAATGTTTGCTTTGCTTTCCTTTCGTGTTTTTCAGACGCATTCCCATCAACAGAACATTTGTTGAGATGGTTATCGGCAGACTTCGCTCTGATGATATCTACAATCAGGTATCGAACCGTCATTGCTATTATTAATTTAGAATAGACTTGAAAAAGGCCACAGAAACCATATTTCTTCTAAAATTTCCAGATAAATAGTGCTTTGAATAGATTAAAAATATACTCTACCATTGCAATTGTTGTTTGTATATATCATGCTTTAGTGAGCAATGGCCTATGAGGATGTACCAGAAGTCCCAAACCAAATTAGACACTGGCCAAACCTTGTTCAAAGGGATATATGTCCATTTTTTTAAATAGCCTTGTCCTTATATATTTTGGGATTTCACCTCACCTCGGAAGCAAATAGATTTCGCACAGGACTGGTCATGGAAAAGTCATGGAATTGCTGTCAGTTCAAGAAAATTTACATGAGTTTGTGTACAAGATAATTTTGAATTTTGGGTGTTGGTGAAACAAAAATGGTACCCTGGTCAGAAACAGCCCATATACTAATGATAATAGATGTACTTGTCATGAGTAAGATAGTGGGTGGAAAGGATGGGGAGGTGGAGGCCATCATAACATGTCTGCTTTTGGAAACCGTGCCAGAAAGGAAGTCATGAAAAGCAGCAATTTAGTCATGGAATTCTGTTTTCAATTTCTGTGGGAGCCCTGTTACAAGATATCACATGATCATGAAATATTTGTATAATATATAAGTGTGCACGTAGTGAACAGCATCTCGGCTGCGGCCATTAGATGATGATGATGATTGATGATGATGGTGATGATGATGCACTCTTTGTCTGCCCCTCCCCCCACAGATCTCTGCCTACCCATTGCCTGAGCACCGCAGCACAGCCCTATCCACCCAGGCAGCCATGCTCTACGTCATCATGTTCTTCTCTCCAGACACACTCCACTCCCAGCAGGCCAAGATGAGGGAGATCGTGGACAAGCACTTCCCAGACAACTGGGTGAGCCTCTCAATCTTCCTCCTTGCTTGCCTAGTACTTCTATTTAAGGGATTGTTCACCCTGAAATTAAGTTGGTTTTAATACAAACGTGAAACAAGAAAGAAACATATAAGTCAAAGAATAAGAAAGTTATGATGTTTTAAATTGTTGATTTTGTGATGTCACATGCGAGGTGCTCTCCCATATGTTGTGTGCAATATGATTCTATAAATTGCTCTTTTTCACTGCCCCAAGACTCATGAAGTAATGGATTTCTATTTTGCCTTTGCCGAATGTTGTAATCGTCTCTTTAATCCGGATGATTCAGGTCCACATGAATATTGAAGTTTATCTAGTTGATGCATGGGAGCCATATTAGACTGTGGCGATAATACGGTACTTGATGTCATACTAACGCACTCATTGCATACATAATATTGCACTAATGCACTTATTACATGAATGATATTATACTAATGCACACGATGCAAACATGATTGCATATAAATGCACTCAAAAACTGTTATAACTTTCTTGTTAATGTAGGTGATCACTGTATATATGGGGATCGTAGTCAACTTGGCCGATGCATGGGAACCTTACAAGGCTGCGAAGACTGCCCTCAACAACACGCTGGACCTCAACAACGTCAAAGAGCTGGTGAGTGGTCGATTATAGGCCCATACAACGCAACACTTATGGTATGATATCATTTATAGAGGGCGCTGCATTCATATCAGCCCCACCCTCAAGATCAGTAAAACTTTGATAGTCGTGATCTCGCAAGCGTGCTGTATCAGCAGTAACCTTTGATACGCTGTGGCGCATGTACATACAATAAGTGGTGTGTGAGCATTGCAGCATAGCCATCTGACAGAACCCTTGTTTAGCTTTGGTCAACTTAACGGAGTCCGATCTTTTATGTTACCAGTCTGACAAGCATGTAACACACACATGCAAGGTGTACTGGTCAACGGGCCTTTCGCAAAGCCCATACGAACCTCTGCTCCCCATCGATACTAACGCTTGTGTACTTTAAACATTAAAGGGACACATCACTGAGATTTTGTAGCACGATATCGTTTATAGAGGGCGCTGCAATCAACAGCGTTTGGCAGCAGTCTTATCAGCCTCACCCCCGTGCCGGCACTACCCCACCCTCAAGATGTGCAAAACTGTGTTAGCGTCAATCTCGTGCATGTTTGCTACTAGCAACAGTCTTTGACACGCTTTGGTGCATGTACACAAAATGAACACATATCACATGTAAAGTCACCCATATCACTACAATTACGTGCTTGTTTGATGAAGCTATACGGAGATTCTCGAATGTTAACCGAGCCGGGGCACATTCCATGCCTAACACCATCGATTGCAGCGCCCTCTATAAACGATAACGCGCCACAAAAGGTCAGTGACGTGTCCCTTTAATTTCTTCTGTGCCAGACAACACGCTGCTCTGTGACATTTCTGTGTATTAATGATGCAAAAAATGTGACACATAAAGGCTCAATATGTCCAAGTTTGCTGAAAAACTTCAAAATGTAGAAAGACTTTAGCATTGTGTGGATGTTATGCCTTGTTTTTGCTATTTCACTTATCTCTTTTTATTTCTAGTTTTTCCCTTAATTCTGTGTGGTTAGATTATTGCACTGTTTATTTGAAATGTTCTTTCCACCTATCACATTGCTGCTTGTTTACTTGGTTGCTAGGCAATCCGGCACAACAAGAGGCTGGAGCAACTGATCCAGATGACCAAGCATTATCTGACCGAGGGGAACTTGACCGAGGAGTATGTTCTGGACAACATTCCAAAACTAATGAACTGCCTGCGAGAATGCAACGTCACAATACGATGGCTCATGCTACACACTGCAGAAGGACGTAAGTCAATCGCACATGTTTTGGTGTGTTAGTTTAAGATTATGCAGCATCCCTAATCTACTAAGCTACTTGTGAAACGTGTGCTACAACCACAATACGAGCTCAATCTAATGCACATTTTATCTTATCTCCCTCTCTCCCTCTCCCCATTTTCCCTCCCTTGCTCATCTCAGCATGGGACCACAACAAGAAGGTTCGTCAGATCCGAGAGCAGCTGACAAACGAGGGGAAGTACAACCCTCAGAAGATGTTTGAGTGCCTGCTCAACACAGCTCAGCTGGAGTTCAAACTAAAAGAGGTTCGCACTTAGTTCACCCTGAAATTAAGTTGGTTTCCCTGAAAGCAGAAACATGAAAGAAACATATAAGTGAAGATGTGATGAAAATCTGTTGAAGGATAAGAAAGTCACAATCTTTTAAATGTCTGATTTTGTGACATCACGTGCAAGCTGCTTTTCCATTTTCTCAGAAGAATATGCATTTTGATACATCTTTAGAAACATGTTTTTACACACAATAGATATGTCATTTTTTTTTAATCATCAGTCTATTGCATGCATTTCTTCCTTTTCTTTCCTAAACTATATTTTTGAATATTTGTTAATATTTTTAATATGTTTTTTTTATTTTCCCTAGATAGGCCTCTGGCTTGTTGGTAATCCCCCATATTCTCATATTTGTCCAGTAGAATTCTCTCCCTTTTTGTTTGTTTGTGAGTGTATTATGTTGTAGGTGTAATGTTCAATCAATTTTGTTCATTGTATGTGTTTTGTGTTTTTATAACGCTGAAAGTGGAAAAAAAGAAATGCAAAATGAAATGAGTTGTCTGTCCGTCTGTCCAGATGCTAAATGAAATAAGTCGTCTGTCCGTCTGTCCAGATGTTAAATGAAATAAGTTGTCTGTCCGTCTGTCCAGATGTTAAATGAAATAAGTTGTCTGTCCGTCTGTCCGTCTGTCCAGATGTTCAAGAAGATGCTATTGGAGAAACACCAGAAGTGGGACACCTACAAGCAGGAAGGCATGGAACGGATGGCGGAGCTTGCTGAAGTCTTCTCCGGTACCAAACCCCTAACCAGGGTAGCCAAGAATGGTGAGTGAAAACATTTTTATTTTTTAAATAGTTTTTGTCTCGCCCACCGGAGGTGAAGGCGAGACTAAGGGATCCAAATGGCGTCCGTCCGTCGTCCGTCCGTCGTCCGTCCGTCGTCCGTCCGTCGTCCGTCCGTCGTCCGTCGTCCGTCGTCCGTCACAAATGTTAAAGTTTACCTGCAAGACTCTCTTTTGACAAATAACTTCACATAGGTTGCTTGGATTACAACCTAACTTGGGTCATAGATGCACTAGGGGTACCTTCATGTTATGGTACCGTTGGAGGTCACAGGATAAGGTCAAAGGTCATTTGAGGTCATACGTTAAAGTTTACCTGCAAGACTCTCTTTTGACAAATAACTTCACATGGATTGCTTGGATTACAACCTAACTTGGGTCATAGATGCACTGGGGGTACCTTCATGTTATGGTACCGTTGGAGGTTACAGCATAAGGTCAAAGGTCATTTGAGGTCATACGTTAAAGTTTACCTGCAAGACTCTCTTTTGACAAATAACTTCACATAGGTTGCTTGGATTACAACCTAACTTGGGTCACAGATGCACTGGGGGTACCTTCATGTTATGGTGCTGTTGGAGGTCACAGGATAAGGTCAAAGGTCATTTGAGGTCATATGTTAAAGTTTACCTGCAAGACTCTCTTTTGACAAATAACTTCACATAGGGTGCTTGGATTACAACCTAACTTGGGTCATAGATGCACTGGGGGTACCTTCATGTTATGGTGCCGTTGGAGGTCACAGGATAAGGTCAAAGGTCATTTGAGGTCATACGTTAAAGTTTACCTGCAAGACTCTCTTTTGACAAATAACTTCACATAGGTTGCTTGGATTACAACCTAACTTGGGTCATAGATGCACTGGGGGTACCTCCTCTATTGTGCAACTGATTATCATCCTGTTTTGTCTTTGTCTAATCTAATAGAACTTGGTGGAGGCTTTTTATTCCATCTCAAAGAAGGGGGAAGGTGGGGGAGGGGGAGTAGATAGAGGAAGTAGTATTGCGTGAAATAGCCCTTCTCATTTATGGAATGTTACATTCTATGGCAGATATTTCACAATCAGCCAGGGATACAATTCTTTTGCGTAGCAACGGAGATCGCGATATTTCTGGTTATTTTCGCAAGTGGGCGAGACACAATATTGCTAATGCCTTGTTTTAGTATGGTATAGAGGGTCTCTCCCTTCGCAGTCCGGAAACTGAATTAAGGGGGATGCTGCAATTAGAGCCCTGGTTGTTGGATATATGAACTTATCATATAGACATATGTGCACCATCTCCACTCTCCAAGGAGTACTCCTTACCAGCTGCACGATAGCAGCACTGGGTCACATAATCGTCACCACCTTCCAGGTACCTATTTATTCTCCTGGGTCGAGAGCAGCAATGTGGATAAAGTATCTTGCCGGAGGACACAAGTGCTGTGGGTGGTATTGAACCTGGGACCTTGAGATCTTCAGTTCACAACCACTTCACCACGACATTTCCACTAAAAGAGCCCCTAATCCTGCGATTACTATTTTCAGTACCTCACCTGTCTCTTTTCTTACCATCCCATCCCATCCCTCTTTTGCTTTCTCTCTTTCTCTGTTGGTATCTTCCTTTCTCTCTTTTTCTTGCTGTAGTTCCCTTTCAATCTATATTCTTCTCTCTCTTTAGTTTTCTCTTTCTTTCTTCTTTTTTCTCACTCTCCCCCAGCGAATTACGCTGAAACTTAAACATCAAGTCAAAGGACATACATGTCAACCAACAAGGTCCTTTCTGCCAGAAGCATCATCACTCATTAATGGCACTCTGAAAGCAGATACTAGTGGATTTACGGTGTAATACACAATGGCCATTGTTGTGAATTATTTATCTGATACACACACATTTTTATGTACAAATTTGTCCAAAAGTGAAAATCTCATTTAAGATTAAGTGGATTATAACAAGTGACGAAATGTCACAAAAACCTTCTTCTAAAACACAGAGACATCCTTTTACATCATGATGTGTTGATTAAAAGCTAATTTGAGTTGAAACTTATATGAAATTATTTTTGAAAGGTGTCAACAAAAATTGTTAACACATAGTATGAGTGATATATAAGAATTTGACGTTACATGAAATTGCTTTAATAGTCTAGTAGCTAGGAGGGGTTCTCATGCAGATATGTCTTCACCTAAGGGTGTTATTTTCACAGACCTCAAGAAGTGATGACAATTTTTAAAATATGCTATTTTGACATGGGTCCAATTAAATGGCCCCAAATTCTCCAGGGACCTTTTTGTTAAATGTTAAACATAAAACTTCACAACGAAGATACTCTAGCGGATCTAAAAATCACAGTGGCTAATCGTTTTAGGGGGGTTGCACTGGAACCCCTCCTAGCTACTAGACTATAATGCTCTTTGTGTTACTTGTACTGTCTATATGAATACAAATCTTGTGGTTAATGTGTGTGGCCTCATATTTGTATCTCAGACCATCTGCAAGCGTGGTTCAGTGAAATGGCCAAGCAGATCTCTTCCCTGGCCTACGATGACTCAACGGCCGCCGGCCGCAAGATGGTTCAGCTCATTCAGGCCCTTGAAGAGGTAAGTACAAACACTAGGGCCCTTATCAGTGATAGTAACTTTGCTATTAATGGAAACCTCAAATTTGATTGGCTGTTGAGTGGTGTTACCATGGAAGTTACCATTGATGGCAGAGTTACCATTAATGGTAAGTTTTATGCAACAGGGTCCAGAGAGATGCACTTCGCTCTGCTTTTTTTTTAAAGGTATATAAGGGTCTGTCCCATCCATATCCACAGACTGAATAGTTGGAGGGATGTTACAATCAAAGCCTTGGGACATGTTGCATATAGGTTTCCAATGATTGTAACTTATCACCAGAATTTTTCCTAGTGGGCGGAGCCATGTTTACGTCGCGGTAAATAGTTCATCTATTTGTGGTCATGTGGCGCCCTTGTAGCCAATCAATGAACTGGAATATATTAATGAGGGATATAAATCCATATATCTTTACCCGTCTATCTCCCAACAGGTGCAAGAGTTCCACCAGCTGGAGGCAAACCTGCAGGTGCGCCAGTTCCTGGCCGAGACACGGAAGTTCCTCCACCAGATGATTCGCACCATCAACATCAAGGAAGAGGTGCTCATCACCATGCAGATAGTGGCTGATGTCTCCTATGCATGGGAGATCATTGACAGGTGAGAGGGCCATCTAGGAGTATGAAGGAGAGAGAGAGAGAGAGAGAGAGAGAGAGAGAGGGATAGAATTGGTAATTGCCAAACAAGAGCCCAAAAAGAAAACAAGCACGTCAGAAAATGGTCCCCTATTGAAAATTTCTTTTAATTTTTTATAATCATATTTTGATAATGTTACAATCCAAACCACCCCGAGACTGAATTTTCAGCTTTTACATCCGATTTCTTTGTTTGACTTGTTTTTATAATTGTTGCATTGATTTGTGCTTGATTATTGTTTTTGTACTGTGGTAAAGTTATTTCATTCTTGGATGATTGGTGTTTTTGTAATGTTCAAAAAGATGGAAAAGATCGAAAATCTATCAAATTTGGAAAAAAAAAAGAAAAAAAAGTTGTTTGAATATTACTTTGTTGATCTCTTACTTGTTCTTGTAGCTACACCCCATTCATGCAACAAGGAATCAAGAACTATCCAGCACTCGTCATCAAACTCAGGGCAACATTCCTCAAGGTAAACCAAGTGCAGTCAAACCTGTTGATAAGACGCTTTATAATAATAGACATGGTCTTTACATATAGGCCCGGGGGGGGGGGGGGGGGGGTGTTTCACCAAGCTGTCCATAAGCTAAGAACGACTTCACGCACGACTGAATCAAAATCATTGCGAATCTGATTTAACATCCAAGAACAGATCACCAGTTGTGAGTAGAGTCGTGGGTAACTTACGTACATCTCGGTTCAATTGAAAAACATTGTTATTTTAAGGATGGTCCTTCAGTACAGGTTGCTACTAAAGTTGATATCACTACATAACCAAAGCACCGTGCAGTATATCACACAGAAATTGTTGAAGATAACAGTCATTTATTGATTCGCTCCATGCCGGATGTTTTTGTTGCCCATGTCTCTAAATCTTAAGGCCATAGTTTGTGCAGACCTACAATTGCCAGCAAAATTATTCAACCCCTGTGCATATCAGACATTCTGGCAAAATGAGGATATATTTAAATGCAGATTATTACTAAATCATACAGGTATTGAACATATAGTGTATTACAATTAGATACCAGATCAATAGTCTTTAATTTGTTTAAAAGCTACAATTACAAACTGAGATTATTCATGCATGACAAGATATAATCTAGGAAGCACATTGATGGTTGCTTTCAGACCTTTCTGTGGTCATTGAAGCATAACTCGAAATGCTGTGCTGATCGTGGTTTGTAAAGTCATTGCTTTGATAGATGACATAATACTTTTTGCCAGAATGTCCAAAATTATGCGATGGGGATTGAATAATTTTCCCGGCAACTGTACCTTTACTTGTTGTTGTGTTTGTTTGTGTTCTTCAGCTTGCCTCAGCCTTAGACCTTCCACTGATCCGTATCAACCAAGCCAACAGCCCAGATCTGGTCAGCGTTTCGCAGTATTACTCCAACGAACTTGTGGCCTATGTTCGCAAGGTACATCATAGTGTAACATTTAACACAGGTTTTACAGTAGTTAAGGACAGGTTTAAGCTAGTTGGTGTTCCACTAAGTTAAACCCGATGTTGGGTTTAACACACATTAACTGTGGATGGTTTAAGATTGGTTTTAGGTTTGTCTAATCTACTATGAAGTCACACGCACAACTGTTGAAGCAGCTGAACGAGAAATTTATGCCTGGGATCTGCATGTTGCAACAAAATTTGCGCAGACGCCATTTAGTCAAAGGCAGTGGCACCCAGCCACTTGTTTGACATCACACTCTTCTGGATAATGTCTTCATTGAGAGCGCTGACTGAGCATGCCCAGATTATATGACTGAATTAAGTGCACATGTGCAATGGAAGCTTTTTTTTTTTAAGTAGCTCTGTATTTGGGGTGCAGCTAATGTACTGGCAAATAGTTCAAATACACCGACAGAGATCATCATTTACAAAGAAATTTTAGGCATACACCCAGTAGTAAGGATAGCGTGCTCCATCCTGTAAATGAACGAAAAACAAGTCAGACAAAAATCTTGGAACCAGACGGGATTTGAACCTGGAGTCTACTGCTTACCGGGCAGTGACTTAACCACGCAAGCTATTTCTAGTTCACGGGTCAAGACACGACGACATGGAAACAAATACCCGAAAGAGTCTCATTTCATCTGACTCATTAATATTCATGAAGTAGTCCGCTGTAGGGACAATTTGGCTAGATTTTAGTGAAAGGGCTTTCTGGGGTAATTGAAATTTACAAAGAAATTTCAATTACCCCAGAAAGCCCTTTCACTAAAATCTAGAGAGCATCATGTTTCAAAACTTGACTACGTTTAATTTTGTTTCAATCCGTAGGTGCTCCAAATCATCCCGCAGACGATGTTTGCGCTGCTGTCGCAGATCATCCAGCTCCAAACTCACCACATCAAAGAAGTCCCCACGAGGCTTGAGAAGGAGAAGCTACGAGACTACGCCCAGCTAGACCAGCGATATGAAGTACGCTGTTGTTCTCGAATGCTTACTATACATCCCCCTCCCCAACCTACCCTGGGTGTAAATAGAAAATATGTCTATGAAAGTCTAACACAAAGTCCAAGCCTTAAGTCTAGGGTTAGACCTAACTTGTTAACCCTAATCGGAACCTGTCATGGGTCCATCCCTATTTCAAGTTGTCCCCAACCTTAAAAATTCAGTCGCACAGTGAATTGGCTTGAAGCCTCAGTTTCAGGCATTTAACAACAAAGAATGCTGGTGACTTGCCCTTCAATTTTTCATGAGGTAAAAATGAATGATTAAGCTATTTGTGACAGAGATATCTTACAGCCTCATCATTAACATCAATTTCATTTCATTTCCATCATTTTTGTAATTCTCATTTCTAACGCATAACCCAGAAATAATTACAGGCATGTTACCATAAGAATGAACATGTCCTGGTACATGGATAGTTCATAAAGAGACTGTCTTACTTTATTCTTTGAACAATGTGAAAGTGCAACCTTAAAATAGGCTTATTGCATCTGATGTGATTGAGTCCACTTTACTATTGATTTTTCTCTGCAGGTCGCACGGTTAACCCACTCCATCTCTGTGTTCACAGAAGGCATCCTCATGATGAAGACTACCCTGGTGGGAATCATCAAGGTAAGATACACTCCAGCTCAAAGGAATTGGCATAGGGAAGGGGTAAGGGAAGAAAGGGAAGGAGCCGCAGTTTTAGACCGTGGTATATTTTGTCCAGTTCAGCATGAAACATGATGCTTTTTAGGCTAACGTATCATGTTTCAAGTAGACAGTGACATCCATGACAGTGGCAACATACTAGGCAGTTCTTTAAGGGTATTGGAGCTTACTGATGGAGAAATTATATGAGTGATGGGTTGATCATTTGATATGATTATTTTCTTTTCCCAGATTGACCCCAAGCAACTCCTAGAAGATGGCATCAGGAAAGAGCTGGTGGCTCAGGTAGCCAGTGCCCTCCACGGCTCTCTCATCTTCAACCCAAAAGCTAAGGTATGTGTACCATCTCTCTCTCTCTCCCTCTTCTGCTCACTTTGTATCTGCTTATATCTCCCTCTCTTGATATCTCTCTCCCTCTCCCTTTTTAATATATTTTTATACCATACCACCTCACAACCTTTCTTACTTCAGTGCTTGGAAATGCCTGACAAAGCATAATCTGAATGGTTGTTCAACGGTATTCATTGAAAGAAATGAATGCTCACATTCTGTACTATACTTTTTGGTCCTTTTTCTCCACTCCCTGTCCCTCTCCCCTTGCCCACCCACCCCTCCTTCTCACCCACATTCCCTCACCCACCCCCCTCCCCCCAAACCCCCTCCTTCTCCCCTCCCTATCCCCTCACCATCCCCCCCCCCCCTCTCCCCTCCTTCTCCCCTCTCTCTCCCCTCACTCTCCCCTCAATCACGTCTCCCTCTCCCCTCCCTCTCCCCTCATCCACCACTCCCTCTCCCCTCCTTCTCCCCTCACTCACCCCTACATGAACCTCTCCCCTTCCCCACCCCCTACCCCAGGTGTGTGAGCTGATGCCCAAGCTGGAGAGCCTTGGTGCCCGAATGGACGGCTTCATCCGATCCTTTGAGTACATTCAGGACTATGTGGACATCCATGGACTCAAGATCTGGCAGGAGGAGGTGTCTCGTATCATCAACTACAACATGGAGCAGGAGTGCAACAGCTTCCTCAGAACAAAGGTAGACATCTCTCTTTCTCTCTCTCTCTCTCCTTCTCTCTCTCTCTCCTTCTCTCTCTCTCTCCCTCTCTCTCTCTCTCTCTCTCTCTATCTATCTCTCTCCTTCTCACATTATCAACTTCAACATGGAGCAGGAGTGTAACAGCGTCCTTAGAACAGCGTCCTCTTTCTCTCTCTCCTTCTCTCTCTCCGTCTCCCTCTCCCTCTGGAGACAAGTAGGTATTTAGTTATTTATTCAATCCCTTTTTTATGATGGTTCACTACCGCCCCTCTCTTTCTCTTTGTTATGCTCTCAAAGTGAAAATAAGAGTGTTGTGTGTTATGAATAATTCTTTCTTTTTCAAGACTGAAGACAAATAGTTGTCTATTCTTCCTTCATTCAATTGTTTTCTTTGTGAAGGTCCATGATTGGCAGAGTGTCTACCAGTCCACCACCATCCCGATCCCAAAGTACCCTCCTGTCGACAACTCCATCAACTTCATGGGACGCTTGGTCCGAGAGATCCTCCGCATCACTGATCCAAAGTAAGTCTGCACTTTAGACTACGGTGCATGCGCTCAATGGGAGCAATGCCCGCATCACGTGCTAACAGGGACAATACCATTATGAATATAGACTATGCTAGCTGCGGTTCAAACATAAACAAAGATAATTTTCGCTTTTCTTAAAATTATTTGTGAAGCTATGACTATGAGGTTTCATACACCTCATCATTAGGGTAAACTGCTGATTCCTGCCAAGTTTCATGACTTTTGCAAATGGGACATCATGTCTTTAAAAGCTACTGTGTTGTTGTGTCCACCTGAAGACCAAGAGGCACGAACCTCAAACCCACTGGAAATGCTAGCCCTGATATGAGTAGAAACCTGTTTTGGCTGTCAACACCTTGTGGTAAGAATCACGTACCAATCGTGAGACTGTTTACCCAAATTTGTTTTCTTGTTCCTCGTGATTTCCCTCAGGACGACAACGTACATCGATGCGATGAAGACGTGGTACGATCTGAAGACGAGGCAGGAAGTCCTGGACATCAAAGTCTTCTCCAAACTTCAGGTATGTCTTCCCTCATCTAAGCCGTCTTTTCCGTGGGGCAGGCAAAGTTGTAAATCCAACCCTGCAACATTTTTTGCTCCCCTTATGTCACAGAAGACTTGAGCGTCATATGTCGGCTCAGGGAAGCAAACTTGAAGGCCAAACCCAACATGATAGTTTCGTACCCCATAAAACATTTCTTGGGTTTGGCCTTCGATATTTTGTACATGCACTGGATTTCAAATTGGCAACACCTTTTCGTGGTATCATGTTATCCTAAAATGGAACATGGATTCCATTGTACAACAAGATAGTGAATGTGGTAGTATGGTCTTGTAGGCTTGTAGGGCACACAAACATTTGCTGAAAAGACTAGGATGTTTGAAAAGCATAGCTATAAGGGAAGCCCAGGTCTGTGATGATACGATTCAGAGGCGCATGCAATCAAAATTCAACCAAACATGATAGATTAATGAGATTTTAGGTTAAATTTTGTAGAGATCAAACATTAATGAACATTTCTAAAGGTATTAATGAAATTCAAACCAAGTGAAGCTAACATAAAGGCTGGGGCATATTCATCGACTTCATGGCAGTCAAATTGCTCTAGTTGTATATCTCATTTTGAATTAATGAAATACTTCATACATGATACAAGCAATAACTGTGTTATCATTTCATCATTCCTTCTTCCAATGTCCAGCAAAGCATTGGAACCTACGGCCTGACCGGGCTTGACCGTCTGCTGTGCTTCATGATGGTCAGAGAGCTGCAGAACTTCTTGACCATCATTGAGAAGGGGGTGCTGAGAGACAAGGCTTGGCTCGAGATGTTTGGTGGCCTCATGAAGTCACTCAACCCCGTCAAAGGCATCATCAGTGAGTGGTAGCAATAGATGGCTTAAGACAGGGTGTCCCGTTTGCAGGGTCGAAAAAAAATTGTAAAGAGCACAGAAAATGGAAGGAGATACTGTATCAAAACTTCCCTTCCAATAATGAAACTGGAAACTGACTTTAAGGGAAATTGCAGCAATCTCTAGATTTTGAGGAGATTTTGGGTGAGATTTTTGGTGCATCACATACATGTACAGTGCAGTGCGCAGTATTCGTATTGCATGATGCAGAAGTTTGCCTGCCATATCGCCAGCTATTTCACTACATGTGACTGTGATACATCCTTCAAATACATCATTCTTGCCGTGTCTCGATACAGGCAACCCAAACAAGCTGTACACACACTACATGACCAAGGCTGCTAAGATGTGGGTACCGTTCATCAATGTCGTGCTGAAGGTAAAGCTTAACTATTTTTTTTTTTTTTATTTTACTCTTTATTTATCTACCAATTTCTTATTTATTTTATTAAGTGCTCTTCTAAAAGTTTAGTCTATTAGTGAGCAGGTACCGTTCTCCCTAGCAGGCCTATGTACAGATAGTGCACATTTGCACATTTAAACTAACATTTGTTCCATAAAAAACGACCCTCTGCTCATAATAACCAACCATGATTCCTCCCCCCCCCCCCCCCTCCCCCTGCACCACCCTTTAAAACTTGCACGTTAACCCAACCAAAATGCAACTCAACTGACTTCCTTTTACTGACCGAACAATAAAAAAACAACTTCTGAGAACTTTTTTTTATATGAAAGGAACAAATAGTTTGTTGCAAAACTTACTTTATTTTTTTTTTTCAGGACACCCTTTCCAGTTGTTCTTTTTCTTTGTGTCCAGCTCAAAACTTCCATCACCATTCACCTTTTATTTTTCATTTGATCTCATTTATTCTTTGTTTATATACTAATAACTAAAGCCAAAAATAGGATTACAAGATAAGATGCATATTCATCTCCTCTTTATCTCTCCTTCCTTTCCTGTTTTCACCCAATAAGTGCTTCAAATATCCCGCAAGAATACAAAAATGTGCCATTACTGAAAGTTTTTTCATAGATATCATTTATTTGTACGCTCTCAAGTATGCAGTCCATTTGTTGCTAATGACAATGGAGCGTATGGGGGCTGCACAGATTATTACAATAAATAATCAACAGATTTTTTATATTTTTTTTGGGGGGGGGGGATTTTTTTTGCGTGCATTAGAGTAATATGAAATGCACCACATGTACAGTACTTCGCTGGTGCCTAAATGAACTAGAGATGTCTATAGGTTTATTGTCCTCCAATTTGTAGAACAGA
>OZ022586.1:1605023-1710023 GCA_963669155.1 Arbacia lixula
ATCATTGGCAAGCTTCCAAAGGACCCGATCGACGGCCCTCCCTTCATCGTGGGAACCCTGACCCTGCTCAAGCAGTTCCACTCGGAGAACACCGACCAGTTCCTGGCGCTGCTCGGCCAGTATGTGCGCTCCCTCATCGAGTCCACCGCAGCAGGGTAAGGACCAATGACCACTGAGCTTTGTAGTTGTTGCCATGGTAGTTACAATTAATAATAATAGATTCTGCTTATATAGCGCATTATATGTATAGTGACATCTCCATGCGCTTTACATGTGAATACATCATCAAATATATTACAAGAAAAATTATGCACCACAGGAACTATAATTGGCTGTTGGCTGTGTGTCTGCAGACTAGCAGACTTACAAGAATTGTGGATTAGGAACAACTAAGGAATGGGGTGTCCAAACTGGTTATAGTGCCTACAATCTTAAGTGGACTCAGATGAACTCTGACCATGATTCATGAAGTTACAATCAAGCAGTACATGTAACTGTGTTTCATTGTCAGTTTACTGCAGCTGTAAGTTTAAAAACTTGTGTGTCTGTGTATTGTTAACTGGCAAGGAATGTTCGCTATGGAGTGGAGATTTTGTAATGCAAGTTTATATTCTGACATCTGAGAAGTGTTTTTTTCAATAATGGGATAGTTCTATACAAGGATGTCCATTCCCCGTGAGACTTCATGAATGTTTCTTGCTGCCGCTCAGAATTCAAGACTAGTAGCTGCTCATGACAATATTATGCATACATGATTGTGTCATATCCACATGGGTGTTACAATAGAAAAGGTAGCTTCTAAACTATGCAGAGATGGATTATCATTTATTAAATGGCTGTTAGAGCTCTGTGTCATTTATACATATTTGTTTTATGTAAGTGATATTGCTATTTGTTTGTTGTTGTTACAGAGGACGGGCGTCAGAGCTGCCTCAGGAAGCTGTGTGCATCCTGGCTTTCCTGGATGACTTTGTGCACTATGCTGCACTACCCAGACAGGTGAGGAGGGAGGAGGAGGGGGAGTAGGGGGGAAGGGGAGGAGGAGATGGAGGAAGGGGGAGGGGCGGGGAGGGGCGGGTTGTTGTTGTTACAGAGGACAGGCGTCAGAGCTCCCTCAGGAAGCTGTGTGCATCCTGGCTTTCTTGGATGACTTTGTGCACTATGCTGCACTACCCAGACAGGTGAGGGCCAGGGTGGACCGGAGGACAGGCAGGAGGAGGGAGGAGGAGGGGGGGAGGACATAAAGAGAAAAGGAAAAGAAAAAGATGATGAACAGAAGGAGACAGCAGATCAAAGAGATAAAAAGGAGATGCAAATGGAGAAAGTAGAAAGGAGA
The DNA here is from genome assembly GCA_963669155.1 of Arbacia lixula. Taxonomy (NCBI): domain Eukaryota; kingdom Metazoa; phylum Echinodermata; class Echinoidea; order Arbacioida; family Arbaciidae; genus Arbacia; species Arbacia lixula. The sequence goes on from OZ022586.1 coordinate 1,606,360, forward strand.
GGAACAGAAAGGAGGAAGGTGATGGTGGTTTTTATGATTATGATGGTAATGGTGATGGTGATGATGGTGATGGTAATGATGGTGATGATGATGTTGGTGGTGATGATGTTGGTGATGATGATGATGGTAGTGGTGATGTTGATGGTGGTGATGATGTTGATGGTGGTGGTTATTATGGTGATGGTGATAATGGTGATGATGATGGTGATGGTGGTGATGTTGGTGGTGATGGTGATGGTAGTGGTGATGTTGGTGATGGTGATGATGGTAGTGGTGATGGTGTTGATGATAGTGATGATGATGGTGATGGTAGTGGTGATGTTGGTGATGATGATGACGATGGTGATGGATTCATGATGTTCATGATGGGTAATGTTATTGTTACATCATTTGGATTTTTTTTCTCTTTGCCAACACAGATGATTGAGTCCCACATCCCAGCATACATCTTTGATGAATTCAAGAGCAATGCCCAGTAAATAGAGAGAGAGAGAGAGAGGATAGGAGAAGAAGCATCACAGGAACTCAGCCAACACGCAACGAGCTGCCCCCTTCATGAAAGAAGCTTTGCCCATTCAACAGAAAAATCCACTCACCCAAACATTCCCCTATGGTTGTTTTTTTTATCTCTCCTGCTTCAAATATGATCGAATTTCAACCATAGATGAATGATTACATGGAGATAGACTTATGAGATAAGAGGTTCAATTCCTTTGAGATGAATGGTGAATAAACTTTGGCAATGATTAGGAATTCAATGGTCCAATTTCACCCAAATGTTTTCAGAGGATAGACGTTTCACTTTCAAGGCAGAGGAGGCATTTTTATCCAATGTGCAACAGTCAGATTGCTCTACTTTTGTATGTTAACATGTTTAAGTGGAGTGATTTTTAGATACTGTGTATGTAATGTCACTTTAATGTACTTAAGATATGCTTCACTTCCCACCTCTTTCATAAACAGCTGAAAAAAAAAGTCACCCTGCAGTAATCTGTTCTATTGTGTCTGCCCCATGTATTTTTTTTTCCTTGGGGGGGGGGGGGGCGTTTATTTTCACCATTTGCACAAAAATGAATATAAGTTTCTCTGGCAGACTTGATAGCAGGTTGTACTGAATTACCGGCATACCAAAGTTTAAGTTCGGAGCATTCGTTGTTGGTAGGCAAGCCAGTGTTTCCACTCTCCAAAAACAAAAAAACAAAGCCTGAAATGGACTCTAAAATTTCCTGGAATTTACCATTATTTCCTGAAATAGTAAAAATATGCCCGGAGTCACTAAGGGGGGTTAAATGTAGGGTCTACAGTTATAAAGTTAAAAGGTAGATCTGCAGCTAGTTTCACGTATTATCAACATACAGGCAGGTAAAGGCTGTAAGAAAAATAGTGATATTTTTGACAGTTTTTACAACATTTTTGCACACTTTTTCTTCATATTTCTTGGATTCTAAAATTTCTTGGAACTATTTTAAGTCCTGAAAATTTCTTTGACAACGCCAAAATTCAAAAAATTTTCTGAATTTTGTAAGGAATGGAAACACTGAGGCAAGCGACAGAGGTGGTTGTGATCATGTGACCTGCATCATGGCAAAATGGTTGTACTGTGCCATGATCGTCTCAAGATGATAACGGTGTTGAAATCAAACCAAGTCCTATTCCTGTGATGATGATGATAGAATGTCCTTGAGTAATGACTGCCACTACCCCTCACCTTTAAAGGGCATATACTGTACTGGGAAGGCAAAAAAGCCTTCAAAAGGTAATTGTTAGCAATCTTCTTATCAATGTTCTTAAATTCATGTATTGACCATTTTAGAAGCTTCCTGAAAGTTATTTGCCCTCAAGTGATCTACATTTGGAGTAATTGATGATTACTGATTAAATTCTCAAAATGTTCGGGCCGAACATTTTGAGAATTTGTGATTTAATCACTCATTACTCCAAATGTAGATCATTTGAGGGCAAATAACTTGCAGCAAGCTTCTAAAATGGACAAAACATGAATTTAAGACCATTGATAAGAAGATTGCTAACAATTACCTTTTGAAGGCTTTTTTGCCTTCCCCGTACAGTATATGCCCTTTAACATGATTGTATTACAAATTTTTATGTAACACTGCTGAGCTGACTGCAGTAACTGAAGGTGGAACATAAATAATGACATGAAACAAACACCCTGAAATACATTTTGCGGCGTACATGACAGTGACAAATGATTCACCGCAGGGGCATTTTTGCTATTTGCTGGTAATCTGATCTTTGAATTAGGGGGCTAAATCTTTCTGGGTCACCGTGTTATTTTATCAATGATGCTATGTAGTTCACATACCAACATGTCTGCTTGTTAATATGCAGAAGGAACTCAAACAGGTGCATCTCGGCAGTAACCTCGCAACCGCCCATGTATTATACTGCCTTAATTTGACAGCAGGAAGCAATTAACAATATAGACTTTTCTTGTAAATGATCAAAATATGTTGGTCATTTGCTTTTGCATCCATGCAATACCACATGAAGTTAGATTGAATATCTCACATCAATAGGAATATTCCTGTGTAAGATTTTGCCTGTATGTAGAGATTGCTGGGTACAATCTAAAAACATCAACAACTCCAATTTCAGTGATTTGTCACTTGCTTCCTTTTGTCAAAGTTGAGCAGTATAGGCACTTCATATTTTCACAAGTCGTTACAGGCATTTTTGCATATATGGTCATGTTTTCAAATTTCACAGATATTACAGAGGTTTAGATTGCCACATCTGTGACATTTGCTGTTAACAATACGATTGCATCACTTGAGACTGGATGTCACAGTATGGCAGGCAGATTCTATGTCACCGTCACGGTCACAACAATCTTAAACTTTTATCATATCTTTGTGAACAAGACAGCCTGCAAAAGAAGGATGAGATATATATGATGAATGCTGTTTTGTAAATATGTATGATATATAAGGAGAGTAGGATATGAACGTATTCACTGCATGATGCCAGACTGCATGCTAATGGCCATAGGATATTTTTTTTAGACACTTTAAAGTGTAAATTGACTCTTTCTGCGCCAGCGCTATATTTTTGCACAAGCGATACATATATAATGTAGTATAATGTCTGGCATAGGGAGGGTTTATATATGAATTATATGTGATTATGTTTGTATGATATCACAATATGACTATGCATGAATATAATCTTTGAGCTACTTCTCTTTAAAATGTAATAGTTGGACAATGTATGATGATGTAAAGATAATATATGGCAGGGCAATTAACTGATGAGATTTTGGGTCATGTAGGTCAAAGGTTAAAGGTCACAGGTCAAGGTAAAATCTTAAAATGTCACTTATCATGTGATAACTTGAGAAATATCAAACAAAACATCACCTAAGATAGGTCAATGATAACATATGACAAGACAATTCACTGATTGAATTTTGGGTCATATAGGTCACAAATTAAAGGTCATAGGTCAAGGTCAAATCCTAAAATTGTACTTTTTTCATGATAACTAAGTACAGAGCAAGTTAAGATGATGTATGTCGGTGAATGAGTCTAGTTAAGTTTGCTGGAAAACAGTAACGCTCAATATTAACTTCGAGTCTAAGTTTGATCTAACAAGTTGAACCATTATTAGCAATCTTGCTATAAAGTAAATGTTTGATGAGCATTTCACTCATCCAGCAGCAATACTTCCTCAGTCCATGAACAAAGTGAACTGTGTTAACATCAGACAGCCTCACCATACATATTGAATGGGACCAGACATGGCTTGGGCTAGTCTAATTCTGTTGTTAGTCTTAGTCTAATAACGTTTGGACTTGATAATGAAATTAGATGGCTCTTTTTTTGAGGAAACAGACTATATTGCACTCGTCTTTGACTCGTATGATATGATTGTAACTTGTGCAATATAGTCTGGTACCCCTGAAGGCAATCCAATATTATATGATTATATCTCCACAAATGTAAATTTGTAGAAAAACAAAGATATTTTTGTGACGGACAAGCACAAGTAGTCATTGGGCAAAAGAACATTTGCTGTGTTGCTGTATATACAGTATACAATATTACATGTTACAATGTCATTTCTTTGGCAGATGAAATAAATTCTTACATTACATTTGCCATGTTAGCATTTCCTTTTACTCTTGGCCAAATTATTCCATGTAGAAGATGAGATGTGTTCTTTTCTGATATTTTCTTTAACACAATAAATGTATATGGATATGCATCTCGTTTTTGGAGATTATTTTGTTATCGGGATAATTATGATATTCAGTTGTAAAAGAATGACAAATATAATAGCAGTGCAATCAACAGGTCTCAGATTTTTGTTTCTTTTTGTTTGTGAGTATATTCGGAGGAAATAGAGGATGACAAGGCCAGGAGAAGTACCCTCTCTCCCGTCTACGCTGTCGCTCAATAATCATGACCCGTATCTGCCTTTCCTTTTCTTTCTATTTTCTCTCTCTTTCCTGTTCTCTTTCTGCCTCCATTTCTCAACCATCCATACGATGCACAGTATTGCAGAATCTTATAAAAATGATGATTTTCGTGGTAATAATGCTACTCTTTTATTCCCGATCGCGCAACAGTTTGATTTTCTTTCTCACACTACGAGAAACCCTAGATCGCGGTCTACCTCCTTTTCGTTTAGCTCAATTTCCATCTCGTTTCTGGACACAAGCGGTCGTTTAAGATATCGGATATTAGTATTACATAATAACATAGGTATAGACTCTACGACAATAACATGCTGAGTGCGGCGTGTTTGACTTGATTTCTCTCATTTACGTAAAAACAAAAAGCCAAGTGTATGGTGCAAATGCTAGGTGTTAATTAAAGATTGACACTTTAAAAATACACAAAAATTACAACTCCAATCAAGCTGAAATTGACACATCATAAAGTCAATGGATATTCAATTGTTTTTGAAACGGTTTTTTCACAGTTCATCTTGTAATAATCCTTGGAATATTTAATGAGATTTTCACTTTTGGACAATTAAATGTCAGTGGACCTATAAATTTGGATGTATCCAATAATTAATTTAGAACACAGCAATGCCCATTGTGTATCATAAACCTGGCAATCCACTAGCAACTGCCATCACATTGTCATTGATCATGCATGATGCTTCTGGCAGAAAAGAAGTTGTGGGTTGGCATGTGTGGTGCACAATGGCCTTTGTTGTGTATTTAATCAATTATCTGACACACATTTTTGAGATCCAAATTTGTCCAAAAGTGATAATTTCATTACATATTCACCGGAAATGTAATCAATGAAATGTCTCAAAATCTGCCTTTAAAACAAAATATTTCCCTTGACTTTATGATGTGTAAATTTCAGCTTGATGTGAATTTAAACTTCTAAAAAATTTTTTTTTTTTCAAAAAGTGTCAACAGTTTGTTTTTATCACCTACTAGGCGTTAAAAAATATTGACAGTATTGAAAAATAATTAAACACCAGTTTTAACTCACATCAAGCTGAAATATACACATCATAAAGTCAAGGGATGTAATTTTTTTCAGAGACGGGCATCACACATGCCAACCCACAACTTCTTTTCTACCAGAAGCATCAGGCATTATTAATGACACTGTGATGGCAGTTGCTAGTGGATTAACAGGTGTGATGCACAATGGTCATTGTTGTGTTCTAAAATAATTATCTGTTACACACACATTTTCAGTTACAAATTTGTCCCAAGGTGGAAATCTCATTAAATGTTCCAAGGAACATTACAAAAAAATATTTGGTAAACTGAGTAAGATACTGCAACTGAATATTAAGCATTCCCGAGATAGTGCCTACATGGGATATATACATTTTGGCAAACTGAGTTAAGTTCTTTAATATTCAGCAATTCGAATTAGACACTGCAATTATGAAATCCTTTAAATCTTCCCAAAACTTGTTGACAAGTGATCAGTGGCATCAACATGTCATCCATTCTGGGGGATGATACCACTGCGAGGGAGCGAATGGACCGGCATTGGGAACGATTTTAATGATAGCAAAAGCATGCAAGAAACATTTTGGTGAAAGTTTGATGAAAAACCATCAACGGATAAGAAAGTTGTGATTTGGTTTCAGTTTTGATTGTGTGACATCACGTATGAAATTATTGTAACTTACCATCAATCGTAGCTACCTATTGAAAACCTTTAGGAAACATGGCTGGACCATGCAATAAGCAACACTGCAGTATATGCAATAACAACGTCGGATAAAGTCATCTTCCACGTCTTTCCCTATCTGACTTCAAATTATTTTGGGTTGTGAAGGACTACTAGCATATGTATAGGAGGGAAATGGTCGAAAACGTGTCTGATATAGGAAATAAAGTAATAAGATATTGAACATATATAGCACCGAGACTATATCTCATATCATCTCTTCTTTCTATTAGTCTTCTGCAAAATTATAAACTTTCATTGAGGTTTCAATTAACAGTACAAGTATTTTCTTCAAGAGACTTACCTACTTTCTTGTCTCGAGTACCTAAATGCATCTCTTCTCTCCACTCAACCCTCGTTATGATTGAGCCAATCGGCATGAATATTATGCATAATGCTCGTGGGTAACATCTACAGGAAAATTAATCAATCAAGAATTGAAGTAGCTTGTCAGAATTAATACCTCTTTTTGCTGGCAGTGACGTTTGATATCGAGAGGCCTTGTGGTATCTCTGAACTAAGAGAGGAAAGCCAGTCTCTGTCGTCCTCTTGACCTACGTCCCTGAACAGCGCCAGTGAGGGCGAGCATATTCTTTCGAAGTGTGTGGCCTAGGAATGCATTACACAACATAAAAAAGGAGTCGGAGTGATTCTCGGCAACAAAACAACGACCAACCTAGCACCACATAACACCACAGTTAGGATACTTATAACACACCTTTATTTCCCACTATTTCATTTATGCAAGTAACACACCGGTTTAAACACGGCAGACATGAAGAAGATTAACAAATTTGGATTCTAATTATTATGGGATGTCAAGCAATTTAATTTATAGTCCTACGAGGGACATGTTATCTTTCACATCTATCTAGGCCTACTCTGTTGTCAGATGTGTTGGCACGTAAACAACTTTTATGTCCATTTCAATTATAAGAGGTATTCCAACAATAATAAATGGAACATAAAAGCTAGAAAAAGGCGTGTTTTTCTTATATACAGCGTGCTCTAAATCAGTCCGCTTTGAATGTAAGGGGTAATCCAAGAATAATAAACAAAACCAAAAAGCGAGGAAAAAGTGTGTTTATGCCGCGCGTCTAAAAAAAAAATCAGTGAACCCTGGGCTTGTGAGATTATATATCCAAAATGAGACGTAAACCATTATTAAAGGGATAGTTAACTCTGAAGTTCAGTTGGTTTGAATTAAAGAAGAAATGCAAAAAATAGAAGTGAAAGTTTGACGAAAATCCGTCAAAGGATAAGAAAGTAACCATCTTTTTAAAATTTCAATTTTGCGACGTAATGTGCGAGGTGCTATCCCATTTGTTGTGTGGTGTATAAAATGCTCCTTTTCTGTTTTTGACAATGGAATATATTTTCTCACATAGAGATATGTGTGGAAAATGTGTTTCTAGTGATGTATCAAATTTCACATTTGAGAAAATGGAAATTGTCACAAAACATTGTACACAACACATAAGAGAGCACCTCGTACGTGACGTCACAAAATAAAAAACCATAACTCTTTTATCCTTTGACGGATTTTCGTCAATCATTTAATATGTTTCTTTCGTACTTCGTTTCTATTTGAAACCAACTTAATTTCAGGGTGAAGTATCCCTTTAAAAATAATGGACTGAGTTTCATTTTGACCAAATCACATCACAATCACAATCACAATCACAGGGAATGTATCTCTGTGAAATCAGCTATAAGTTGGTGCAAGAATTTGTTGTTGTACATGTTATTGTTCAATATTTTTTGCATTCCTCTGATTGGCTATTTTCACTCCTTCAAGAGCTAGTACGTCACAATAAGCTTATAATTACCCAAGACGAGGCGCTATTTAAAAACATGGTGTCCTTTTTGCAGGTTAAAAAAAATCTCGTAAAAAACACGCAAAATGGAAGAACATACTGTATCAGATCTTCGTCCCAATATAATTGAACTGGAAAATCACACACACACTTTTTCCCACGGTCGGCCTCTTCTTTTCTGAACCAGGCCTACTGAACCAAATCAAGCGAAACATTCTCATTCTCTTTTAGTGTAACAAGATTTAACATGTTTAAGGTTGCAGCATACAGTAGTTTGAAAGTGACCTTTAATATCACGAAGTCAGGATTCAAGCATTGTCATATAATGGACCTATTACTCAGTGAAATGGTAAAACCTGCGTTGGAGACGTCTCTCACCCCCAACCATCAATTCATATCATTTTTGTAAATATGACTGAGAATAGAAAAACTCGTGATTGATGCACTGCTATTCTCATATCGACAACCACCCTGCCCCCCCCCCCCCCCTCCCCCAGACCCGCCCTCCGTCCCCGCTCCTTTCTCCTTGCCTTGTCTCTGATGATTTTTTTTCGTATTACTTTCATCAATGGTTTATAATTGATTAATGATATTTGTTAAATATGTTTTTGTTCATAGGGGTCCAGCTGACAGGCTCTCCTTTTTTGGACTCCCCCACACACTCACCTTTATCGTCATCATTACATTTTGTACATTTCATATACTTATTTCATGCATGATTATTGTGTAATATTTGTACTATTGCTTGTATTTGTACTTTTGATTGTATTTGTATTATCTACTATGAGTTGTTGAAATAATAAATTACAAATTACAAATTGTGTCATACTGAATCAAGAGACTACACTAAGCCATAAATAATTGACGGCCTCGATCGCACCGACCCACACATACACCCATGGATACGACTAGCCCTGCTACACGAGAACACGTTTCTACAGGTCGCCTTGACTCTCGCCTTCTCGCACTAAAGAATAAAGCGCCTGAATGAGTTCAAGTCGCCTTCTCGCCTTCTCGCACTAAAGAAGGCGCCAAACCTATTTGAATCAAATGGCTTTCAAACCTTAGGCCTATCGCACTGAGGACAATGCCTTGGCGAGTTGTAAGAAATCGCTCTCTCGCTAAAAACGAGGCGCCTTGATGAGTTAAAAAAGTCGGCTTCTTGCCTTTTTAGCCTAAACAGGGTGCCTTGGCGCGTTGTTCAAGTCACTTAATTCTCGTGGCACTTCAAAACTTTATGGAATAGACCATTTCGTAATTACACCATGGTCGGACAATGCACTGAATCAATACTACTAGACTGCTCACTGGGATTGTTTTTCATGAAGTTGTGTTGGATGATGGATGTAAAGACATTTTACAGTGCGCCCGGAACAACAACAGAAGCAGATGCACATGGTGGAATGTTCTTTCACTACCTTCTCAGAGCTGAATAGCTGTTGCCATATCTGCAAGATAATAGATTGAAATGTGGTCGACTATCTAATGAATTCCCTTTTTTCTCTGTGAGTTTGGAAAATGATCTGAGGTCATTTACTAAAAGCAATAATCTGCTCACGCGCAATTGCAATTACGAAATGGCTTATTGTGCAGAGAGCTCTATAGGGAATCCTGGCCCCGTATTCATGGAACCTTACTAGCCTAGTTGGCTACTAAAAATGCATGTAGCTGAATGCATTTTAGTAACTTACTATGCTTAGTAAGGTTTCATGAATATGGCCCCTGGACCCTAAGTACGAAAAACCTATGATAGAGTTGATATCTATGGGATATGTGTCATAGCGCCATCTAGCGGGCGATAAAGTTCGCCGCACGGTGCGTTTTGAGTGACGCTGAAAAAAGGATGTCACGTTGATGTACACAACAAGGGGCATCCTTTCCCCTTGTTTGAGTAAGCGTTTCCTGTTTTGTGTGAAATGTCTGCCCCTTCACCTCACACCGCTATGTACTTACACGAACTGTAAACAAGTAACATCTCCAGTGAGCTACTAGGCGAACGTATTCATATGACACAATCGTCCTCAAGGAGGCGGGGAGAGAAAGGGGGGAGTGTGAGAGAGCGGGAGAGAGTGCGCGTGTTGGGGTAATGCATCGCGTTTAGTCATCTCAGAGTGTGAGATACACGTGAGCTAATCATATTACTACAGCAGCACAGTGTGGTCGTTTGTTGAAGTCCAGCCGACGCGAGGAATATCTACTCCTATCGCCACATTCTTCACATTTCTGGTCCGAGTTAAAACTCTGCCCTTCGAATCCACTGGAACCCGAATAACACATTACTTTCACTTCGCGTTCAAACGGAAAACTAACATGGTCAACATTTGGGTTCGGATACACCGTTTTGGATACACGCTAGTATAGCCTGATCTAAAACCTTTCCACACAGGAAGAGCGTAACTATACTATTTGGAATATCATCACGTCTGCGTAAACGGGTGGACTTGTTAAAAATGACTTGAATATCACGTTTAACACATCAGAGGCTTTTGGACAATAAGAGTTATTTGGTAAGAATTAAAGCATGGCATGTCATCATAGATAGGACGATGCATGTTTTTCTTTCAAACAAATTGGGTATTATCCGTCCCGCCTCGTCCCACATGCCCACAGTTTCTAGACTCTACAAGATCAAGAAAAAACATATCTTAAAAAAAAACTTTCACAGTACAACTTTCATCTATAGGCGACAAATCAGAGCTCTAATCAGAGCTGCCCCTTACAAACTAATACTTAAATCATTAAGCGAATTTTGATTTTTAGGGCTAGTATTATGCATGTATACATCTTGCATGCCACTTGAAAACAAGCAATTCTTAATTTAATTTAGAGAAAAACAAGAAATACATTCCGAATGTCATGCCCTCATTTCTATGCACAATATTAGTCATCACCCCTCTCCCCCGTCTTCCGATCACTGCCACCCCCCCCCCCACCCAATAATTGTTTATCGAATTTTCTCCCCTTTCGATTGAAATATTTGCCTATTTACCACATACATTTTCAGGTTCTCTCATCTCAACCACAACCCCATTCATTACGTATACATTACGTTGTATTTGTGTTCCAGATTCAACTAATCAATCAATGTAGATAATACAGTCATGAGGACGATCCTCCTTTTTATGTGGTTTTCTCACACCATTTAGGTGGGACTTTCTTGAACAAAACTTTAGTTTCGTTGCGGATCAACAAGGTATCACTCACCCACATCAGTTCATCCATACACACTCATACATTTTGTTTGTTTTTGTCATGCATACACAGACAGACAGACAGACAGACACACACACACACACACACACACATGCACACCAGAGGCGTATTAGTTCTGGGGTGTCCCCCCTCCCGCGATGGCATATTTCGTAGTTTCGATCGGTCTCTGCCTTGCACTAAAACGCATGTATCTCATATTATTAGTATAAATATCACCCAAAAGACTTTTGAGCACCTGAACATCAGTTCATGTCGTGCCATTTTTTGTTCTCTGTCACTTGATGTCTGCTCAAAATGTCACGCGAAATTTTGATGAACGGCAAGTACCCCTTACCGCGGTAGATGCATTTTGTAGAAGCATGTGAATGTAATAACGAATTAATACGCAGCTAGGGGAAAAGTTGTGAATATAATGATGTATTGTGATTCAATGTTCAACTTTGTCGTCACATTTACGTTTTGTTTAACGGTGTACAATTGTGCTGGTTTAAAATACATACTATTATACATTACAATTAATATTAACTTATCGTCGAGTCGAATTAAATTATAGTCTCGTACCTGTAGACTTCATCTTGAGTATGTAACACAATCACTCAATCATATGATTTCGATAAAGGGGACAATTGAAGGTAGCTTTATGATGATAATATAATTGTGTATAGTTTTATGGAAGACATAATTTGCACGCAAGTCCTAATAAAAATAAGTCGTTGTGTCTCAGAAGCTTGATATAAACTCAGGGTACGAAGCCTTCAACATTCATATTCACATTCATATACAAACAACATCATTATGAATTATTGCTTGATGGTGAATAGAAATACGGTATCTCTGAAGATGCGTATATAAAGTATGTTCCATCAATACAGACAGACATAATCAAGTAAGGTTGAATGTATGTGTGTGTCTTTTTAGGGAGGGGTAGTACAATCCTTTAGGATATCAAAATGATAACAGAAGGAGACGTCACAGCCTCATAACACAATTGCCGATTCGACCATGTACATAGCGACAATATCATTAAAATGGTTATCAATTTCGTATGATTTGTCAAATTTTTCTCAAACATTTTCATCGGTAACTTTTATGTTTATGCATAATTGTATTGATTTACTAATTTGCAAATTAATTTGAGTTAACTTGATACTCTAATTTGCAAGTTTGAACAAATCGAACACCCTACACTATAATGCCCCACCAGCTCCCCCGCCACCCAAACATAGACATACGAACACGATAATGATGACACGAAACATCCTTCTTTAAAGAGATAGTTGGTTTAATAAAAACAGACATATGAAGGAAGCATTCAACGAAAGCTTGACGAAAATCCGTCAAAGGATAAGAAAGCTATGCTCTTTTAAAGTTTTGATTTTGTGACGTTTGATACATAATGAGAAACACGTTTTTTTTTTGTTTTTTTTTGCATACACTCCTCTATGAAAAATGTTATTCCGTTGTCAAAAATAGAAAAATAGCAAGTTTATGAAATCACACAGCACATTGCAGGAGATCCTTTGACAGCTGATTTTCGTCAAACCTTCACTATTGTGTTCCTTTCATGTCTGTGATTTGATTGAAATCAAGTTAATTTCAGGGTGAACTACCCCTTTAAAGATATAAAGCCTTTCCAATAAGGCTCTCCTTCTAAATCATTGAAACCACACACAGGCGTCTACTACTCCCTCACAACCCTATCACATGATAATCAGTCACATTAACCCCCGCCCATCATCACCACACAATTATAGCTATAATATACCCTTATACGTTTGAGTCGCCCCCCCCCCCCACCCCGCCCCCCCCTCTCTCTCTCTCTTTGAGTCGCCCCCCCCCCCACCCCGCCCCCCCTCTCTCTCTCTCTTTCTCTCTCTCACACACACACACACACACACACATACATACACTCACATACACACACTCACACACATACACACACATACACACACACACACACACTTCGAATATGTGCATTTTCTATAAAACAAAATGCATTCTTGTTCCTGTGCATTGAAATATCATCAGAAATAAGTTTTGACACATATACCCGCATGAAAAAAAAATCCGTTGTCAAAAACAGAAAAAGAGCAATTTAGGTAATTATATTGTACACAACATAATTATGGGAGAGTACCTCATACGTGACGTCACAAAACTGAAATTTCAAAAGCTAATAACTTTCTTTTCCTTTGACCGATTTTCGTCAAACCTTCACTTATTTGTTTCTTTCATGTTTCTGCTTTTATTGAAAGAAAAAATTATTTTAGGGTGAATTATCCCTTTAAAGACAGTGTGTTCCTTTTTGCCGGTCAAACAATAACATTTGGTAAATACCATGGAAAATGGAAGAAGATATCCTCCCAATAAAAGAACTCGAAACTGACTCGAAACTGACTCGAAATTATAGCGATCGGTAGATTTGGGGAGTTTGGGCGGCGGTTCGTCCGACACCTATAGCCTCGAGATCGGAGACCGCTGTGCGCTAAAATCGTCCGCATTGCACGCTGACAAGGACAAAACGATTACGAATGTAGACGATGGTCGGTGTGTTTCTTATGACTTCTTATTTTATCGTTCATATTTCGATCTGGAAACTATATATATGTTTCAGCAGATGTCATACATCAATATGATATCCATTACAAGTGTTCAATTCATCATTTGTTACGTTCTTCGCACTTTGGATAATGCACTTTAACAGGGATAGTATAATGGTATAGGGTATAATGATAGCGGTCCAGTTCCAAGATTTTTGCAAATGGAACACCTTGTCTTTAACAAAGTTTGTGTCAATGTACACACTCATTATGGCTGTGTATTACTGACACCACAGTGCAGCAACGGCACATAATAGAGTCCTTCTGAATCATCGTGATCAAGGCAACATCATAATTATTGGTGAATTGTTCATGCAAAATGCGAAGAAAAAATGAAGAGCAGATCGGGACAGATACCATTTATTAATGTGAAATCATGCAAAACTCATGCAAATAAAGTTCAAAGTCTTTGCACGAGTACCCTCCATTTTGTCGGAAGAACCTCGAACCGGAAAGGATTTATAGAAGCGCTTCTTTCTTTTTTTTTTTCTCTTGTAAAGCCTAGTCCAAGGTTACATTTCAACAGCCCTGACACGACACAAAGACGACAAAAGACTGCGCAACAATAAGTTTTGAAGAACGAAAATTTGCGCGATCATTGAAACATGGTGAAGTTTTCAGTGCTGCCTAAAATAGATTTTAACTTTTGATAGTTTTGTAACTCGGAAATACTATGGAAATCGTCAGTCGAGATCAAAATTTTACAAGGTGTGGGCAATACGGGTCCTTATCTTATCTTTTTTTTTTTTTAATTTACTGTTCGCTTTAGCTGCTTTTACGAAAATAAGCGTAATTTCCAATATTTGTAACTTGTATGCGGCAACAGTACGTGATAAAGAAAACCCAAACTTCCATATTGACCAATGAACCAATGAATGAAGAGCACCTCCCTGTCCGGTATGAGAAAGTGGATCGCAAAAATGAAAAATGGAATCATAACTCGGCCGTGGCACTTTTCCGCCTCAATACAGGTATCAATGATATGAATTTGAAAAAGAAAACTTCAAAATTGAGTGTGAAAATCTAAACTGGGCAATATAATATAATATAATATAATATAATATAATGGATCTGAGCGTTACTCGGATTTCCCCGATATACTGGTGTTTGGAAGGTGCGTGGGCGGGATGGGTGATCGGGGAGAGATTTGGGGTGTGAACATAGGGGAGGTGCCATGGAAGCCTCTACTCGAGTGCGGGTTGCTCCCGGCTAAAACACTCCTGAAAATCGGCTATACAAGAAGAGTTGGCCTTTAAAAACAACCCTTTACTATGTTTGCAATGCTCATGATAATCTTGTCCCTGGTAATTGGTTGCAATGAATCCAAACATAAAGTATATTTTTACAGGAGAAACAAACATACGCTGTACGTATAACCGTTGTTACAAAAACCCTAATCATTCCGCGTGATTCTGTTCAATTCACATGCACAGTCTACTTGAAGCATTTGAAATCAAATGTCTTTTAGAGACCGTACTATTGGTGTCTTTAGTGGTGCTATAGATAGGTGGTGGTGGTGGTGGTGGTGGTGGTGGTGGGGGGGGGGGGGGGGGGTGGGGGTATCGGCTGGATCATGTTTTGCTATATATATGCAGCACGATATTCCGAAGAATGTGCCGAGCCGAGTCCGTCGCATTGGCTAACAATGATCATAAAAGGAGCCACGGTGTGAAAGACGACCGGCGTGCTACAGTCTCCAAAATCTATTGAGTCAATAATCTGAAAAACCCACTGCCAAAGCCAAACAGAGTCATGAAAAGGCCCACCTTACTTGTGATAAAATGAAAAAAGAAAAGAAAAAGAAAGCAAAATGGGAAAAAAGGAACAAAACCTCGTGAGACAGCAACCAATGCGTGGTTGTTTGGCGATAGGAGGCCTAATGAATATTTTCATTTTTGATCACCCCTCTTTCTTTATTCTCAACCAACGATGCCTTTTATTTGCCCAGGACTAAACGCACGCATTGACAACCCCAACCAAATATCTAAAATACGTAAACAGGTTTAAACAAACGACAGGTTTTAACAGTCACATTTCGGTTTTTTCTTGACATAGGACTAGGTTGCAAGTTCCCAAGATGTCTGCATCTATCTACAAAAGATGAAGCGGTAAGGTCAGCAGGAGCAAGCCTAGATCTTGGGCGGATTCTGAAAGCCGGTATGCGCTGCATGCTGTTCGAGTTCAGCTCACCTTTTTTTTTTTAGCACAAGTTGGGTTCATGCTTTTTTTTTCTTACCGAATTCGGTAGCATATTGTGTCCATAATGCACATGTAGCCTATGCCACCGCGTATACCTGCCCCCGAGAATTATGAATGATTCTCTCCATGCCGAGACGTCAGTGCACGCACGCACTAGCTATTTATAATATGCGCCCTTTTTACATAACAATCCTATTGTCAAATAATTAAATCGAACAATTAGTGTTCGTTGTAATTGACCAGTACACGCGCGTGTCTGCATTATCTGTCTCTCTTTCCCCTTTTGAGCTTTGGCTATCTCTGACGGGAGTCGATTTTGTTTGACGAATCCGTCGATTTATTTTGGGAGCAGACGTGTAAATATTGGCTAGCTTGCGCCGTCCCGTAGCGTGTTATCCCGATTCCGTGCCGGTGTTCGTGTTCGGTAGCCTGCAACGTTCTGAATTTTCGCTTGCCGAGCTCTGTGCAGTATTTACGTGCACCTGATGGGATGGATTTGCTACTGAATCGCAAGAAAGTGTGCTACTAAGATCATAGTCCACGTGCTTTACTCATGTGCTACGGAATTATGTTGTCAATATGCTGAATGATTTATATTTGACTTGTGCAGGGGGCCCGAAGGAATTGAAATACTACTGGAATAATCACGATGGCGATCTACGGAAACGAACGGGAGTATATTCCAATTCTTCAGATGATGGCGCATCACAAAAACAGACGATGGACTTCCAGCGCCACGGACATCACTGACCTCGCCGACCGGACAGTGATGAAAATAGCGGGTGAGTTTCTGAAATCCTCTTGAATCTTTCCTTGGATAATGGGTTGTTTTAAAATGGCCGGTTGCGTTTCTCAAGTAAGCTTTGCTTTGGCTGAGCGTAAGTAGCGGATTAGTGCATGCAGCGCATTGTAATTGTTCGTGTGTACTAGCTCATGCCTGAGCGATCGTAAATTGGATTGTGTGCGCATTCACGACATGACCTTTCACGCTGTGTAGACACAGTGCCCCGTGTTTTGTAGGTCGTTACTACGGGAGCTTAAGGAGCAAAATTCATGTGTTGAGCCCCTAATACCAGTAATAGCGGGGTGATTAGGCGTGGGAAGTGTGCACACCTACTGTATGTGCTCGACCTAGACTGCTTTGGGGGATTTCGATTGCGCACTCGCAGCGGGACTCCCGGCGGGAAAGGATCAGCCCACCTACCGCTGCTCTGCATACACGATACTCGTAGTTGCTCAACTTCGTGGCCGTGCGACTCGCGAATATCACTAGCAGACGACACCCCACATGTACACCGTGTTTCCGTTTTTCGTACAGCGAACAAACGTAGGCGCGTACTTACGTGCATTGCATGTACTTTGTTTGTGCAGTGGCTCGAGAGCAGAACAAGAAGCAGGTTAGCTTCTTAATATAATTTCTAGGATTGATCACGGATTGCAAGGAAGTGATGTATGTGGACTGTTAATAAACCAGAAATGCAACTTTTTCACCAGTTTCTTATCAGTCGGTGGTGAAAGCCAAGCCTGACTAAAGTCACATACAAGTTGATCAAAACTTGTTCGTCAGATCAAAGTTTGAGAAATGGCCTCGGAAAACGGCGACAAAGACAGCCTGTATGAAAGGTCCCTCAGGAGCAGCAAAGGTTAGAAATTATCGTTGTTTTGATGAAATAGTATAATTTGTATTGATAAAAGTACTGAGTCTTTTGCCAGTTACGTTTGATCAATTGACAAATGACAGATAAAAAGTCCACGATCTGTACCCACAAGCCGGGCCCACAAGTATAATTTGGAAGCCTTGGTTTTGGCTTTGCCTGACCTTTGGAATTAGAGTTGGCATGATCTGGCCTGGCCTGGCTTGTGTTTCTACCCGTAATATGCATGCATGGTTGACCAAGTCTTTGGTCGTTTGATGTAGTTCTTATCCCAAGTGGTCTATGTGTGTACGAAACATGTGTACCAAACAAGTAGGATTACTGAATCAATTCCAGTACATCCATCTAGATTTCTTGTACATTGGAACAAACGTATAACATGACAAAACAAAACAAAAAGTTAATTCATTTTGAGGCCAAGTCAAAGAGAAGGATTCTAAGAAGTTCTATTAGGAGTTTCTAATGTAATATAAATTCTGAATGAGAAATAGCATGATGAATAGTATACTAATGTAATAGAAGTTTTAATAAAGGCTATATACAGTACATAAATATCTACCTGAAAATAAATGAAAATCAACTGCATGATGAAAAAGCAATTCATAATTGCTTCATTTATTTCCATCGAGCCTTTAATAGCTGAAAAACAACCATTGTTACTTTTCTCTCATTTCATTGATATTATATATTATTATATATGATGTTAATGATAATAAAAAACAAAGGCATCATCTGTTGTGTAACTTATGTTACACTCCCCAAATTGATTTAAATCATTATTATTACATTATTATTATTTTGTTTACCTATCCAGACTTACAGGTACTGAGTAAAAATGCCCCCACTCCCAAGCAAGTGAATTAGTGTACTTCCATCTTTATTTGTGATTTTATTAGATTTTTGTATGTCTGTTGATTCAAATCCATAAAATATTTTCAATTTTAATGTCTATTACTGAGAAAAGACATTGACAGCTCAAAACTTAACCACATCTGAATTGATCTTCATGGTGAACTGCAAAGATTGATACTTCTTTTACATGGACACTGCATGAAAACTTTGCCTCAACCCCATGGAATGACCCATATGTTTTAGATAAAAACGAAAGCACAGGAGCTGTGATGTGACACATAACTTGAATAATGTACACTATATTTGCTATGAAATGGCACATTTCAAGCGTAAACAAGGATGCTTGTTCACTTTTCCTGAAAAGGTTTTTGAAGCTCTGTGAGATTTAGTGCACATTATTGTTAGGGTATACCGCTGATTCCTGCCGAGTTTTCATGGCTTTTGGAAATGGGCCACCCTGTCTTTCAATGTCTACCTGTAATTGTCAGCTTGTCAAGGGCCCAAATCCCCTAAATCACAGTCTATTGGGAGTGTGGTCAAATGTCCTGCTCAAGTAACTATTCATCCAAATAGCAGAGCTGTCAAAGCCTTTGGAGAATTAGAAGTCACTTTTATTATGCTTGTCTGTCTGGTGTTTTGATTGACAGAATGTCAGAGATTTAGCAGGTCTGCAAGTTAAATAGGATTTGGTGTAGTTTTGTGGCCCACTTGTCTGATTACATGTGAAAAGAACACTGGTGGCTGTAGATAGTGGTGCTGTAATGTGTGGTCTTTATGACAGGTTTTATAACAGAACTTCTTGTATAGAGGTTATTATCACTCATCAAAATACTTCTCTCATCACTGTTTTTCCAAAGTAGAGACATCAAATAAGCTGTTAAAGTGACATTTTTTTTCAAACAAAAATTAGTAGTTCTATGGTACAATTATTTCAAGCTGTCTAATATGAAGATCATCGAAATGTCAAAGTTTCTGTGATATGACCACGATAAGGATGAACAGTATTTGTGAAACAAAGATCTTGTCTTTATACACTGAGAATAATAATATTTCAATATAATGGGAAAAGGGAGAAATAGAGAGAAAAATTATGTCAAAGAAGAATTCATATATCTTTCTTTGTATCTGTTCACAAAGTATTGTCAAGTCACCACAAGTAATTTTACAAAAGGAAACTGTTCATGCTAATGAACATTAGTGAAATGCTTTGGGGTTAATATATGATCCAAAACATATCATCGAAGTTAAACACTACCCTCTTTTATCATTCTACCAAGTACACAAATCGAAAATGTAATTTTGATTGTCTTTACAGAAGTTTTATTAGACTTGATCATACTTCTTTATCAACTTCATTATTACACTATTTTTGTACATGATTACTGAATTATTACTTGCTTGAGTTTGCCTCAACTTTTCTGATCAGTTTCTTTATCTAGTTGGTGTATTTATTGGAGCTTCTTCTCATGAATGTTGACTACTCTTTTGATAAGTGAGATGGCTATAATAAAGTGATCGTCAGTGTCAATGCAAGTCCTGTAGAAACTGCCAGTACTTTTTTGAACTGCTCAGAATGGGTCCCTGGTTCTCTTTCATCATTCTGTGATATTCATGCTTTGTGATTTTAATCAGAAATAAATCAAATTCGGGTGTCATATGTTTAGCAAGTTTTATCAAGTTGTCTGTCAGCATCATCAAATAACAAAGGTTGTAAAAAAGTTGAATGGGACAAAACAAGAACAAAATTACAATTGGTAAGCTCTCACTTTCTTAAAGTATAAGCTGTGGATTTGATACGGGGTCCCACCCATGTGACTTATTGATTGATGAGTCGATGCTAGTCAGTCTACAATGCAGCTTTTGGGAATATCCTTGAGTGATTGGCAAATTCTGTGCAGTAGTGCTGCTCAAATGGAAATACCATGACCAAAACTTAAATTTGTAACTTAGGGCTTTTAACAAGAAATGTTGGATTATCTCCATCCGCAAAGCAAATATGAGATTTTAAAGGAAAGCAAAGCTGTCTTCTTACCTCCCACTTGTGAAATTGAAATGTTAGATAAACTAGCCCAACCCTTCCAACTGTGTACATTTCTCAATGGTCATGTTTACATGTTTGCAGTTCTGTAGTAGTCTTTATCTTATTATGTTCATTATCAAGTTCATTTCTTATCTGTTGTCAAATTGCAATGTCAGTAACCTGCATGTACTAGGCACACACAGTAATCATGTTTGATAACATTTTTCTGAGGAACTACCACTTTTAAGATTTTAAGATTTAAGCATGCAGTTTATTGAAGCCCTTCCCTTAAAAATGTATATACAGGTAATTTATTTGTTTACAAAGTTAGTTTGTCTCTTACATCTCACAAGAAGTAGTTAGTGTAGTGATCACGTGCCTCTCACAGATTTGCATGATTATTTAATAGTTAGATAAACTTGCCCTTCCCTCATGAATAGACTCCAGCCCCAAACCCATTTTCATCTATAGTTATAATTTTACATCAGATAAGGATATAGCTATACTTAAATGGTATATAGTACTGAAGTGTGACATCATTTGAGCATTACAACTGGTTCTAAACAATGCGGGTAGAGCAAGCATTGCTGATCACAGCAGGGACTGCAATTGGGAATGCCTTACACTAGCCCGATTGACAATATCAGACCGCCAAATTTCTCACTGGAGTAAGTTAGAGCCAATTGTCTTGACAACATGCTCAGATGATGACATGACTTCAGTGCTCTACAGCGAAAATGAAAAGCTGTGTGTGAATGCTGACTAACGATAGGTCGTATGAAACGTATGAAGAAACTAGCGTCAGGGCATCGTTTTGAATTAGAATAAAGAATCACAGTTTCTCTGTGTGTGTGGGTGCTCACTAACCATACTTCCTTTAACTGGGCGGGGCTTAGCGTGACTGCGTGCGTAAAAGGAGACCTGACCCAATCAACTCAATCTTGTGCGCGCTTTGGATGACCTGCCCAATACCTCCATGAAGTCTAGCGATGGCTATAATTCTGCGTAAATTCAGTTTCTAGTTCTATAATTGGGAGAAATTTTTTTAAAAGTATTTATTTCCATTTTCCATGATGGTTTTTGCACAATTTTATTTTTCTGACCTGAAAAGGGGACTCCCTGTCTTTAAGACGGGATATAAAGCAGATGAGACAAGTATTCTATGGGGCCATTTACATGTACACTGGCAGAAAAAAAAAGTCACCAGCCAAAAGCGGAAGTGTTTCGGTCCTTTCCCCAAAAAATATTTATTGAAACATCCCGCTCTGGAGTGTGATTTTTCTTACATTATTTTAAACATCGCAAGTTTTGACCAGTATAAATGATCCCCACACAAATGGAAGTTTTGCAATATGCATATTTGAATGGCCTAGCAGAGAGGTGAAGCATGTGCAGGACTTGCCAAAAAATCGCTTAAGTCTCGTTGGCAGTTAAAAATTGCATTATGTCAATAAGTGTAAACGGTGGGATTGACAAATTTTAATTTTTGATTTTTTAAATTGCTTTTTTTGTTGACATTTTTAGTGTAAATGAGCCTTATGAGTCATATGATGTAGTCCTGATAATGCATTCTGCCCGTCTATGACAAAAGGAAGCAACTAAAAAACAAAGACTTTTCCTGTAAATGAGCAAAATGTATCTCTCACTTGTATATTGGCATCAGTCCAGCACCACATCATGTTAGATTTTATCTCACAGCAAGATGATTATTACTTCTCCAGATTTTGTCAGTATCTAGGGAATGCTTGGTACAATCCACGAGTATGCAATAACCCACATTTGGGTGATCTGTCACTTGCTTCCTTTTGTCAAAGTAGAGCAGCATTGACATGGCTTATCTGCTTACTACATGACTTGAATTGCCAGCTGAATCGAGGAATGCGGACTTTAGTTACATGTAATTGACCTGGTTTGTAATTCCCTCACCTTACCCATGTATTAAGAACCCCCTACTGCACAATAACAGGTTGATTAATTGGACAATGTGAGATTGTACATAGCTCTGTACACAACAAACATGAAATGCTTGAACTTGAACTTATGAGTGGAATTAAAACCAGATGAAAAATGTCTATCAACCTTCTTAAAGGATGAAAGAAGAACAGTTTCCATGAGTCATATTTAGCCATCTTTTCCCATAGCCATTCCAATGTGAAGTATTGATTAGAATATAAGTGGATGGTGGATGTTTGGTGTATGGCAAGTGGGGGTCCTGTGTATGGCCAGTGAGGGGAGTGCTTGAATACATACATGTATACAGTGCATGTTTTTTGGGGAGCAATTTTATTTCCTTGACCTACAAAAGAGCTACACTGTATACTTCCTTTAAAGGGAGCATATAGTTAACCAATCAACTTTGTGAAACAGGTTTACCTGGTCCCCAGAAATACATAGACCTCGAGCTTGGTTTGAAAAAGATACTAATTGAAAATACTCTTTTTAATTCATGATATTAGATAAGGCTTTTTTTTTTTTTTTTTTCTCTCTTTTGTTGTCTTTAAGTCTGCGTCCTTCCCGGCTGCTACCCACTCACTTTAAACTTTAATAAAATATGTGTATTTTTTTTGTTGTTTATATTTGTATTTTTTTTGCTCTTTGTGTATCATTCAGTGAGTGAAATAAATATACTTGAAATTCGAAACTCTATTTTGAGTAAATTTTTATGTTTCAGTGTCATTGCAGAGTACATAGTACTTCAATAGTTGAGCTACAGTTCAAGATCATGTTTGTGGAACTTACTTGAAGAAATGTTCTTAAAGAAGGATGTTACTCCATGTAATATTGTATTTAATATGTCCATCTAGGAAGGAAATCTGTGTACCACAGTACTATCAGTATCAATAGCACACATTGCGTGTACTGGTGACAGGTTTCAGTATTAACACAATGCGAAATCCCCAGTGGAAGCACAATAGCATTGTTTTGGTCACTGCACGTGTGGATGAGCAACTATAGTATTCACCCATTGTTTATCAATAGCGTGCACATGCCCAGTACAATGACTATGAAGGCCAACTTTAATCTTGTTTTAGACTCCCGCTAGCACTGGTCTATAATTGTTGTAGTACTCAGTTAACATTCAGGGGGGAGTGCGATGCGTTCACATGAAGAAGCAAGATATAGCCCCCCATGCCCAAATAATGTCCACCGCATCAAGCCCTCCTCCATCTCTCTCATGTCTGTAAAGTCCTCCTTCCCCTCTGTGTCTCTCTCTCCAGCATCATGCTCTTTCTCTAACCCCGTTCATATACGCCACCTATCCGCATTATACCGTAAGCGCGGCATTTGCGGCAAGTTTGCTGATGCATTACTGATTGTTGCGTTTATGAATGGGAGTCGCTCAAATAATGTGTTACATGTATTTGCTTCCTCCTTTTTCCTGCCTATGTTGCAGTTTTTTTTTACAGATCGAGACCTACTTGTACATGTAGTAATAATGCCAAAATATAGCGATAAGCATGTCTTACAAAGTGCATCCGCAAAACAGCCATTAATGTTTCACCTTGTGCATTGCGCTCTGGCACGTGATTGGTTAATCACAATGTTGGTATGGCCTAGCAGAAGATGTTACAATCGCAGTGTTTGCTCTAGCTAGGGGGGTGGAGAGAGTCCAGCTGTCTAAAATATTATGGCTATACTATGGCTTTTTGGGTGTATATGAACGGTGCATTTAGATGCTCACTGGAAACTTTCTTACTGGTGTGCATCGGTAATAATAGTGGTATTGTCATGATTATGATATATGAACGGGGCTATAGATACCTTCGTGAGCGGTCTGAGGAGAAGACAGCCACTCCCACTCATAAGCAGCCAGCAAATGTTTTGTGAATGCTGACTCAAAGCTCCATCTCAGATGCAAAAAGTCTGTAAAAGTTGTACATGTTGTTTATTTCACTTCCATAGATGTAGATTTGTAAACTTTTAAAGGGCATATACTGTACTGGGAAGGCAAAAAAGCCTTCAAAATGTAATCGTTAACAATCTTCTTGCCAATGGTCTTAAATTCATGTATTGTCCATTTTAGAAGCTTGCTGAAAGTTATTTGCCCTCAAATGATCCACATATGGAGTAATTAATGATTAATGATTAAATCCTCAATACATGAATTTAAGACCATTGGCAAGAAGATTGCTAACAATTACATTTTGAAGGCTTTTTTTCCTTCCCAGTACAGTATATGCCCTTTAAATGCTACTTGTACATTTTGGCTCAACTAATAGACATATATGCCATATACAGCAGAAGTTTGTCTGTCATACAAAGGATTAATTAATGGATCCCCCCCCCCTTGCTCATTTTTTGTCTATTACTGTTATTTCACCAAGGGCCCCCTCACCTAGCTCCCACGGACTGTTCTTGAGTTTCAGTAAATATTGTCCCATTTCATCCATTCACCTAAATTCTCCAGATGCCAAGCCCTAGTTTTTTGTGTTATTATTCCCCATGGTAACTATGTCAGTACTCACAGCTGCTATTGTTTACATTTTCACCATGTGTACTGATTGGGCCGAGAATGCACTTGTGCAAAGTTCATTTGCATACATTAGTCTGCATGTGAACAATTCACGTATGGGAGTTTGTCACTGTTGGACTGGACAAAATTAAATTTGACAAGTTTGTTCAGGTTCCGATAGGTGGTATCTTTACTCAATACTGTATTATTCTGTTTTGATATATATATGTGTTTAATTTTAATTATTTGCTATGTGCAAGTGAGTTTGGGCTTATTACTTTCGATAACAGTGTTAATTTCTTGTACAGTAGCTTGGAAATTTTGTGCAGCATATGTGAGCTTGTCCATGATCCAGTACTTTTTGCTAGTTTTAATTCTAACCTGGTAACTGGACTGGAACTGGACCGGAGCCCATTTTGAAAAAAAAAAAAAAATTCTGGTACATTGGGCCTAGAATACACTTGTACAAAGTTCATTTACCTGGACTGACTCTGAGCCTTAACTTTGAGTGATGTAAAGAAAAAAAGCTGCTAACATATTCAGTAAGCACCAACCAGAAATGTATCCTTACCAATTTGTTGGTATATCTTTGATAAATTCTGCTTCATGTCCATTTGATAATATCGTATAGTGTACACTACAGCTCAAAAGAATTGGCAGAGGGAAAGGGAAAGGGAAAGGGAAGGAGCCACAGTTTTAAACCGCGGTATATTTTGTCCATTTCTGCATGAAACATGATGCTTTAGCCCAAAAAGCATCATGTTTCATGCTGAACAGGACAAAATATACCGCAATTTAAAACTGTGGGTCCTTCCCTTTCTTCCCTTTCCCTTCACCCGTGCCAATTCCTTTGGGCTGTAGTGTACATATGGTATGGTACTTGTAATATTCCAGCCACAGTAAGTAGGTTGAGAAATCGCACAGAATTATCATAAGACTGATGGATATTGATCTGTCATTAATCATAGTATCATTGCTGTGTTGTCATGGTAGTGTACTTTGTCAATACTGCGTGGGCAGGGGAACTGATTAGTCACTGGCCCTGTTGATAAATTTTTGAGGGTGAAAATATTGTTTCTAAACAGTGTTTTGAAATAATGTTTATGCAGAAGATACAGTACATGTACATGTTCATGAAGTCTAGCACTGTCAACATGCAGGATGTACTGCTCTGACTTATCAGCTGCACAAAGCGCAACATATTTTTTTAAGGCAATACAAAATTATACAACTAGATGCATTTTGAATATATTTGGATCAGGGGCCCATATTACAAAGCACTATGATTGATCGTGAGATCGATAGATAAAGGAGGGGGAGGGGGGCTGGGGAGGAATGGAAAGGAGGGGGTATTGCCCAATTAACCACATTAATAGGGTGTTGTCAAACCAAATCTATGAAAGAACATTGTATAATACATGTACTTGCAATTAGGAGAGCCAAGCCTTTTACCTGCTATAGAAAATTAAACTCTAACTTGGCAACAAAGTGAGGTAAGCCATAACTTCATAGAGCGAGTGATTGATTATTCGGTCTGGATTATACAGTACATGCATGCATGATTGCACATCAAGCATAATGTATGACAATGCACACAATGACACATACACCAGTGGGTCCCCATTCACAGTATGTGCAGTATGTACCTTGATCTGATCATTGGACTAGAAGACACACACTTGATTTCACAGTTATGTACATAATGTGTATTAAGAGAAGTGCCCTGCCCCTTGAGTAGTGTGGGAAGGAGATAAATATAAACATTGTGAGTATACATTCAGAGAGGGAAGAAGGGAGAGAGATAGAGGGATATATATATATATATATATATAGAGAGAGAGAGAGAGAGAGAGAGAGAGAGAGAGAGAGAGAGAGAGAGAGAGGGGGGGGGGGGGGGCAAGGGATAGCCAGGCAGACAGACAGAAACATATGAGAAGAAGAGAGACAGACAGACAGACAGAGAGACAGACAGACAGAGGGAGGGAGAGAGAGAGAGAGAGAGAGAGAGAGAGAGAGAGAGAGAGAGAGAGGAAGGGAGAGAGATAGGGAGAGAGGGAGAGAGGGAGAGAGGGAGACAGACATAGAAAGATAGGGAGAGAAAGAGAGAGAGAGAGAGAGAGAGAGAGACAGACAGACAGACAGACAGACCAAGAGATAAAGAGAGAGGGAGAGGGATACAGAGAGACAGACAGAGGGAGAGGAGGGTGAGAAAGTGGGACAAAGATGGGAGAGAAAAGGAAAAAAAAAGAGAAAGAAAGAGAAAGATTTGCGCATGCATATTTATTGTTCAGATTACCAGATCATTCCCACTGTATTGTTTGGAAACTCTTCCAATGTGTCCATACTGCAAATTTTTTACCCTGCTATCTTCCCATTTTCGGTGAGCGAGTACTAGTTAAAGCTGATTGGGTCAGGTCTCTTTTTGCAAGTGCGGTCACGCTAAGCTCTGCCCAATTATACAACGTGTCCTTAGTGAGACTCCACACATAGAGCGAACCGTACTTCTTTATACCGTTCTAGTTCGAAACGATGACCAGGCCCTAGTTTCTTTACACAATGTTGGATAGTAAGTCAGCATCCACACTCCACACACAGAATTTTATCATAGCTAAACTGAAACATTATTGCGATACTAAAAGAATTGAGTCTCATTGTACCTTTAACATTTGTTGAATTTACATAATATATTTGAGATTTTAAAATGATAATTTCCACGTGATTTACACCTTTTCTAAAGTAGGATGGCTGTTGGTACTGCCGATGTTGATTTAATGTAGACTTCTTCAGCCACGCGTATCAGAAGGAAAGTTTTGAATGCTTTGAAGCCGCTGTCTAAATATGGGTTGGACAGTATAAATACATGTAGTAAACATGGCCTTGTCATGCCTACTCTATTGAATAACCGCTCTGTTCTTTATCCAATATTTTGATTACAAATTTGAAAGCAAGAATGGTCATTAAATTCAGGATGGCTTCTTGATTCTCTTTTTCTGGGTGAAATCAAACAAGCAAAATAAAACAAAGAGAAGAATGGCCAAAACAAAAACATGTTTGTTTTTCCCACGGTTTGTAGGCCTGTGAGTAAGTGCATACATATCTTTCATGCTTGACTCATCATTTTTGAATTGCAAGTCCGGTATAAAACTTGATATGCTTCACAAATAAACATAAAGCACAAGTGAGTTCTCCAAAAATGTGATTTGACATGGATTTGAGCTAGATTTTGTTTGTGTGAGTTCATAACCATAAGCTGTTGATAATGTGTATAATGTCGCACCTTCTTGTAAGGGAGACAAAGTTTGAATGGAGGGTCAAAAGTTGTATTTGATCGATTATCATGAATATAGCCCTGATACTTCCATCTCCCCTAGAAGTATCAAGAACTTTAAAATAAGCACATTTGTACTTGTGTCCTTTTGACACACATATTGCACAGAGGAGGGCCATCGTAAAAAGTGGATCATGAGTGAAAAAAAAGAGCCTTCAATCATGCCCTCTTTGAACATTTATTTCAATATTTGTCATCACGGTGAGATAAAAGTGCGAGTCCTTAGTATTATATTCAACTCTGAGGAGAATTTCGTCTCTGTTTCATTTACCGTATGGTCTGGAAACATTTATATAATCACTGAAGGTGTCAGACACATGCCGGCCACGATTTACCAGGACGCTGGGAGGTATTCACACGGATATACGCTGTGAAAATTAGCGACCAGCGATCAAAGCTCTATTGAGGTAACTTGCCATGATCTCAAATCATAAGGGTGAGGTGAAAAGACAAATAAAAGGGATTGTTGTGCTTTCCCAGGTTTCTATTCATGAGGAGGATTGACAAGGTGTGGGTGTGGGTGGGGGTGGAAGTAAGAGAAAGATTCGCATCAGGTTGGTTCAAAGGAAAATATGCTTGAATAACATTTTAGCACAGAGGGATATCGATGAGGAGTGGGTTTCTCAAACAATGACAACTCTAACTTCAGCTCTAAGTTCAGTTGGTGAGCGCTATATAGGCTCTATTCCATAATATATCCATACCGTTAGCACTGAAGTACACTTCAGTGAAAAGTGCCTCACCATTGTATCATTCACAATCCAGCACAGGCATGTACAGGAGATAAAAGGGAAACATGATGTGCACATTCGTTGGGTCTGTGTTGATCTTTTATCGGATTCATATTTTATTTTAGCAGGTACATGAATAATGCTTCATATGCTGCAATGTTAATAAACTAAATCTTTATTCTGGCAGACTTAATGTAACGATAGCTACCGGTATGAAGAATTTAAGCTTAAATAACGCTTATCAAGTTAGAGCTGAGGTAAGTGTTCTCTTGAGGTTAGTGTCATCATTGTTCTTAGAAATCCACCCCAGTTATTTGAGATTTTATTGAGGATGTTTTCTATCCTATCTTAAGTCTTCACCGACTAATTACTGGAAATCAGAAGATACTATAACATTTGGTTTGGGTACAGTTCCTCTATGAGCTCCTACCAGTAGATTCATTTGTCACCAATTGTTTACTGGTACAAAGGCTGAATTGCCGAGCTGCTGACTAGTACCGATCTTCAGTATTTGTATTGAAAATGGAACTGAATACTGATGGTTTTTAGTGAAAAAGGTGTATTTCTCCTCACCTACACGTAGTTCATGTGCAGGTAATAGGTAAATACTGATTTCCTCATCAAAATACCGACATTATACGAAGGTGATAGCTTGGTTTTGATCCTGTCTATGTAGCCAGAATTCACCAGTCAGTCAGTTAGTCAGTCATGAATTAATCCTTACATGACTATAGGATACCATGTTGATATTACCAGTAGACAAAATGGTGGAACAAGCAGTTAAACAAGTCAATACCTCACCTCTCCCAGGAATGTTCTTAGGGTGTGAACTCTTTCGGGTATGAGTCATAGTGTTTTGTCTGGACGAGTGTTATTGTCCTAGACCCAGAACATGAATCTTATAAAAAAATCAAATGTTCTCAAAAGTTTCTCGTTTTGAGAAAACAGTACTTCTGGGCTCTTAGTAGTAGTCTCTATTCATCAGACCTCAGTTTGTAACCAGCCTGACTGGACTTTTCTTGTGCTAATGTCCTTTCACTCTTTATTCATAATTTTATATTTTTACAAATTTCACATACGGTACTTGTACATTTCCAATGATGTTTTGTCTTTTATGTAGACAGTGTGCATAAACTCCAGGGAAAAAATACATGGGGGCTTGGGGCGATTTTACCCCCCAAAATGCTTAAAAGAGCCCTGGAAAATGCTTAAAGAGCCCCCCAAAATTCACATAGACACAATGTAAAATCATAGCCAAATTTGGCAATGTGCTGAAAAAGTAGCACCCAGAAATTTTGAATTAATTTTTTTCCCTGGTAAACACTTCATAACAGTTCATAAGAAAGCTTTGCCATCCATATTGCATTATTACTCTATAACTATGGCAACTGGTTTTCAAACGTAAACATTAATTATCTTTAAATTTTTGCTGAAAAGGTTCGTGAGGCTATGACTGTGAGATGTCACACACATTATCGTTGGGGTATAACTGCTGATTCCTGTCGATTTTCATGACGTTTGCAAATGGGAGGGACAGTCCGTCTTTCAAACATAATCAGCTGACCCCACAGTCACAGGGCCTAACTCTGGTTATGTAAGAAGTCACTTCTCCCTGACTTAGTCATCAAGCTTACAGGCTATTATGCGAGTCTCTTTTGTGTCTAGCATGCTTTTGTGTGGTACCAAGAACTGAGGGATCCAGGGGATGTGCTCTTTAATTGCTCGTCAATTGTCTCCTAGTACTGCTGACTGCTGAGCCTGACTGCAAAGTGTCAGCAGTAAACTTAAAGCTATTGTGAACAGAATTATCAGTCAGAAGCCTGGAGTATTGTGTACTTGTCCTATACATGATGTAGTTATGTAATATCAGGCTATTATGTTGAGCTCTTTTGTGTACAGTATACTGTTGTTTGGTGTCAAACATCAAGGAGTCTACCAGTTGTGCTGTATACAGTGAAAGTGCAGTATGCTACTAGACCTGAAAATCTTATCCAGAATAATGTGTTTAATTATTGTCCCTGTTTTCTGAAATATATTCAGTAGGAGGGTGTACAGTCTAGGTAGGCTTCTTCTGTCTTTAACATACTGGAATGACCAATTAGCTTGGTCCTAGTCCAATCTAGTCCAGTCTTTGATAGCGTTAATTCTCTCTCCATCTCTGATGGAGAATAGGGAAAATACCTGGGGCCATATTCATGAAACGTTACTAAGCCTAGTTAGTTGCTAAAGTGCATTCAGTTACATACATTTTAGTTTTCTTGCAGCAGTCTTCTTTAATACATTCAGTAGGAGGGTGCAAAGTGTAGGCAGATCATGAGCTTCTGTCTAAACATCCATGTAACGGCATGACCACTTAGCTTGGTCTTTAGTCCAATCTAGACCAGTGCTTAATAAAATTCATTCTCTTTCCATCTCTGAGGGAGAAAAGGGAAAAGATCAGCAGTTTCTTTTAATACAGCAGTCTGTGTATGCCTGTAAATGTTGTAGCGCTTGTGAAAGAACCTATGCATACACTCCTTCTTCCAGTAAACACTTTGAGCATGTCTTAGACCATAACATCCCTCACACCTATTACACCTGAACATCTCTGCATTACAAAAAACAAAGCTGATTTGTCTTCCTTAATAATTTTCTGAGGAAGTAGATGGAGTTGCGTTCATTCACCTAAATACAGAATTATCCCTCTTGTTTTTCCCTCAAAGGACACCCCTGTAAAAGCATGATTAATGAAGGGTTTTGGGTTATGTAATAGTAGATTGAGAAGTGGCTTCAGGTCGCCAATGTGTGGTGTGGCTGAAGACACAGAGCAGCCAGCTCCAGACCTTATAGACAGGGATAAAAGAGGGTATTGATCCGTCCAGCTTTATCAATGGTGTGAAAAGGTAATTCGACCATGGTAAAGAACCACCACTTCCTTTGGTGCCTTTTTTAATTTCAAGGAAGAATGGTCTATCTGCTTCTTTTGTTGAAACGTCTTTAAGGGAGATGTTACCCAAATAGCAAATTACTCTCTGTGAAATCAGACAGGCTTGAGGCTTTATCTCCCACTTGATGCTCTCCAATTTGGTCTAATTACCAGTTGGTATCCCTGCTTCGTCTACATGTACAAACAACATTCAAACTGCTATAGTTTAAAGGTTTTCCTGACATGATTCCTCACTGTGGTAACCTTTTAAATGGAAAGTCATTCAAAATACACATTGAATGTCCCAGGTAGGAGAGAAAGGTTTTTAAGAGGATTAATGATGTGGTAAAGCTAGTGTACATGTAGTGTCATGTGTGGTGAGTTGTGTCTATGTGCAGTGGTGTATTGATTAGTATATTAACTGCAAAGGTCATTGAACGTTCACAGATTAAGTCTCGATCATTCAAAACTATTCTTTCGCAAATCTGATTTGCACAATTTCTAATCAATATGTGAGATAGCGAAATTGCTCAAGAATGAAAATGTTTGGGTTGAGCCATGACGGGTTTGCACCACATGCATGTTTGTACATGTACACTGTATGAAGTAACAAGCATATTGAAAATTTGTGTTTACAGTCTACATACATGTACATGGCTGATCGAAGTACCTAAATCTCTTTGTCTCCATCCTGTGTTGCTAGGGTTTATCTAGTAATACAGGATGAGATACAGGATGAAGTTTGTAAGACGATGATTGCGCCGACTCACTTCTCTTTCCATAATTCATCTCGCATCCGGGGAAAAGGGCCATATTACGAGGATGTCGTAACATTAGCAATGCACAGGAAGAGTTATGATTTGTTTCTTCCTGAGTTTTTTTTTTTTTTAGTGAGCATTTCAGGATTTGTGGAAGTATGTTCCCTTTTTGTGTGGTGGTTTTATCAAGTTTCTTCCTGCATGGATGATGTCTTTGAGGAGGGGGGTGCCCTATGTAAGATGTTTTGCCTGTCAAATCTTCTGCTTGTCACACTGCTTTATGATTATTAAAAGCTGAAAAGACCTTCTGGGTCCATAGCACTTGCTACTTGCAGATCGGTATACAAGTACATGTACTGTCAGCATCCCTCACATTTAAAAAGCAATATCAGGGTAGACTCTTGTATGTTCTGTTAATGAAACAAATTGTTAACATGACATGTACTCCCATTTCACAACAGGATGCCATAATAACATTACGTGGTAGTCAGAATAAATGTTGGGACCGTTTTAATGTGAAATTCTTTCAACGTAATGTATGTGTAACCATGTCAAAGCAAGTGGGAGGACACAGTCAATATGGGGCCATATTCAGAAAATATGTCTAGCCTAGCTAGTGACTACGGTAGTTGCTATGCTTCATAAAGTTTATGAATATGGCCCCTGGATATTTTTGATACAGTTTGTACTCGAAACTTGTTGGCAGCCTACGTTGTATAACCAAAAGTGCATTCTGCAAGTTGTTGCCAAGTTGTTTAACGAGCATTGGGCTGACACTGGTAACTTTGCGAAGTGTTCATACAAATTGTCTGGGCTTCATTGTAGTCCTCAGACATTTCAACTGTAGAGGTTCAGTACAGTACAGTTTGGGATCCTACAAAATGACATAAACTGTTATACATACATACATGTATAACAGTACTGTTTGGGTGAATTTATGGTGTGAAAATGTTAATTAAATCAAGGGAATGGATATGTGTTTTGAATGTTGGCCATATGGTCCTCTTTTCTCTTCTGGTGTTGAACTTTTTGTGTGCCAGATAAAATGCTGCTCTGGGTGTGTGTTTAACCCGTCCATTACCAGGCCTTGAAAACCCCATTGGCTTATGCCTTTCAACACATCTTCATGCAAATGGTAATAAGAAGTTAACCCTTACATTACCAGGCCTTGAAAACCCCATTGGCTTATGCCTTTCTACACATCTTCATGCAAATGGTAATAAGAAGTTAACCCTTACATCACCAGGCCTTGAAAACCCCATTGGCTTACTACAATCTTCGTGCCAATGGTAATGAGAGAGTTAACCCTTGTATTACCAGGCCTTGAAAACCCCATTGGCTTTCTACATATCTTCATGCCAATGGTAATGAGAGAGTTAACCCTTACATTACCAGGCCTTGAAAACTCCATTGGCTGACTACATATCTTCATGCCAATGGTAATGAGAGAGTTAACCCTTACATTACCAGGCCTTGAAAACTCCATTGGCTGACTACATATCTTCATGCCAATGGTAATGAGAGAGTTAAACCTTACATTACCACGCCTTGGAAATCCCATTGGCTTACAACACATCTTCATGCCAATGGTAATAAGAAGTTAACCCTTACATTACCACGCCTTGGAAATCCCATTGGCTTACTACACATCTTCATGCCAATGGTAATGAGAGAGTTAACCCTTACATTACCAGGCCTTGAAAACCCCATTGGCTTTCTACACATCTTCATGCCAATGGTAATAAGAAGTTAACCCTTACATTACCAGGCCTTGAAAACCCCATTGGCTTACTATACATCTTCATGCCAATGGTAATAAGAAGTTAACCCCTTCATTACCAGGCCTTGAAAACCCCATTAGCTAACTGCATATCTTCATGCCAATGGTAATGAGAGAGTTAACCCTTACATTACCAGACGTTGAAAATCCCATTGGCTTTTTTTTACTACACATCTCCATGCCAATGGTAATGAGAGAGTTAACCCTTACATTACCAGGTCTTGAAAACCTCATTGGCTTGCTACACATCTTCATGCCAGTGGTAATGAGGGAGTTAACCGGTACATGTACATTACCAGGCCCTGAAAACCCCATTGGCTTTCTACAGTATCTTCGTGCCAATGGTAATGAAGGATTTGATTTTTGCAAAAATGTTTCAATAGCAGCTTAAGAGTTACGAGGGAGTGCATAACATTCACTCTGCAAGTCATTGACTATTGTAATTAAAATTTAGAAATAATAAATAATCCATTACTCTTTCAGCTCATTATATTTGACATGGTTGGTAATAAAATGTGATCAACTTTACACTTTGCTGGTAGATATGTTCATACGTCCAATCACAATCCCAATCAATGTGAGTTTAGCACAGACATGACAGAATGTATGGTTTAAATCTTGGATGTGAGCTGAATTGGGTCTAAATAATTAGTAATAATTACCAAATTTTAAATAGCGCATAACACATAGTGATCGAAAAAACTTGAAACGCCCCTTTAAAGATTGTCCGTCCCTTTTGCAAGCTTAAAATTTGAAATCGTCTATCACGATCGTAAATTGAAGAAAGTGTGATTCAAGACCATTTCTAAGAATATAGCATGTTGAAGCTTTCTGTATATGTAAACAATTTCAGCCGTTAAATTTCAAACCGACTTTTTTCGTACCACGAAAAAAGTATTAGTCTTTGTTACAGTATCAATGTGGTTATTATGCGTCTGTGAAATCCTAATTTTATGAGTAACTACCAAACTTTGGAGATGATTCCTTCCATAGAACAATTTTTTTCATAATGCGTTTTATAATTTAATAAACAGATTAATCAATAAAGCAGATATTTCAACACAAACTGCTAAGAGCCTGAGGTAAAGACTATCAATCAGACGTTGTTTACGTGCATTATTTGAATTTTACACTACGTATCAGTTTCAAATTGTGAATATAGAGCTTGATTACACTTCTCTATATGTTTTGCCAATGTTTTGATGGTTTTGTGGTGATCTGAAAAAGGGACTGGCTGTCTTTAAGATCAAATAATTAAGTGCAACCAAAAACATTAATCCTAATTCTGACCCTCAAACCTAACTATAAGCCCTACTTATGAGCTTGGGCTTGTATGGGTGATTACCAGCATAGTCAGTGAAACAATAAGAGCTGTCACCTTGCATACCTGGGCCCTGTTGCATAAAACTTATCATTGATAGTAGCTCTATCATCAATGGTAACTACCATGGTAGCATTGCTCAACAGCCAATCAAATTCAAAGTTGCCATTGATGGCAAAGTTACCATCAATGGTAAGTTTTATGCAACAGGGCCCTGGGCTATGTTGACTATAACCTGACATTTATCATCACTTTCACTAAATTATACATGTAATTGCCATGGCAACAGCCTCAATGACGAGTGCCCATTTGTTACAGCAAATCGTACAGTACATCCATACACCATCGACCCATGATACATACAGGTTTTCAACTATTGTAACTTACCATCAATGGTAACTACCATGTCAACAACCAATGGGCTCTCATCATTTCACCTGTTGTCGTGGTAGTTACCATTGATGCAACATGGCCCTGGTTCTGGCTGCTTACTGCGTAAATCTACCATATTTTACAGGGTTGGATATTTTGTCTTGTTTTGTCGTAGTGCTAACCTAGCTTGACACATTGCGTATGCAGGGTCCATGGCCTGTCACTCAGTCATAGGGGATGGCAGTTGATGGGATTTGAAAGCTATACTCTAGCAGCCCTGACACGACCAGGAAATGGTGTATGATGAGTAAGAAAAGTCAAGTAAAAATCATGCAGTGAAAGAGAGTTAAAGGGCACCATCCAAGGATAACACAGCACTGTTCAAAACAATTTGCACTCCTTTAAGAACTTGCTAAAGAAAGTATCAGATAAAATTAATGGTTTTATCTATGCTCTTTTTTAATGAGCAAAATCACGTTAAATTATCGATACTTGAATGTACAGTGGAAATGTACTTCATACAATGATATTTCTTTAGATTCTGATCTTTCTGATCATACCTCAATCTTTACTTACATTCTTTCTCTAAAAATCTGCAACTCTTTTCAGTATTTAACATAAATAAATGATATTGTGGTTGTTTTTAGTACTTTACCCAGCGCTTGTTTTTCATTTTATTAAATTTTATTTTATTTTATGAGATATTTATACCTCAATCTCTCTTTACAATCTTTCACTAAAAATCTGGAACTCAAAGTATTTAATATAAATGATTGATTACATGTTTTTATTCTGATTGTTTCTAGTACTTTTCCCAGTGCTTGTTTTGTCAGTTGAGTAATTTTTATTCCCTCTAAAAATGTTCTTCTTTTCATCTTTTGTTAGTGATTCAGTTGAAAGAACATGATTGTTTCCATTTATATTTGGGAGTAGGTGCACTTCATGTTAAGTCTGCATGAAAGTATTGTCAAATCACCATAGCGATTGATATGAATGAATGACTAACTTCTGTCTGAGGCTAGTATCAGGCAAGGCAATATTTCAAAGGATTCAAAATGGATTTTACAGTAGTTGTTCTGTTTGTCTTTTCTTTGGTGATTTGTAGGAGAAGAATTAATGAATTGTAAGTTTTTCTTACCACTGTGCAAACATTGAGAGGTTTCCATGAGTAAGAATTGTTTTGTAAATGTCTGGTTTCCTTAGGAACAGGAGTTGGAGTGGTGGTTAGTGGCTATACAGCATAGTTACTTTTTCCTTGGAATGATCCATGCTGTAACATTTTTAAAGTAAAAAACGTAACATTTGCAATATTGCCATGGTGACTAGATTAAACAATTCACTCTCTGTAAGTGACTGCAAGGGGGGTTTTCATCTCAGAAAAAAAATTGTGTAAATTTCTGTTTTCCTGAGGAGAAATGGTTAGGTTGGTGGTTAATGGCTATACTTGCACAGAGGTCCATACAGGCTTTGCTTTAAGCTGTTAATATGTACACATCGCTCGTGAGCATTACATGTTCGCCGGACTGGTCACATAAAAGACCAGACTCCACAAAGTTGACAAAGCCTTAAGTTCATAACAGAAGTTTGGTCCGATGGCTACGCTGCAATGCTTACTCATGTGCACACACCCCACGCATTGTACATTCGCCATAGCGTATCAAAGATTGCTGCAGATATCGCAAGCGTGCAAGATTGTGACAGTTGAACCTGTAGCGATCTTGAGGGTGGGGCTGATAAGACTGCCGCTGAATGCAGCGCCCTCTATAAATGATATCGCGCCATAAGATCTCGGTGGCATGGACCTTAAAAGTAAATGAAACATTTCTAATTACACCTCAAAGTTACACTAGGCAAATTAGAAGTATATTTACTTTTACTGTACATGCATTTAGAGCAACTCGCTAGGCTAGGATGGATTCATGAATATGGTCCCTGTTTTCTTAAAGTCCTACCATGCATTGCAAGTCGTCATGGCGGGCCAGACACAGATTAGATGATGAAGATGAAGTATCATTATGAGATTTGCGAGTTGATCCCAGGCTGTTTTTCTGTGAAGTGTCCGTGTTTGACTGTTGCTACCGACTACAGTTTGCTTTCCTCCTGAAAATAGCATTCATAAAATTGAACTATTAATAACGGCTCTTTTTCATGTGGAATGTCACATGATATGCAACATGAAAGGAAACCGGTTTGATTGAGCCATATCGAGTTACAGGAAAATCTAAGTCTGTTTTCCAACTTCAAAGTAAAACTGTGTTATGAGCCAAATTGAATTTAATAGCATTATTCTCAATTTACATCTTTGCTGTATAGCAAGCTGATGTTGTGGGAATATACTAGGTAAACTCCTGTATGATATTTTGGGGGGTTGAATTTCGTCCTTTCATCAATTTCTTCCATGTGAAGCTTTTCTTTTTTTTCATATTTTTATTAGATTTGAGTAAGCATCCTCTCAATGAATCTTCCCAGCATGCAATCTGTTGTCTCAGACAATACCTCTTTGTCACCTCGTATTCGCCGATAGCAAAGTGCAAACAGAATCAAATTCATCCCTTTGACTTTTGCACAATATTCTCATGCATCCTTTCTCTTCTCTCATTTTCTCTCTCTCTCCCTGTACAGATGAACGCGACAGAATACAAAAGAAGACCTTCACAAAATGGGTCAACAAGCACCTCAAAAAGGTAAGTCGATTCTAAGCCGTTGTTTTTCTTTCCGCTTCATACAGTTCCGCCTCTCTCGTTCCTCTTCTCCCGACTTCTCGACTTACCCTACCCGGCACCCACTGGAGTTCAAACTCCGGATCAAATGTTTCATGTTTTTTCTCAAAACTCTCTAGAGTGTGCTTAAAAGCCCAACCCATTTATATTTTTCTGGTATTATAAGAGCGAGGTTCAAAACTTTTCATG
This sequence comes from Arbacia lixula, assembly GCA_963669155.1. NCBI lineage: Eukaryota > Metazoa > Echinodermata > Echinoidea > Arbacioida > Arbaciidae > Arbacia > Arbacia lixula. Next base: position 1,645,452 of record OZ022586.1, read on the forward strand.
ATCATATCTCATCAATTGCACGAGTGGGCGTGACGTAAGGCCCTCTTTTTCTTTTGAGTATAAATATTGGATGGGGATCCTATTGTGTCTTGAACAAAAGTCTGGAACATCTGGGCAATCTTATCAACCCCCACACTCCTGTCACTCTCAAGTGATCCTTTTTTACAAAACTGGTCTGCTTTCTTCATAATAATTGATGAATTTCCTTTTTAAAGGGGACATGACGTTGAATACAAATTGATTTGATTTATAGAGATATCAGAGAAATGGATTGACACACTTAGGTTGGGAGGGAAATGGATCATATATGTTCATGAATCAAATAAACATGTACCACTCTGAAAGACTCCATGGGCCTTCTAGACTGAAGATTCAAGATTCAATTTATTTTTCCACAACCCACCCCCCCCAAAAAAAAAAAAAACATGCATAAAGCTCAGATACAATGACCATAAATAACAAACAAGAAATAATAAACACAATTCATTCATAGAAATAATATTTTTTTCTGGAGGGGTCCAAAAAGATGCAGGGCCCGCAAATGAGAAATTATGTAGTATATAATACATCCTACATTTATGTAAACATATGTGAAAACTAAAACATTTCACTTGACAGTGTTTTTCTGTGATATACTTTTGGAATAATTGCATTATTGCAAGACATAATAAGAACAGATAATCCAATTACCCCAAAGACTAACATCTCAACGAGTACTTTAGAAGTGTGAGCTCATGAACCATACATATGCTATATTGTACGGCCTCATTACTATCTTTACTGCACAATGCGTTTAAGAAGATAAAGTCAAGGATGTCATTGGTGGATTAGTAAAATGAACAATAGAAGACCTCAGGTTTGGTGAATCAGATTTTCAAAGCATTATAGCTTATTACCGCATTATTGAAGGATAGTCCACCCTGAAATTATGCTGGTTTTGATAAAAGCAGTCACATAAGGGAACATACATGTATAAGGTTTTATGAAAATCAGTCAAAGGAAAATGAAGTTATTCGATTTCAAAGGTTTGATTTTGTGACATCAGGTGCAAGGTGCCCTCCCATACATGTGTATGTTGTGTACAATTTTTTTTTGGAGATGTCCATTTTTTGAAGAGGATATTTACTACTTTACCAGTGCATGTGATATCACTATAGACACATGCTTTTAAACACATACTGCCATGAAAAGAATGCATTCCTCAAAGAATGTCAATTTATGGAAAAAGCAGGAAAAAACGTATGGGAGAGTACCTCGCATGTGACACCACAAAAACAAACTGAAAACAATCATTTCTTTTTTATCTTTTGACCAATTTTCGTCAGACCTTCACTTTTCTTTTATTGAAACCAGCTTAACTTCAGGGTGAAGTATCCCTCCTAAACTACTTTCATTTCTATCTACATATCATTATGTTATAATATCCCATCAGTGTGATGAGTGATTCATGAAATATTAGAAGAATTGTTAAAATTTACTGTCTTCAATTTCAAATGGTAAGACCTTTGATACTGGAATAAGCTGTGATGATAGAAATATGGATTTAAAACAATTCTTAAATAATTTGTACCTCACTAGTATTTTATTCATATATGTAATCTTGGAAATCCCCTCATCCATTTTGCCATCTGTTATGTAGATCCTGGAACAAACTGAACAAGAAACAAAAATAATATATGAAAATATCAGGTTGGCTATGGCCTGCGACTGCATGATAGGGGTGTCTTCATTAGCCCGATGTGGTGAAATAGCTAGCTATTTTGTGATTGGAAAAGCTAGGCAGATCACAAAATAGCAAGCTATTTGTGTCTTCATTAGCCAAATCAGGTGAAATAGCTAGCTGTTTGGTCCAGAAAATTCCCCAAGAAATCTTGTTTGCCAAATACTGTGCTAATTTGCGAACTAGCTCGCTATTTTGCCAAGCCCCTTAATTAGCCTGAAACTTTTGAAATCCCATCATGCATCAGCACGCACTCCATAGGACGAGCTGATTAAGGTATGCAGAGTTTTGAGCTTACATATCCAGAGTTTCAAACTAATGGAGACGCGATTGCAACTTCAGGCTAGTTTTGAGGATCAGCATACTACCTCTCTTATTCATCAGATCTGGCTAACGCAGATGCACCTTATAGGTGCGTCTTCATTAGCCCGATCAGACGAAAATTTTTCTGATCCGGGGAACTAGCCTGAAGTTGCAATCGCGTCTTCATTAGCTCAAAACTCGGGATACGTAAGCTCGAGCTCGGGTTGCATAAATTATCCCGAGTTTCCCACATACCAGCAGTGTGCGACAGGAATAGGCCATGACCGCATGGCTTCGGTTGTGAGCTCGCATTCACGCACGTGTAAAAACCTATTACGTAAACAATGCCTCGTGGGCGCTGATGCATGCCGGGATTGAGAAATTTTTAGGCTAATGAAGACACTCCGAACTAGCTCGAGCTATTTCACGAACTAGCTCGAGCTAGCTCCATCTAGCCCAAGATTTCTTGGGAAATTTTCTCGACCAAATAGCTCGCTATTTTGCCTGATCTGGCTAATGAAGACGCAAATAGCTAGCTATTTTGTGATCTGGCTAGCTAACCCGATCAGAACAAGCTCGCTATTTTGCCCAGCTCGAGCTAATGAAGACGCCCCTAATGTGACAGATTCCTCAATGTTTGTATACTTTGACTGCTTGCAGGGATCTTATCACCTCATGATCAGTTTATTGGCTGTAAAAGACAAACAGTTTGTTCTAGCTGGCCTTCTCTTAATCAGGATTACATAACTCTTGGCAGGTTGGCTAGCCATATTTGATCTAAACCTAATGATTTTGGCAAATTCCGAATTAATCACTATAGGTGCGTCTTCATTAGCCCGATCAGACGAAATAGCGAGCTATTTTTCTGATCCGGGGAACTAGCCTGAAGTTGCAATCGCGTCTTCATTAGCTCGAAACTCGGGATACATAAGCTCGAGCTCGGGTTGCATAAATTATCCCGAGTTTCCCACATACCAGCAGTGTGCGACAGGAATAGGCCGTGACCGCATGGCTTCGGTTGTGAGCTCGCATTCATGCACGTGTAAAAACCTATTACGTAAACAATGCCTCGAGGGCGCTGATGCATGCCGGGATCGAGAAATTTTCAGGCTAATGAAGACGCTCCGAACTAGCTCGAGCTATTTCGCGAACTAGCTCGAGCTAGCTCCATCTAGCCCAAGATTTCTTGGGAAATTTTCTCGACCAAATAGCTCGCTATTTTGCCTGATCTGGCTAATGAAGACGCAAATAGCTAGCTATTTTGTGATCTGGCTAGCTAACCCGATCAGAACAAGCTCGCTATTTTGCCCAGCTCGAGCTAATGAAGACGCCCCTTATGTGTACTCAGATGCTCAAACAGTAGTCTTTAGTCGAAAGGCTAGATAGTTTGTTAGAAATGTTTGGCTTGTTCATGGGTCCATGGATTGTTGGTCTGATCATGGACCCTACATGGACCCTGCCACAAATGGTCTGATGTTGTTGTGAAGGCTATTGCAATTAATGAGAAACACGATTTTGTCTGGGTTATGAGGGGTGGGGCTTGGGTTTGGAGGAGGTGAAGGTGACAGAATTGTTCTTTATATTGTCTCATCAAGGATTTGTCGCCCTAAAAAAGCACCATGAAGAAGGTATTGGTGGGGAAGCTGACTCATTCATAGAAGAATATTGATTATGAGTAAATCATTACACACTTTCAGTCTTTTAGAGATTTGATAACTGGTGATGAATTGGTAGTTTGTAAATGTTATCAAACATTACAAACAGCACTACAGGTTGTCTCTGAGTAAAGCATAAAAATAGTTTAATCATGGTTTGGGAACCCCATAAAAGCAGTACATGTCAACAGCTTTGCATATATGTGAAGGACAGTGTCAGTTCATTTTATTGATTACTGCTTTATTCAAAGCCAGTTGACTGCGTAGATCAATGACTTCATGTCATCTTTATCTCACTTCTTCACTGTCTTTGTGGTACTTGGGCACATTGGGTAAGAGGTTCTGTGCTATACCCTGAGTGACAGTCAATGAGTAGTGAGTGGGAAGTAACATTGTGTTGTGTAATAGTTGTTTGCCTTTCGTCTTAAAGGAAGCCCTTTCACAGTTGGATAAAGGAGGTTTTTCTGTGCTTGTTGGTTGACTGAGTCATGTGTTTTTTGTGTAGTATTCAGTGGGCACTTCCTAATTGTGCTTGATTTGTTCTCAAAGTCTGACTGACCATTATACACACAAATGGCAAAATGTGAGTCTTCATTTGTCCACATTGTTAAAGACCTCCGACTTCTTTTTCAAGATTTCTGGGACACACTGTGAAGATAGAAAGAAAAGGGTGACCAAGTGTCATGTGATGGGATAAATTGCAAATATTTATATTGATAACAGGATTTATCACAATGGATTGACTACCTCAACATTATCAACTGTCATCCAGTTTAATTTACATTTTGATTTGAAATCACCTACTGTTGTGATTTTGTCAATGTCAGCTGAATTAGTTTGTTACCCATAAATTCTCAATTTAGTATATGATGGTCAAGTTAAACCACTGTTGTGAATATTGGCCATAATGTTTAAAGGGCATATACTGTACTGGGAAGACAAAAACCTTCAAGAGGGGATCGTGAGCAATCTTCATGCCAATGGTCTTAAATTCATGTATTGCCCATTTTAGACACTTGCTGGAAGTTATTTGCCCTCAAATGATCGACATTTTGACTGATTAGTGATTAAATCCCAAATCCTGAAATTGTTCGGCCCGAACATTTTGAGAATTTGGGATTTAATCACTAATTACTCCAAATGTGGATCATTTGAGGGCAAATAACTTTCAGCAAGTTTCTAAAATGGGCAATACATGAATTTAAGACCATTTTCAAGAAGATTGCTCACGATCCCCTTTTGCCGGCTTTTTGTCTTCCCAGCACAGTATATGCCCTTTAAAAAGGTCCATGAACCTGCACCCTGTTGTATACTGAGCCTGCATACATTGTACATGCAGGCTGGCTTTTCGTCTGCTTCAACACAAAGCAGCATGACTCCTATACAATCTGCTGTTCAGACAATAGACAACAGACTATGAATAAGCTTCACATACCTTATAATAGGACACAATAAAGCCACAACATTTTGGTTACTGCAGTTCCATGGACAATTTTGACATCCTATCTGGACCAGGATTCACAAAGCCAGAGGATCTTACAGTAAGCAACAGGTTAAGAACAGTTTGATTCTTCTTGGTATATGTACACTACAGCTCAAAGGAATTGGCATAGGGAAAGGGAAAGGGAAAGGGAAGAAAGGGAAGGAGCCGCAGGTTTAAACCGCGGTATATTTTGTCCAGTTCAGCATGAAACATAATGCGTTAGCTTAAAAAGCATCATGTTTCATGCTGAACTGTACAAAATATACCACAGTTTAAAACTGTGGCTCCTTCACCTTTCTTCCCTTTCCCTTTACCTATGCCAATTTCTTTGAGCTGTAGTGTACTTCCAATTTCAAGGACCCCCCTATGAATAGACTCACTAGCCACAGCAGTCAAAACCAACACCCACCCACATGTCATAAACCTCATCAAACAAACTGTAAAGATGCTTACCTTGGTTGCCATGGTAACTACTCTCCTTTCTTTGCATGGTCCATGGATCTCTTATGGGAAGTTGAATAACTGAGCAGTCTGCTCTGTTTTCTAGTTCTTGCGGTTTGGTACATGTAGGAGAGATTTTGTGAATGTGAACAAAAGTATGTCTCTGTTTGTTTTAAAAAAGGAACATGGGCTTAAAGGTTATAAACTGTAATGGGAAGACAAAAAAGCCTTCAAAAGGAGATTGTGAGCAATTGTCTTACCAATGGTCTACAATTTATGTATTGTCCATTAGAAAAAAACTTGCTGAAAGTCATTTGCCTTCAAATGATCCACATTTTGATTAATTAGTGATTAAATCACATATCCTGAAAATGTTCGGCCTGAACAATCGGAGGATTTGTGATTTAATCACTAATTTCTCCAAATGTGGATCATGTGAGGGCAAATAACTTTAAGCAAGTTTCTAAAATGGACAATATGTGAATTTAAGACCATTGGCAAGAAGATCATGATCACTATTTGAATGTTTTTTTTGTCTTCCCAGTACAGTATATGGATATGTGTATGGATATGTCTGTTTCTAAAGGACTATTGTCATTCAGAGTAATGTTTTGAGGAAAATATGAGTAATAGAGGGAGAAATATGAAATGTGAACTGTGAAATGTGAAATGTGAAATGTGAAATGTGAAATGTGAAATGTGAAATGTGAAATGTGAAATGTGAAATGTGAAATGTGAAATGTGAAATGTGAAATGTGAAATGTGAAATGTGAAATGTGAAATGTGAAATGTGAAATGTGAAATGTGAAATGTGAAATGTGAAATGTGAAATGTGAAATGTGAAATGTGAAATGTGAAATGTGAAATGTGAAATGTGAAATGTGAAATGTGAAATGTGAAATGTGAAATGTGAAATGTGAAATGTGAAATGTGAAATGTGAAATGTGAAATGTGAAATGTGAAATGTGAAATGTGAAATGTGAAATGAAGTGTGAAATGTGAAATATCAATACACCATGTATGTTCACTTGGGACTTTTGATAACCAGGCTTATGCTATGATTTGAAATACAGGTAACATAGCAACATTTTGACATGACATAAAGAGGACTACATTCCTGTAGTTGCAGTATGTTGTAATATTTTATTGATTCAATAACCTTGAAGTAATTGCTTGAATGAAAATAATTGTCCTCTTAGTCTTTGTAGAGGTGACCTTGGATAATTGATATCTATGTACCAGGGTATTATACCTGCATATGTACATGTATTATCTTCATGTCATAAAGATATCTGCACACGAGTATTATATCATATCATATTATATGTGGCTGCTTAGCTAAAGCCAGAGTAATACTAGTAATCAAGTGCTTTGAGTTGTACTTTGAAATTGGAGAACGCTACGTACTACGTAAAAGCCAAATATTTTTTATTGTGAAACAAATTTCATGGGGCTGAAGTGGATTGATGCCTTGAAATACATAAAATATCCCTGGTGAATATCAAAATGGCTCCTTTGAAAAAAATATTTCTCCTCAGAGGGTACAATGCGAAACATATTGGAGAGAGCTTGTTTAATGACATTCCTGCAAACGAATAAATCTATTCTACATAATTGTTCTACATGCAGTAAAAAGCAGTGAATGAATGCACTCGCATTGAGCTATGGGGACATTGTTGTGGCTTCCTCTTTTTGTGAGAGCTCAGTTAAAGACAGGGTGCCTCTTTTGCAGATAAAATAATTAAAACCATGGAAAATGGAAGAAGAAATATATATAAGAACTTCCAGAACCCTTCCAATAATAGAACTGGAAACTGTTTTTAAGCAAAACCAGAGTGATTGGTACATTTTGAGGTGGTTTTGGGCGGATGGTTGGAAACCTGTAGCATACAGACAGGAGACCCCACCGGTCCGATCCACTGTGCATGCGTTTTATGGGAGCAATGCCGGGATCGCTCACTGACAGGGATGGTACAATTATGGATATGGACTATGGTCAGTGCATTTCAAACATAAACAAGGATAGTTTTCCATTTTTCCTGAGAATGTTTGTGAAGCTTTGACTGTGAGGTTTCATACACCATAGCGTTAGGGTATATCGTTGAATCCTGCCGAGTTGCATGACTGTTGCAAATGGGACACCCTGTCTATAATCTTTCACTCTGTGCCTGTGAGGTTGGAAGAAGATAGGAGGCACATTGCCAGTTCATGCACATTAGTTTGCATTGTACAGTAACTCCAATCATCTTGGATGATGAAGACTAATGATGATTTGGCAATAGTGTGAATGAGCTCATTCCAGTATCACAGCTCCTCTGGGCAAACTAATCAACCAAATCACACACCCTAATCAATATATGACCTTTCAGACGTGACATTCTATTTGTCCATTGCAGACAGTGGGAAACGCAGCGTGATGTTTGCTGTCTGGAACTAAAAGAATAGGAAGCCATCATTTTGCATGACAATGATATGGCTCATTTCCAATGACATTTCTATCTGTATGATGTCAGTAGGACTCTCAATAGGATTGCTCGTGCGTATGGTAAGAAAAAACTCCTGAACACAGTGAAGGCTTTTCAAAAATTGCATGGTTATCTTGCACAGTTTTCATACCACCTAAAAAGAAACCCTGGGATCTGTTGGGTAAAACGTACCATTGATGGTAACTTTGCTAACAATGGCAACTACTATGGAAACCTTGAAGTTGATTGGCTGTCGAGCAATGTTACCATGGTAGTTACCATTAAATGCAGAGTTACTATTAATGGTTAGTGTTTTGCAACGAAGCCCAGATCACATGGAAGGCTTATAAAAAAAATTGCATTTATTTTTGGCGCAGTGTTCATGCCATGTAAAAAGCAATTATGGTATAAAGAGGCCTGCCCTTGGATTCCAGTTCGCTGAAAAGTGTAGAAGTATCCCATAAAGGATCGTCTCGTCAGCGTTCAATGCAGCGAACAAATTTACGCTGGAGCTTAGAACGATTTAGCCCCCACATAAAAGAGCACCTGTGAACGAATCTCATTCTTTGTATGTTGATTCTGCCCTACTTTGACAAAAGGAAGCAAAATACATTTGAAAGTTATCAAAAATTAAGGGTCAGTTGTTTACAACAGAAGGAATTTGGATGATAGAGGTATATTGAGTATTTCAATACAAAATCCCATCCATTTTTGTACAGTCGTAAAATGTCCATAGTGAGGGAAAAGTATCTCCTGTTTTTTTTATAAGAAAACTATGAAATATGTGCAATTTGTCACTTGCTTCCTTTTGTCAAAGTAGGGCAAAATTGTGGCAAAGCCTGAATGAAAAACAGCTTGTAAACCTTTCAAGCACCCTATAAACATCCCCCCAAATATCAGAGTACAGGTGCGCTGACACATATTTCTGGTAATGAATAATTGAAATCATGACATTAGCCTATAGTGGCCACACCCACCACCAGTGCAATGGCAAACAGGCAGATTCTGACAGCTGAGGATCCTGTCTGATATCAAAACATGGTTGAAGATTGTGGCTGAAGGGGGAATGGGGGGAACCTTTATGGATTCTGGCCCATGGACTATAGAAACAATGTTATAAAGGTAAGGGTTGGTAGTGGGGAAGACTATGTTGCCCATTATTAATGGGAGTGTCCTTCTGCTATTTTCATTGGTCCCGTTCTTGTTTGATTTCAGGTTGCGGAAGGAATCATCTCAAACTGATCAAGTTGTTGAAGTTAATGGACCTAGTGATGATTACAGAACAGTTTGGCAATAATTATACCCCCAAATCATTGCCACTGCTACCCATTACCCTTTAAAATATAAAGAGGGTCTGAAATTGGAGACTAGCAGTGGAAACCATCTCAGCTGTCAGTTGGTTCCCCCTTTCAAAGATGAAGGGGGTCTGAAATTGGAGACTAGCAGTGGAAACCCTGCTCAGCTGTCAGTTGGTTTCCCCCTTTCAAAGATAAAGAAGGTCTGAAATTGGAGACTAGCAGTGGAAACCCTGCTCAGCTGTCAGTTGGTTCCCCCTTTCAAAGATAAAGGGGGTCTGAAATAGGAGACTAGCAGTGGAAACCCTGCTCAGCTGTCAGTTGGTTTACCCCTTTCAAAGATAAAGGGGGTCTGAAATTGGAGACTAGCAGTGGAAACCCTGCTCAGCTGTCAGTTGGTTTCCCCCTTTCAAAGATAAAGAAGGTCTGAAATTGGAGACTAGCAGTGGAAACCCTGCTCAGCTGTCAGTTGGTTTACCCCTTTCAAAGATAAAGAAGGTCTGAAATTGGAGACTAGCAGTGGAACCCCTGCTCAGCTGTCAGTTGGTTTACCCCTTTCAAAGATAAAGAAGGTCTGAAATAAAAGACTAGCAGTGGAAACCCTTCTCAGCCTGTTTAGTTGGTTCCCCCCTGTGTTGAATGGGGTTACTATCCACATTCCTGGGTAATGATGTTACCTAACACTACCTGGTAGGGTAAGTAGGGGATTACCCCTGCTGCTGAGTAACCATTGACCCCATTAGGTGAGGAGTTCATGTCAGGTCAACTCCATTTGTTTTGGTCAGTCTTTGCACATATGGACACAGGGGCATTTTGGGTGAGATTTTGCAGAGATTGCTAGTGATTTAAATTGAGAAAATATTGCTTCAACTTCGGCCCTGGCTTTTGTTTTTGTTTTCTTTTTTTTTGCACCAAATGGAAGGACATAGTTATTTGGTTATTCATTTATTTTGCTAAGTGGATTAAAGGAAGTACATGTAGACTTAATGGAAGTATTGTAGACCATATGGCTATAAAACAAATACTGTTTTCTAGGAGCAATGTTTACAATTGCACTAATTTAAACACAGACTTATTTGACACAACTTGTGATGCATACTTATATGTAGAACATAAAATTACTACTGGTTCTACAAATGTTTCTTTTTCACCTTGGCAACTATTTTAGGAATAAGCAAGGCCTTGTCACTCATAACCTTGCCAAACAATTACAGGAGGAAAGAGCAAATCTCAACTGTAGGCAGGAGCTTCCAGAGAAGATTAACTAGGATCAACAGATTAATACTTCGCAGTACAAGTGTGACAAAAAATTACAATGACAATGAATTCAAGGAGCCTTGTGCATGTTTTTAGTTAATTTGTACTGTGCATGCAGACCTGTGTGCAGTTTTGTGAGAAGTATGTCTCTATTTTAACTTGTTTGTTGTAACCATGCTGTCAGTTCAGTTCAGTTTAGTTCATTTTATTTTAGCGTGGTGACCCACTTCAGCCAAAGGCTGTTTTTCAGGGGAGGGGGGGGGGGGGCATGATAAAAACATAACACATCATACATTTGAACATAATACATTATCAAAAGAACATAACAAAATATAAGAACAATACAATCAAAATAAAAACCAAAACATATATAAAAAATGTCCATACTTAATCATTTAAAAGAAAGAAAGAAGAAGAAAAAAAAAAACATCTTGAAGTGAAAGAGAGAAAAAGAACACTGGATGAAAAAAAAAATTGTTTTATATGCATGACATGGTTCATCATGTCTATGTTATGACCCCAGGCTTGAAAAGTACATGAGTAGCTCTCAAAAGTATTTTTTTCTTCGGTTGTCATTTTGTCTCAGATGTTACACACTCGGTTGACTTGGCACTAGACTGCTGGAGCACTGCAAATCCTTTGATTGATAAGCACTTGATACATAGTGTTTACCCAAGGATTTGTCTTTAAGAATAATCCATTTTATATCCCTTCTATGAATATTCATGAGTATTCTGGGAACGTGATTGGTCAATTGATGATCGCAGACTACAAAATAATTTGACTATATCTGCCTCAGCTCCGGATATTTTTCACTATTTTTTCATGGGGAGGACTGCGCATGCTCTATTTACTATTTTCTTCCTTGGCACTACTGCGCATGCTCTCTACCTGAGCGGGCGTAAATTAGTGCGCGCATGAATGCAGTGCGCGGTGTGTTGCGCATTTACCTGGGATGAACCGATATCGAGACAGAGAAAAAAAAGGCGACATACAACCACATGGTGTTACCGAAAGTTTTACTATTTTCTAAATAGTATTTATTAGTTATTGTTTTACAAAAGGGATATAAAACAAATATACCAAGCATTGAGTTCGAAAGTATAGTGAAAATTATCCATCTTCGGAGGGACTGGCATAAGTTACTATTTTTTCCTCGGGGGCTTCGCCCCTCGGAAAAAATAGTTCTATGCCACTCCCTCCTCAGATAGATAATTTCCACTATACAATCTCACAGCTTGGTATATTTGTATAATATACATACATGTACCTTACACTGAGTTATTATTTCCTAGATGTAACTCTCTGTCTTTTTATTGATAACAGTGTGTCTGATCTGCCCCTTTCAACATCTTTTCCATAGATATAGATAGGCCTACCAGTAATCCAAGCTAAAAATCCATGTCCCCCAAATAATACAATGACACAGCACCTCATAAAGAGTGGCTACGTATACCACGTTAAATCCAACATTATAATGCGTGTTTATACATTCTCAGTCAGTCAGTGCCATCTTTGGTGTGAAGGTTATATAAATAAACTGACAAGGAACCGCCGTTTTCCCATAGACCCCCCCCATTTTTGCTGTCCATTCTCCACCCATGGATGATTGTGTATCCATTCACAGATGTTGTTCATTCATGTTCCATCAATATCTCATTTGTTGGGCCAATATTAGTTTTACTATCCGCTAATATTGGTCTTAATAATGTTATATTTGTTGTAAAAAAAAAAAAAAATTGTACGTGCGTTAAGTCATGTTAGAGTCAGTCTAGCAAACACAGAATTGCACAGAAGTTTTGTTGAATCCTGGTATCGACTGGGCCGTCACCGGGCCAAAGCTGAACAAGTATGCTGATCAGGGGAAAAATGCATGCTAATAATTCTTGGGAAAGGTCCTGCTAAATCTTAAGGTTTTCTTTTGAAAAGAGGATTTCATGTGGCTTGTTTGCAACTGTAATCTTCACTCTCCAACCTTAAATCTGAAATCAACTTCAATCTGTGCAACTGAAATTAGATCAAATCAAATCAAATCAAATCAAATCTAGTGACATCCCACATAATGAGGATATGCAGAAGTAAAACTTGTACCACAATATGTAAAACAATGCTGTTTTAGAACTCCCTGCAGAATATAGAAACGCAAAAGTGATTCATTGTTTTGCAGGTTGCTGGTTCTAAACAACATCGCTCGAATGAGAATTCCACTTGTCCGGCATTGTCTAGCGGGCTAGTGTCAGGAACTCCAAAAGAGAGTCCCGGCTATAATCTTTCATTTGAGTGATGTTGTTTAGAACTACTCATGTAGTTTAGAACGAGTTGTCTTGACGATATGATGGTATGATGCCACACTTTGGTACTCTATTGACCTTAACAGTTTACCTGGATTTTTGTCTGGGTCATCTAGAAATGTAGTCTTGTGCCTGCAGACCCTTGAACTGACAAAATATCCAGAGACAAGGCTGGGTTTTCCCACACAGTCAATTTTGAATACCGTCACGTCAGTTGCCATCCTGCGGTTAAAAGGAGTGTTTGAATAATGGGATTACAAACAATGTGTTCGTACCACAGATTTCATTCTAATAACCCCATATATGTACATCGTGTTTCATGCCATTGTTAGGAGTAAGCTTTTGAAAATCTTTACAAATGCCAAACCCCTTTTTAATGGCAATTTGGAGTGTGATGCACTTTTATGAAGATGTAAAAATTCCCATTATAACTAAGTGTTTGCTATTGCTTTCTGAGCTGAACAAAATTCTGTATTCGTGCAACATTAATCATTGATTGCTGAAGCGATTATATACTGTACAAACAGGAACATTTACATTTTCAGTCTCAATCAATCTTAACCATTTTGATACAATCATAACTAATGAAACCAGTGAAAATACAATCTTCTTTGATTGATCCTTGATAATGTGTCTCCTCTGCAGTTTGGTTTTAAGATTTTACAAGAAAAGGTTAAGAAAAGAATGCATTTTGTACCCTTTTATAAGCTGGTTTGATACATGTGCTCCATCCTAGAGGCACAACATATAATGTGTTTCATTTTGTTGTTCATTTCATGTTATGTCAATACAAAATGAGTTGCCTTAAGTGAGGCAATTCTGTGTGGCCTCATGTCATTCTGTCCACTCATAGAAATAAACACTGAATCAAACTGTAAAAGAATTGCATGTGTACAGTTTAAAGTGGAATGTGTGTCACCCAAATGTGTACCTTTTGATATTTGAAAGAAACAATTTGTGTTTGATGAATCTTTCTTTATTCTGTGCAATTGTAGATACGAAGGGAAATAGGCATCAATATTCTTCTTTTTTTTAATATCAAAAGATAATATTAAAAGCCTGCAAAGAGCAGACTACAAAATGATTTTCAAGTTGTGACCTAGTCTGCAGGATCAGGGCATCAGACTCGATGTTGACACTACCCCAGGACATATTAAGATGGTTTTGATATAAGAAGAGAGATAAAAGGAAACATATCAGTGAAGGCTTTAACGAAAATTGGTCAATAGATAGAAAAGTTATGATCTTTTAACCTTTACTAATATATTTCTTTCATGTTTCTGCTTTTTATTAAAGCCTAGTTCCCTTCTCGGTGGACTATCCCTATAATAATTGTAATAATTGGGCTCGTACTTACAGACTAACCACTGACTGAATAAAAGCTAAAAAGACTCTTTTGTGGCTTTACAAAATGAGATATGACAGGACCAAAATGGTTGAATACTGAGTTTCAAAAGAACAGTGCTGCAGGAGACTCAACTCTCTGCAAATCAAGATCAGCGTGAACTCATTACAAATGGCCATGTTCACACAACCAAAAAGTTACTTTATAAGCCAATATTTTCGCGAATTAAAAGGGTTGCAGACATTTTTGCGGGTTGTTTTTCGCGAATGACTCCAGCGTTTGCGCTATGCATGCAATGCAGGGAGAAAACGAACAGTACTTGCACGTTATCATGACATGTGGCTACATTTTCGCATGTTGTTAAATTCGGGACCGTACAGGGATTCGCGAATTTTGCGAAAATTTGATAAAACCCCTTATGAAAATATGAGCTCATACAGTAAGCCTTATCACAAAGCACATCTACAGCTAATGGATAATGATGGTACAAATTATGGTGCCCCGTAATGATTTTGAGACTTTTCCTGCCCAAAATCAAGCCATTTTTTTGCCTATGAAAGAACTTTGATCGTGATATTGTGACCCTACCTGCCAGTCAAATAGTTATCAGTAGGCAGGCTTCATCAGAATTAAGCAATGATGACCTATTTGCCCGGTGTAAACACTGCTTCTGAAAGAGCCCGGAGGACCTGTATGTCATATGACAACCACAAAACTTCAGGTCAAATAACTATTAGTACTTCGCTCCATCAGATATATGGTTCCTTTGTGCCTGGTTTAAATACGATATGTTCTATTGAAAGAAGTTTGGTCACTTTGGACACTCCTTGGATGTGCCCTTTACATTCTTGGCCAAAATCAGGACATAGATTACTTGCTCCATCACCATGGAAATCACAATCTCTTTGCCTGGTGTAAACCCTGCTTCTATAAAGCTGGTCGGTCAGTCCAAGCAGGTCCATGGTGTGATAATATTACAACCCTGGGAGCCAAACTTTACCTTCATGGTCAAATAACCACTTTGTGTGCCAATTGTTGGACAAACCCTGTAAATTTCACAATTCAACTGTACAAAATCGCCTCCTGTGTCAGCCTTGTGTAAACAGATACCCCAGTATGTATTTTGTATTACTGTCCACTCTTTGGCGTGTGAAGTTTTCTTGAGTTACAATTTACATGTGGTACACTACAGCTCAAAGGAATTGGCATAGGGAAAGGGAAAGGGAAGAAAGGGAGGGAGCTGCAGTTTTAAACCACGGTATATTTCGTCCAGTTCAGAATGAAACATGATGCTTTTTAGGCTGAAGCATCATGTTTCATGCTGAACTGGACAAAATATACCGAGGTTCAAAACTACTGCTCCTTCCCTTTCTTCCTTTCCCTATCCCTTTGCCAATTCCTTTGAGCTGGAGTGTAGTTCTTGAGATGAAATGTCAAGAAGTGAATATACATTAAAGCCAATTTTATTAAAATTTGATCTACAAAAGGGACACTCCATCATGGAGATGCACCTGAGATTCTTGACCATTTGGTAGTTACTAGGTCAAGGGTGGCCATTGACCAAGAAGAACTGCCCTAACACTCTTGATGAATGACACAGCGTGACTTAGTTTCTGAATGAGGTCCAAGGGCAGGGGCCTTTGTTGATGGGTCTTTGGAAGGGCTTGGTCTTGTTAATCCAATAACATAACAAGTGGTGACAGGGGTGAGCCGCATTACATAGGCTTCTGATGTCTGGTAGAGAGAAGTCTGGCAGGGTTGTTTTCACATGCTTGTTAGTGAGGGAGTGTCAGTCCTAGTATAAACTACTGCATTTTAAAGAGATAGTTCACCCTGAAACTATGGGAAGCACTCGTTATTCTGAACGTTTCGCGACAAATGCTCGGATTAACGAGCCCTTTTTCGTTTTCGGACTAACGAGCATCGAGGTATAGGCAATTTACGTGTTTCGGAATTACAAACCTTCGGAAAAACGAACCTTCGGAATAAACGAATCTTCGGAATGTTGAACTGTAACCGAAATTATTGTGATCTCAATAAAAGGAGACACATGCAAGAAACATTAGGGAAGGTCTGACGAAAATCGTTGAAAACAAAGTTATTTGATTTTAAAGTTTTGATTTAGTGACGTCATGTGCAAGGTGCTCTCCCATATGTTGTGTACTACTTTGTCCGTAAATTACCTTTTTTATGTTCTTTGATGAAGGAATAAATTCTTTTCATAGTGATTTGTGTGTAAAAACAAGTGTCTAATGACATATCAAACGCAAATATCCTTTTGAGAAATAGGAAATTTCAAACAAAATTGTACACAACATATGGGAGGGCACCTTTACACGACTTTTTAAGTACATGTAGGTCTGAGAATGTCATACACCACCCTGAATGTCACTCTCAAACTGACTAACATCGTTATTGACTATTCACACCAGGTGGTTATCCCTCTATCCTGAACTTCAACTCTCCTGAAGTATTTTTAGCCCCGCACAACTTATTCTGACTCACTACTTTAATTTCCTGAATGGTGTGAATTGCTTCCTAATGGCAACAGTTATATTTCCTTGATGGACTGGGCAAACGATCAGGGATCTGTTGCGTAAAACTTACCATTGATGGTAACTTTGCTACCAATGGCAACTTCTATGGAAACCTTGAATTTGATTTGCTAGTGAGTGGTGTTACCACAGTAGTTACCTTCGATCAGAGTGTTACCATTGATGGTAAGTTTAACATGCAGAGTATGACATGCAAAATGAACTCATAACCATAGATCTTAGTAACATTATGAATCAATACACAAAGTTTCTATTCCTGAGAGCTTCTCTTTCATTTTTCATTATATTTCTTTTAAATAGAGTATACAAAATAAACTAATAAACATAGTTCTTAGCAACATTATGAATGATTTTTCTATCTGAAAATCATTTCAAGCTAAAAATTTTACACGGTGGCAGGCTCTGAAATTCATGAAAAGAAAATGAGGTCCCTGCAAGTGTATCTGAAAGAGCCCCCTCTATTGGCAGAAAGTGGACAAGCCCTACCTACTGGGCTGATAACTTGAGGGTACATAAACATTTGATCCATTGATAACAATTAGACAGCAGGACTCTAATTGGGAGTGCCCAACACTATCCCCGCTAGACAATATCTGACTGGCAAACATTTCACTGGAGTGATTTTGTTTAGTTGTCTTGACAACATGTTCATATATGATGACATAGCTTCGGTACTCTATAGGCCTATGTGGAGATAGAGGAAGAGTTTGATAGGTGTCAAGGCAGATTAATCAAATTTGAAATAACAGGTTGGTAAATTTAAAGGGCAGTGGATGAACGCCAAGGGGGGTGGGGGGGGGGGGATGGGGATGTTTGAAGAGTGGCATAATGTCCTTTTTCGGCAAAACCTTCCCCTAAATAGGCCTCATACAAACCTTAGAACCGCTTTTCGGTGTAACAGGGGTGTATAAGTCTAAATGACCTGATCATTGCTAAATGTCTGGTATGCCTCGGTAGCTAAGTGATACATAACTGTAAGTTCATCACCCCTACATCTTTATTCATAAAATGTGAAAAGGAAATAAAAGCTGTTTATAGATAGCAAGGGAATGTCGTAAAATGAAGATTTTCTGCAAACTCCGAAATATCAATGGACAAATCCTTTTTTTTTCTGGGGGGGGGGGGGGGAGGGTGTATTTACATCAATTCATCCATCACCAGTGCCACAGCCAAATTGAGACCGCCAAATTATAAACTTGTCAGAGAAAACAGTATGAGTTGGGTCAAAATTGTCAATTTGGGCATTCAAAGTAAACCACAAGAATTTCTTGAATGATCATTTGAGGCCCTAGAGGGTTTGACCTTTATTGATTAGAGGAGGAATTGATCAGCTGTGACAGTGAATAGGTCATGGGATTTAACACTGCTTTGGTTCAATAGGTGGGTCTTCACTATCTTAGGGTTTGGAAAAAAGGCAGTTTAAGCCCCCAAGTAGTTGATAATAGTAACACAAACTGTAATGATGACCAAAACCTTTGGTGAATGTGGCAAAAAGTCCTTGATGTAAATAGCATTACAGGTTTCATGGATTTCATCAAAGGTTTGGTAGACACTTGTATGTTGGTTGGGTTTTCCAGTGGCGTTGATGGTAGCTTTCCACCCAATTACATGGAATCCTTGCATTCCATTGGCTGCCAAGTGACGTTATGCTAGTTACCATCGATGGCAGAGTTACCATTAATGGTAAGTCTTATGCCACGGGGGCCATGTGTTTCCTCTTGAGGCAGCCCAGAAAAGATGGTGTCTAATGTGTTACATCTTTTTACACCTGTAGTGAGCCCCCAACCACTGGCAACATTGTGCATGGTTTCACAATGCAGCGCATACTGTATACCCCATATATTTCTTGAGTCTAATTTCTCGCGAATCAGGACTTCTCGACAATTTAGCGAATGGTTATATTCGCGATCGTGGAGTACTAGTACTAGAAGTACATGTGCTTGTGCACGTCATATTCAGGTTTTCGTGTGATATTCAATTTGCGAAAAGCACCTGACTTGCGAAATTTGTGAAAATAAAAACCCCACGAAATATATTGCGTGTACAGTAACAGATAAGAATAGCATGAATATTAACCCAGTAGTGAAGACACACCTTTTAAATTTAATAGTGTTTATGTACCAAGGGGTAATATATTGTATCTGTGGTCTCAAACAATTAGAGACCATATTTGTCATTTCACAATGGATCTGCGGTTTAAGTCCACAATGATTATGCTATGCTTGCGGCTTTCACGTTCTTTAGTTACGGGTTTGGATTCTGCATCTGTGGCTTTACTATTCAGTAGGGTTATAACTCCAGTCCATTCAGTCTGCGAGGACACTTCTGGTGTTAAACGTGGTTAACCATTTACACCCACACTTCTAGTTAATCTGATATAGAACGTGAAATAATTTTCTGCTATATATATGTTTGTGTGTTACTGGTGTGTTACACAGAAAACAGAAGTAGCGCACCTACAAATTTTGACAGAGGTAGTATTAGCATACAGATGGATGCTAATACACACACTATGAACATGGTCTTTTGTAATGCAGACAAAATTTATAAGGGATCCTTTGAAATTTTGTCCATGTAACAAAAGACCATCTTGATAGTGACAATTTTGTTCTCATTCACTTATAAGATTGAGTATACAATCTTTATTCTTGGCTGAAATTGAACTCCTCCAGAAAGTCTCTTTAAAATACCCAATTGTCCTCAATATGAATGAGTCAGAAATATTTAAGAGAATATCTGGGATTTGTTCCCAGATATTGTGACTTTGCTCTTGAGCAGAAATATACTAGCCCAGGTACTAGACTGTGGAGTGTATGGACACAACCCAGTCTGTTAACAACTATGTCTGGTAACAGACTATGCCCCAATCCCATCCTCGCTCCTTTGGCTCCTTCCCCTCTCAGAAGGAGCGAGGATGGGACTGGGGCATAGTCTGTGTTACCAGACATAGTAATTGACAGACTGGGTTGTGTCCATGCACTTCACAGCCTAGTACCTCGGCTAGAAATGGACTGGCTGTTTAGAGACTGCCTGGCAATACACAATTTAAATTCAAAACATGTACTTTTTCCATCACTGTCCCTAATTCCAATTATGTGTAAGCCAGTATTCTTCAAACGAACAATCCAATCAAGAAATTATAGAGGGTTTAATGCATTCTTGCATGTAATCCTGTTACCAGATGAATAAGTGATTTAATATCTGTAAAGTGCATTCATATATTTTCTTAAATCCCAGATGTAGGCAATTGTAGCGACATAAGTCCTCTGATGTGAATTTTGTCTTGGTCATAGTGGATGTTTTGACTTCGCCCCTTTTTTTTTTTTTTTAGAAAATCCTTGTGGGAATTGTAATACTCCTAGCAATTTGAGTTAAAAGTAAATTTTGTTAGGAAATTTGTTACCAAGTTATGCTCATTTTGTAAAGTTGATAAAAACTGCAGATTTCCATGTCCGGATAGTAAGATATCATGTCAAATGTAACACGTGTTAAAGATCATGTAATATTGGCTATAACTTGTTCAAGGTGAAAGCGAACAAGATCTTTTTTAATGCTAAATATGTTACTCATTGCGGATAGATGGCTACTGATAATTGTTTGTCTCGCAATGTAAGGTAAACGGTATCGAAAAGATCTTTTTTAGATCGTAAGTTGACTCGTGATTGATTTAATTCATAACTCTGTATGTTAGAGAGAAGGGATTGGACTTGCGATCAATTCATATTGTTCGCAACTCTTAATAAGAGGGGGCACAGGCCTATACTTCTGAGTGTACAAACTAGCAGTCAGAATAGGTCTATACCGATGCAGTCTAGACTGGTTCAGGAACATTGGCCAGAACAGGTCTAGAGTGGTCTTATCTGGTGTAGACCAGTTCAGGAACATCAGCCAGAACAGGGCTAGAGTGGTCTGATGCGGTCTAGACTGGTTCAGGAACATAGAGAGGAGTGGGTTCTAATGTAGGAGACATTCTCACACTAATACCTGTTCTTCTTGTCTCTCTGTCAACAAGGCTGACTCTCCCCTCAACAAAAGGAGAGAAGAAAGAATATCAAATATAAATCATGCGAGACATATCTGAAAGCCGTCTAGCGTGCTCTTAATAACCAGGGTAGGGCATTTTTCTGCCCTTGGGGTATAAAGGAAAAGAGTGACTCATGGTTTACTTTTGAATACATCTTTTGTGGATTTTTTTCTTTGACTCTGCATGCTCGACAGAAGTTTATTCCTGGATTAGATCTGGAATCTTTTGTGAGTATTTCGTAAAGATTCATGATCCAGTGAGCTGGGAACGTTATATGACACATTAAGGGGGCATATCACAGTGTAGTCTAGGCTGTGCTGTGCATGGACATTAGACTAACTATGTCACATAACAGAGTCTGGTAACATAGCCTAAGCCCTCTTTCTTGCCTGCTGCACTTCTTGCAGGAGCCTATGACATTAGACTCCTTTCCAGACTCTGTTGTGAATAATTACTTATACGCCCATGTACTCCACAGCCAAGAATCTATGCTCGTCACACTGTAACAAACTCCTGGGCCTAGATCCTTTAAAATGATTATTAATGGTAACTCTGCCATCAATTGTAACTTCCACGGTGACACCCCTCGGCAGCCAATCAACTCAAGGTATCCATAGAAGTTGCTATTGGAAGCAAAGTTACCATCAATAGTTAAGCTTTATGCAATAGGGCCCTGGTAGAGTGTTGCTGCGGTCCTTTTACCTCAGGAAACTGAAGTGTGTGAGATATGTGACATGTATACTTCGTGTAAATTTTTTTATGTGAAACAAGAAGGAAGGGAAGGATGAAGGATTTTTTCCTTCTTACTTTCCTAACAGATTGATCAATTTAACTAAATAATATAGAGAGTAACAGCAAAACAAAGATGATATTAAGAAGGAATTAGTTATGATATAAAATAATTAAAGTAACCAGACACCAGTCACTGATTTTAATGCATACCAGTATCTCCTATGAAAGCATGCTCATACCATGATGATTGCAGGTACCAGTAAAAGGTATGGAAATCATATGGATTATAATTTCACTTCTCATAAGGCTGCCAAGAATATGAAATGATTCCTGTAATCAGGAGCAATGACTTGATTGGGCGAACGTATATCTGAGAGGAAAAAGATAACCTGAAGAAGGAGATGGAGATGAAGGGAAAGGAGAGAAAGAAGAAAGAGTGCAGCGAAGGTGGAGAACGATAGTAACGTGAAGAGGGGGAATAAGATGAAAAGGTGGATTGCAGATTAGAGGAGGAACAAGAAGAAGAGGAGGAAAATACAAAAGGAGAAGAAGGGGAAGAAAGAGAAGAGGAGAAGAGCCCTCATGAATAAGATCCTTGTATTTTTTCGTAAAGGAATTTCATGAAGACCTCTGTATAAATGGACTATGTGAGAATGTTTCTTGAAGTTGGTTGCACATTTATGCCACAGTAGGTTCCAATTTGGATAATGGAGCCAAGATCAAATAGCTGCGTGATATGCCCATGACGGTACCCCAGGCATTGTTCACTTTAAGAAAATGTGCTTCATCAAACCCTTTTATCCCTGTTTGAACTTCAGACTACTGTCTTTCATAGACGCTCTTTATTTGAATAGCGTTCGAAGACTGAATGGCTAGAGTCTGTTTATTCAAAGAGTTATGACGATCGAATAAAGGTTGGGTGAATGGGTATAATGGAAAGAAAAGAAGAAATGCTCCCAGAAACCGCAGCAGAATCTAGTTTGTCTCTGCCTAGGTATCCCACTGCATAAAACTGTTCTTAGTAACAAATGATCTTAACTCGTCATTTACCAGATAGAATGCTGCTCTATGTGATATGAAAGCATTGCTGGTTACACAATTACTTAATATCGACCAAATCTGCTCTCATCCCCCCAAATGGTAGGATTTTGCTAGTTAGCCTAGATCTGACTGCTTTTATGCGTCCGCAATGAAGTTGTTATGTTTCTGGGTTATCTCTCCCTCCGTCTGTATTTCGTTTGCGCGATAACTTAAATAATTTACAGAATTTCATCAAACTCGGTATAATAATGTTATAGATAAGGGCAATTTACTGATTAGATTTTGGGTCATATAGGCCAAAGTTCAAAGGTCACAGATCAAGGTCAAAACCTGATATTTGTGTACACGCTCACACGGTGTGAATACCTGAATCACAGTCACACACCAACCTTTCCCATGATGAGAAACGCTGTTGGGTATTGCTTGTATGAACGTGCCCATCAAGCGTGAATGCTTGAATCACAGTCACACACCAATCTTCCTCATGATGAGAAACACTGTGGTTATTGCTTGTATGAATGTGCCCATCAGGCGTGAATGCTTGAATCACAGTCACACACCAATCTTCCTCATGATGAGAAACGCTGTGGTTATTGCGTGTACGAACGTGCCCATCAAACATTATATAATGCCTGAATCACAGTCACACACCAACCTTCCCCATGATGAGAAGCACTGTTGGGTATTGCTTGTATGGACGTGCCCATCAAGCATGAATGCCTGAATCACAGTCACACACCAATCTTCCTCATAATGAGAACGCTGTGGTGATTGCGCGTATGAACGTGCCCATCAAGCGTAAATGCCTGAATCACAGTCACACACCAACCTTCCCCATTATGAGAAACACTGTTGGGTATTGCTTGTATGAACGTGCCCATCAAGCGTGAATGCTTGAATCACAGTCACACACCAATCTTCCTCATGATGAGAAACGCTGTTGGGTATTGCTTGTATGAACGTGCCCATCAAGCGTGAATGCTTGAATCACAGTCACACACCAATCTTCCTCATGATGAGAAACGCTGTTGGATATTGCTTGTATGAACATGCCCATCAAGCGTGAATGCTTGAATCACAGTCACACACCAATCTTCCTCATGATGAGAAACGCTGTTGGATATTGCTTGTATGAACGTACCCATCAAGCGTGAATGCCTGAATCACAGTCACACACCAATCTTCCTCATAATGAGAAACGCTGTTGGGTATTGCTTGTATGAACGTGCCCATCAAGCATTATATAATGCCTGAATTTCAGTCACACACCAATCTACCCCATGATGAGAAACGCTGTGGTTATTGCGCGTATGAATGTGCCCATCAAGCGTGAATACCTGAATCACAGTCACACACCAATCTTCCCCATGATGAGAAACGCTGTGGTTATTGCGCGTATGAATGTGCCCATCAAGCGTGAATGCTTGAATCTACGATCCTTGACACCGTCACCCATATTGTTGCACTTGCGAAAATGCTTTGTTGTTCGCACTCTAAGACATGTTTTTACAACTCTCTTTTTCCTCTTTCCCCCTCTTATTCATATTTTCTTTCTTTCCCACCCCCCCCCCCTGCTCTTTCGCAGCACGCATCCAGGCATTATTTAGTATAGATGAAAGGTGTACAGGGCAGGATTTTTCCGGTGAACGATTTGGCGCTCGCAGCAACCTTTTTTTGAAAAAGTGGGATGGGCTCCCGAGTCAGAATTACACTGTACTATAGTTGAAGCATTAACACCTGACAGGCTGTAGCCCTCGGTAGAAAGAAATGTCAAATATATGTGGGAGCGTAAGATGCATCTGCATTAGCCCGATCTGACGAAATAAGCGAGCGAGGTTGCTTATCCGGGAAACTAGCCGAAACTTGCCATCGCGTCTTCATTAGCTTGAAACGCGGGTTGCATAAAATAGCTTGATGTTTGCACATGCACAGTGTGCGACAGAAATGGGTGACAACCACATGGCTTGAAGATATTTTACGCGCTCTTCGGGCCTGTAGCGCATGTAATGGTAGAACCATGGTGAGCTCCGGCTGTGAGCTTGAGTTAACGCACATATCAAGACCTAAGGTAAACAATGCCTTAGCTGTTTCACGTGCTAGGGAGCGTGTGCTGATGCATGATAGGATCGAGAAAGTTGCAGGCTAACGAAGACGCTCCATGAAAATGGCGAGCTAGTTTGCGAATTAGCTCACTATTTGGCCATCTACAATGTAGCCCAAAATTTCTTGGGAAATATTCTGAACCAAATAGCCAGCTATTTTGCCCAATCTGGCTAATGAAGATGCAAATAGCAAGCTATTTTGTGATCTCGCTAGCTATCCTGATCACAAAATAGCTGGCTTTTTTGCCACATTGGGCTAATGAAGACGCCTCTGTTGAGCCTCAACCAATGGCTTCTTGCCTCTGTTATGATCGGATACTGTTTATCATAATATTAATTGCTATAGGCAACCATACTAATTCTTCACATGGTATTGTTGAGAGAAGTCTAGTTGTGTCATATTAATTTTGGAAATGGAAGATCAATATACGAGGTCAAATTAGACTGAAGTGTAAATGCAGTCGAAAGCATTGTTGTAGAGTGAAAACTTAACATTGTATTTCAAGGGATCTGTATTAAAGAAAAGTGTGTTTTTTCTTCTAAAAGTGATGTGGTACCCATATCCAGAGGAAAAAGAGGCAAGATTCTATTTACATGGAGCCACACAAGTGCCAGGATGGGCCTAAATTGTACACTTAGAATCTGATAATAAGGTTACCACAACATTTCTGATACACCCCCACCAATTCAAAACATCTCCTTCTAGATTTCAATCAAATATGTGAAGATTTGTAAGAGCTTCCCATGGTCTACCAGTATGTCTACCTGTGTATTTTTGGAGATGTTTACAATAAGATTCATGAGCAAAGAAGAAAATGTGATGGGAAAAGATTGAGCAAACGATTGGCCATTTTCTGCCTATTTTGATTATTGTTGAGCCGACTGTCAGTCTACATGTGTGTCGGGAGCTGTCAAAATAAACACCCCTCTCCCCACATCTCCACATGGTCTAACTTTTCTGATTTGTCTTTCGTGATCTTCACCCCTTTCTCTTCTTTTCTGGCTTGAGCTGCCGTGGTATGTATGCCTGCCTCCCCCTCTCCTCACCCATGTTGATCTTCATGTTCCGTGATTGGTTTTGCCTCATCAATCCACCTGTTCATGTTCTCATCTTCGGTCCCTCACTCTCCTTCCCTGGTTCTTCCACTCTCTCTTGGCCTCTTCTTTGTGGCAAATTTGGATATGCCTGGCTGTTTGCTGTCTATGTGCCTGTGTATCTGTATGTCTGTCAGTCATTCTGTCTGTTTGTTTCTTTACTAGTTTTCCTTCCTTCTACCACTCGTATTCCCCCTCCTGTCCCTGTCTGTCGTCTCCTTTCACACTCTTCTCCAACGTACTATCCCCTATCTTTTCCATCATACTTTGCCTCATTTTCCTTTTCCTGTCCTTTAAATTGCCCCTTCCCTTGCCTCTTCTCTTTCCCTTTCTCTTGCCCCTTTCCCCTTCCCCCCTCACCCCCCTTACCCCCTCACTCCCCTCACTTTCACTCTCCATACTTTTCCTTCTCCCTCTTTCGCCCTTCCAAATGCCTCTTTCCATCTACTCCATCTGTCCCCCTCCTCTCTTTTCCTTCTTCCTTTCATTCGCCCTCTCCTCCCTTTCTTCCTTCCTTCTTGTGTTCATTGTCTCCTCCTGTTTTCTTTCTTGCTTTCATTCTCTCCTTCTCCCCTCTTCTTTCTTGCTTTTATTCTCTCCTCTATCTCCTCTCATTCTTTCCTCCCTTTCCTTCTCTCTCTCCTCCTCCCGTTCATTCTCCCTCTCCATTCCCAACCCCCTGTCTCTTCATCTCGCTCCCACCCACTCTCTGCTAACAACCTTTTAACACCTCACGTACCTACCATCAACCAAATCCATCTTGTTATGATGTGGTTTCGGCCGCAAAAAGAAGTGGGCGTGGGAGTCAGCCAGTCTGGGCTTCCTCCTCCATAACCTAGAGTGTGACGCTTTATTATCTTGTATTCACTTTTATTTTGTGGTATTGAGGTTCAAGAATATTCCATGGTATAAGAATGGTCCTAGACATCAGTCATTAATTTGTCTTTACGTCTTGTCATTGGTGCAAATAAGATAAGAAATATGAGTTGAAGATATTTCAAATTATGTTTTTTTACATGATTACTCATGAATGTTTCTTTTGAGAGTAAGTGCTACATTAAAATCATTTCAAGAGGGGTTTAGAAAAAAAAATCTGACAAATTAATGTACACATGTAAATTAAGAAAAAAGTTTTCACACACATCCGCAAACTAAACAGAACATGAATACATATGAATGAAAAAGAAACCTGCATATGAATGGCATAAAGCTAACAGCATTTTGAATGTATGATTACTCATGTATGTTTCTTTTGAAAGTAAGCGCTTCTTTAAAATCATTACAAGAGGGGATAAGAAAAAAAATCTCACAAATTAATGATAAATGAGAAACATTTTTCACACACATCCGCAAATCAAACAAAACATGAATGTATATGAATGAAAAAGAAACCTGGATATGAGTGGCATAAAGGTATAATAGCATTTCAAAAGTAAGCACCTCAAGATTATGGGACTAGTCTGACCGGTTTGGCTTATAAAATCTGTCATTTTTTTTTTTATAATTCCTTCCTTTGATCCTGAAATCAAACAAGACGAATAGGACCTGTAATCACGACACAATCACTCTGCTATGAATACAGATTCTATAACCTTAACCATTCAGTGTCTCCAGCCCATCAGGGAAATTAGGGAAATCAGGGAAAATTATTTTACTTTTTTCCAGTCAGGGAAAAGTCAGGGGATGTGATAAAAATGCTTCATATCAGGGAAGAGTCAGGGAATTTTGATTGGTCCAATAATTGAAAATAGTTGGTCAGGCTCTTTTATGGTGTAATCAGTGTTCTTACTCGACTGTGTTGAATTTCCCCACATTACATTCTTGAGAGAAACTGAAACATTCTACCAGGGAAAAATTAATTCAACTTTTTTTGGGGCTACTGTTTGAGCACATTGGCCATTTGGCTACAAGTTTACTTTGTGTATATTGGAATTTTAGGGGCTCTTTTAGCCTTTTCCAGGGCGAAATCACCTCAAGCCCCCCAGTATTTTCCCCCTGCAGTCTACTGTGATTTTGTGCTTGAATCACATTTCATTCTTGTGTGAAACTGAAATATTCTACCATGATTCTGTGCTTAAACTCTTCGGATAAGTGATGCGTGAAATAACGGTTGATGTTGATGTTATCTCCAGTGTATTGTATAGTAATTATGAAAAAAAAATCTGAACTTGTAAACTTGTGAACTGTGCTGACTATCATTAATAAAACAGAAGTATGCTTTTGTCATTGATGTGTGAAATTAGTAATAGAGGTGAACCAAAAATGAATTGAATTTAGAAAATTTCAACATAAAGTGAAACAAAGTGTATTGGATGTATCTTTTTAAAAAAAAAAGTCATTTGATATTTATATTCTGAATGTCAATGAATGAATGTCAAGAATCTGGAGCCATATTCAGGAAAGCTTACTAGCCTAGTTAGCTA
Source organism: Arbacia lixula (assembly GCA_963669155.1). Classification (NCBI taxonomy): domain Eukaryota; kingdom Metazoa; phylum Echinodermata; class Echinoidea; order Arbacioida; family Arbaciidae; genus Arbacia; species Arbacia lixula. The sequence continues at coordinate 1,673,679 of OZ022586.1, forward strand.
ATAGCTTCTAAAACACATGCAGCTAAATGCACTTTAGCAACTAACTAGACCTAGTAAGGTTTCATGAATATGGCCCCTGAAGTCTATGTAATCAGATATATACTTAGATATGATCACCATATATGGATTATTGAGATGTTTTTTTTTTTCCATTTGTGTCTATCTTTCTATTTCAATTGTCATGTGACTCTATCTCTGCACCTATTTATCAATCTTATCTGTCCATTATCTATCTGTCAATACATCTGTATGTACCCCATCTTTCTGTCTGTCCCTCATGCATTTGTCTGTTTGTCCCTCATTTGTGAATCTTTCTGTCTGTCATTCTCTGCAGGCCAAGAAGCAGGTGAAGGATCTGTTTGAAGATTTGAAGGATGGAACCCATCTCATCGCGCTCCTGGAGGTCTTGGGCCAAGAAAAAATAGTAAGACTTTTCCCCCCTCCCCCGCCCCTTACCCAAAATGTGAAGTCTAGATAGGTGCATCTACATCATCCATTGCGAAACTAGTCCTAAGTCGAAAATGTGTCTTATTGAAAGAAGCAAATCACATTCTTTTTTGCTTGTGCCCATGTTCGACTGATAAGCCCCCAGCTATTGCTGTAACATAAAGCCACACCATGCCCACTGCAAGATGTTGTACGGAGTGACCTAGCAGACCCATTGTTTCCATTCCTCCGGAAATTCAGAAATTTTCGGGAAATTTTGGTGTTGTCAAGGAAATTTTCAGGATGTAAAATAATTCCAGGAAATTTCAGGAAGTGTCAAAATAGTGTGGAAAGGTGCAAAAAATATTGTAAAAAGTGTCAAAAATATAACTTTTTCTTACAACCTGTACCAATCTAGTACGTTGATAATACAGAGATCCACTTTTTTTCCCTTCACTTTTTGACCTCACATTAAAAAAAAATCCCCCCCTCCCCCTTAGGGACTCTGAGCGCTTTTTCTGCAATTTCAGGAAATAGTGGTAAATTCCAGGAAATTTTAGAATTCATTTCAGGAATTTTATTTTGGGAAAGTGGAAACACTGAGCAGACCTGTTAAGATTTTTGCAAGATGAATTTGGTCCACAAAAACCTCAATAATTTGCCATCGAACCCGAGCTTTCGGGGAAACATTCCCCAAACAAAATGCTAATCATTCTGTCAGTTTGCAGTGATGATGACGGAAATAGCAGGATTATTTTGTGAGCTGGCCTAGCTAGCCCAATGGCGCAATAGCTAGCTATTTTTGTCACTTCGGGCTGATACAGATGGTCCTTATTTAGACAATCAAGTTTGACATTTCTCCCCGCAATAAACATGAGGGGGTAATGCTTACTAGCTTCCGCAGGCAAAATGGCAGGCAAATGACATATTTGAGATTCATACAGACTATGATTTGAAATTCAGTTTAGTCTGAAAAAAGTTATTATCTGTTATTTTTGGTCTAATGCGGACATTAACCAGAATTGGGAAAGTATGGTGAAGTGTCTATATGTTGGCTGTATGTTGTCTGTTCCCAATAATGTTTCTATTTAATGATTTAAGAGCATAATACTGGAATGTTGAGATGTTGTACAAGTAAAACATCTCTCAAACGATGCTCATACTGCTCTGAAATGTGCATTTTAATCAAACATCATTGAAACAAATCAGAAAATGAAATGAAATTATGAATTTAAAAATTTACTTTTATGGTGATGAACTGGATTAGAATGCATTTTTTTAAAATTCTTTTTCTGTTTCCAGACAAGAGAAAAAGGACCACTGCGAATACACAAGCTGCAAAATGTTGAGAATGCTCTTGCCTTCCTGAGAAGAAGAAAAGTAAGTCATTGTTTCTGATATCTACACTCATAATAACTATGTTGACATTCTGTATCACAAAAGGGAACTTTATTATGATGGTGTACATTGAGTGCTTCTCCATTTTCTGTGATTATGTTTGTGAGTGAAATTTAGAAGGCTGAACAGAAGTATGATAAGAGCTATCACTGGAAAAGAAATTACTACAAATGTGGTAAGATGTGCATGTGTGTGTGTTTGTGTGTTCGTTTGTGTGTGGTGTGTGGGTGTGTGTTTTGGAGGAGGAAGAGCAGAGTCCGTCCCTCATTATATGGCCTAGATCTCTTTCCATCTCCTATCTTGGGCCATAAAGGCTCCATAACAAAATAGTTATACATAATTTATTAGTTGAAGAGTATAACAAGTTAACAAAGTTGACCATTTTACTTTTACTTTTAATTTTACTATGGTATTATTGATTGCCTTCATGTTCATGACTTATTTCCACATGGTTGCATATGGATTTATGAAGATGGTAAAACCTCTTGATTTTTTTTTTTGAGGAAATGTATGTTTTACTTTCATTATTTTTTCCTTTATTTTAAGATTAAAGTGGTAAACATCAGGAATGAAGACATTGTCGATGGCAACCCAAAGCTTATTCTTGGTCTCATCTGGACTATCATTCTTCACTTCCAGGTAAGAAAATGATGACAGTGATGATGATGATGATGATGATGATGATGATGATGATGATGATGATGATGATGATGATGATGATGATGATGATGGGGGTGGGGGAGGTGATAAGGGAGGGGATGAAGAGGAGAAGGCTTGGGACTATAAACTGAGTATCTTGGAGGGGGAGGAGAATGAGAATGAGAAGGAGGATGACAGAAATTAGGGAAAGGGCGGAGGACAGGGGGTATGAATTGTTTCAGATCATGGGCATGATGGTGATACAGTTAATAGTTAGGAGGAGAGTAGGGAAGAAGAGGATGAAAAAGATGAAGATGAATATGAAGATTGGGAATTGGAATTGCCAATAAAAGGAAGAAGAGGAAAAGGTAAGATGAGAAGGGGGAGAGTTGGAGAAGCTAAGATGATATAAATAGTAGAAATGAATTAAATGAAGAGGAAGAGAAGGGAAAGAGAGAAATGTAGAAAAGGGGATGTTGTTGTGGGTATGACAGGAGGATGACAGAGATAAAACCAATAATGATAGTGATGATGTCGGTGGTGGGGCTGGAAGTGGTAATGATGGTGGAGATTGATTAATAAATAAAGTTATGCTGGTCAATTTCTCTGTCCTAATACAAGATAAAAAGAACGTGAAATAGATGTAAAAGTACTACAATGCTGCACTCAACCCTTCTGAGGATGCACAATAACATACACACAATGTGCTGGAATCCCTCAAGGCTACAGGGAGGATTACATAATAGCTTGCTATTATGACAGCACAGGAGGTTTGGTTTAGCCACAGAGATGTAGCAACATGTCATTGGCCGTGTTTATCAACTCTTTTTTTGGTAGAATTAAGGTTTCCAAACGTGTTTATATTTTTTTAAACGCATTTCAGGAGTTGATAAACGGAAAGGTGTTTTGATTATGGGGTTCGGAAAGCTGTTTTGAAATATGCAAATTTGTGCGATCCTAAACGCGTTTAAAGAAGCGAGATAAACGCAAAGCTGTTTTGGAACGACTTTAAACCATGTGTTTCCGTAAACACATCAATCGCACACTGTTGTACTACAGTGCACGCGTAACGGCGCAGTAGAGCTGCACAGTGACAAGGCCGGTTTTCGACTTGGGCGATTGAGTTGATAAACGCACTGTTTTTTTAAACACGTTTGGAAACACATTTGGAAACAAGTACGCAAAGGCCTTTGGAAACGCGTTTCAAATTCTGAAAAGATGATTAACACGGCCATTGTGTAGTCTTCAACCAAGAATGGATGTTTCAAAATACACCCAAGGCTTATGATAAAAAACTGCCGACTGTTGCGTAAGCCAATGAAGGTCTGTCCTACATACATTTCAATAGGTATCCACTAATATAGATGCTTTGAGAAACATTCTTGGTTTGTAGGAAAAAGGACGATCGTTCCCGAAGTAAATTAGCATTGTTGTATTTCATGCGTTTTTGCACTGAAAATAAAAATGAAAAGGAGATGTGACCTCAGTTTTCAGGCCCTGATTGTAAAACTCATAGAAAGAGGAACTCGGGAGTTTATCTTGTTAGTGCCATCAGTAGATCAGTGTGTAGTAATGTCATGCTCAGACAATCCATTGAATTAAATACTACCAGTATGCAGACAGGACCTGTTTTCACATGAAGGTGTTTTGCATGATGGATGTTAAGACATTTCACAAGGGTAAACAACAAAAGAGGCAGGTGAACGTGACGGAATGTTCTTTCAGGTGTATCGGCATTAGTCATCATCGCATTGCAACTACGAACTGGTTCATTAGTGTTGATCTTTAATTGTAATGTGACAGATTCTCTCTGTGTCTGTTTGTCTGTCTGTCTGTCCATTTGTCTGTTCGTCTGTCGGTCCATTTGTTTGTAATATATGACAGGTCTATCTCAATTAACATATATGTCATAGCGAAATAACAAGTTTCCCAAGCACCAACGATGAACCTTAACTATTCAGGGTTATGGCAATACATCAGTGTCTGTGAAAGAGTGCAGAGGCATAACCAGGCAAACTGCACCCTGTCAAATTCCTCTAGTTTCATCATATCGCCCACTGTTCTCAAAAGTGGGGCAAACCTTTGAGAATGTTTGTTTGTAGAGTTCTTCAAGTTGAATGTATTCCCCTCCAGACCTTAATAAAACCTGCCCTCAAGTGCTAATGCACATTCTTGGTATTCTATCAAAATCCCCTTATTCTGACAGTTTTCGGCAAATTCCCTGGGAGTGGTGTTCATTTCAAATTATTTGGTTTAAGATTAAAATACCGTCTTTTCTATACTGACTCATACCGCTATTGTCCCAGATTCCCCTTGTGAATTAGTAACCCATCTATACCTACAGGTGTATTTTCCATTATAGGGTTTGCTTTTCAACTTTGATTAAAGCCCATAATCGTCATGTTTAAACTTAGATCATGCACATGCCTGGATTTCATAAACACTTACATATTGTGAAATGCACAAACATACTTTTTTTAAACTTGTGTCAGCCAGAATTGCTTTTTCTTCATAATAGCTCAATCTGTAGTGTTCATTTGTCACCAGGGCAACATCTTAACATTATTAGATATATAATGCTACTGACCACTTCAATATCCAATATAGTGTTGTTGCAGCAGTGAAGAAAGATTTAAAACTGGCTAAATTGATTTTGTTGTAGGAGTGATGAAGGACTTAAAAATTTCATGTGAATGGGGTGATATACTCTACTCTATGCCCACTTTCAACTATGGAGGTGTAACCAGGGAAAAAAATGAATTAAAAAAATTGTTGGGCTACTTTTTTGAGCACATTAGCCATTTGGCTACAATTTTACATTTTGTCTGTGGGAATTTTTTTGGGCTCTTTTAAAATTTTCCAGGGCTCTTTTAAGCATTTTGGGGGCTAAATTGCCCCAAGCCCCCATGTAATTTTTTTTCACTGGAGGTGTCATGGCATAGTGGTTGTGCACTGTGAGGATAAGGTTGCAGGTTCAACCCCCGCCACGCCATGTGTGTCCTTAAGCTTTAACAAGATACTTTCTTCACATTGCCGCTATCCACCCAGGAGAGTAGATGAGTACCTGGTAAGAGGACGAGGTGGTGATTCAAGTGAATGATCTTGGACCAAACACCAGTAATTGTGTGTGAGCAATGTATGCTCACCAGAAAGTGGAGATGCTGCACATATTACATGCATGATTTGTTTGTGAATCATGTGACCAATGACTGAAACAGCCCTTATAACGCTGTCTGCGGACTGCGATGGGACACACCCCTATACCAATACAAGAAGCAGAAGAAAAAATGCCCTCGTGACTGTCTGACCTCAATGATAAGAACCCCACAGGAGAAAAAGATTTCAAAGAAATTAGTCTCAAGCGTTGCTCTGCCAAACAACTCCTCCATTGATAGAAAACAGCTTTGTCTGAAGGTGGTCATTATCTCTATTACTCCCTCTACCTCTAATTTTAAGATACCCAACAAATTATCGCTAGAAGCCACATAAGTTAGGCTGACAATTCTCCCGCATGTCATAAATAGCACAGACACTGCACTCACACAAAAAGGATCAGACATATTATGGAGAAATCATTTGTGTTTAATCACAGCCCAGTAATATTGCTCTATAAATCCAAGGATGGCGCTCTTGATATCGTCAACAACAATGTAACAACATTGAACAACTCTGTTTATCATGTAACTGAAGACCATAGGAATTGCCAATGAAGCTTATTAATGATCAGAATTTAGCAGTAATTATCATGCTTTTCCAAAATTCACACATACACAATACTGTTTATAAGCCAATATTACAGATACAAAGTTTTTCACAGACTTTTTTGTGAGTTGTTCTTTTTACGATTGACAAACTAGCAACTTGCATGCCCATCACCAATACCGCATTGTGCCTGCTACTCACTGGTACGCCACTAGGATACACACATGAATAGACTAGGATAAACACACATCAACTACTGTATAGGCCATATATTTCACAAGTCTAATTTTTCGCGAATCAGGACTTCTTGACAATCACGCAAGTGGTTAAATTCGCGATTGTGGAGTACTAGTACTAGTAGAACATGTGCTCGAGCACGTCATATTAATAATTTCATGTGTTGTTAAATTCACGAATAGTCCAGATTCGCAAAATTCGCAAAAGTAAGGACCCTCCAAAATATATGTCTTATACAGTAATGTGTGTTCCCAATACCCACGAGAGCGCAACAAGAATAATGTGAATATTTTTGGAACGCAAATACATTAAATATCATGAGACTATGTATTTTTGTGTGTTACCCTGCAGTGATTCATGAAAGTCAAGTAAGTAAACAGTAATGTGTCTGAGTTTCTTATTTTGTCTATTTCTCACCATGACCTTCAGGTCAGATGGACTATCCAAATAGTTATTTCTTATATTCCATGTCTATTCTCCAATCTCCACTGAGCACATTTTCCCACTCCTTGTTCTGGTATCGTTTCAAGAATCCCACATGTTATTTGATGTTTGATCATCACGCGTCTGTGTTCAGGAAATATAATAGGGATCAGAATTTGTTCTCTGCACGTTGCAAACATGAATAGATTGAATGAGGTGTCAATAAAGGCTAGAATAGAGAATAGGAATGGTCTGTGTTGAATCTGAAAGAAGGAGGGTGGGAGAGAGAGATAGAAAATATAAATGGATATTGATAGAGATAGAAAATTAGATGGATAGAGATCTAGATACATATTATAGATGTATAGAGATAGAGATTGAAAAATAAATGGAAAGAGATAGAGATAGGAAAATAAATAGAGATGTAAAGAGATAAAGAGAAGAAGAAGAGAGGTGGGGGATGGGGGGGGGGGGGCAGTAGGACATCAAGGAAAACAGTTGTACAAAGGAAGGGGACAGGGTAGGTTAGGAAGAGGATGGACTTAAAAAGAGGTAGAGAGTGAGAGAGAGAGAGAGAGAGAGAGAGAGAGAGAGAGAGAGAGAGAGAGAGAGAGAGAGAAAGAGAGAAAGAGAGAGAGAGAGAGATGAAGATGGAAGACAAATAATACAGAAGAAAAAAAGAGAGAGAAAGAGAGATGGACAGACAGACATACAGACAGACTGGCAGACAGGTAGCCAGACATAGAGACATAAAGACATACGCAGAAACACAACAAGAATAAAGACATCTCTTTCCAGCCCCCTGGTCTCACAAAAATGAAAAGCACTATTGGGACAGAGCAAATATGTGCCCTGCACCTGTGAATGTTTCAAAGTTCAAATGATTTCCAAGTAGGTTTCCATAGCAACTGCAATCCCACTCCCATGTTATTCTCGACTCCAGACATTTGTTTATATAACACGGGACTGGTGTTAAGTATTCACTCATGCTTCAAGTCAGCAGAGAACATGTTACTGAGCTGAGTCATACCGTTCTGTTCTGTTAACCTTTGGGGTCCTGTTAACAACATAGGCACCTTGAAAACTTTAACATATGGTATGTAATGAAGAAGATGGAACGTCATCACTGTAAATACTGAGTTGTGAATAAGAACACTCCCTATACAAAATATTTTGAAATGGTTATACAGGTGATTTAATTGATATGAATAAATTGCTGCTCTCCACCCAGGAGTATAACTGGGTACCTGGTATAGGAGGTGAACGATGATGTGAATGATCTTGACCCAGCGCCGATATCGTGCAGCGGGCAAGGAATACTCCCCAGGGAGTAGAGATGGTGCACATTGTTCTTGTATCCAGTGACCAATGCTCCATTTGTAACATCCCACTTAATTCTAGCTGCAGACTGCAAAGGGAAAGACCCTCTACATCATATATATAAATTATGTTATTTGAACGGGGCTATTGTGACAAGACTAGTTTGCAGGCTCATCCCTATGTCCATCCCATAATGCATAAACCTAGAGTCTGAATAATTAGACCACAATAGGCAGTGTACTGTAGCTGGAACAGACAGTGGGTGGCAGACTAGTCTTCACTCCAGACACGAAGTATTTCTTTAAATGCTTGTAGATTTGTGACAGACATACTTGATATGTAAGTCACTCACTTAACTTTCCATGCTTCCATGAAATGCTCAGTGACACAATCTAGGCCAAGCATTTCACTTTTGTTACAAGCTACCATCAAATGGGGGTGTAGACCACCTTGACTTTCAACAGACCCGACTGGGAATTCCACTACATGCTATTGTTACAAGCTACTGAAATATGGCGTGATGATTGGCCAACCGCGTTATGCTATGTCACAAGGTGTTGGACATATCCATTGAGGGAGTAGTGTAAAAATAAATTGGTTTGTGTTTCTCATTGTTTTGGAGCTACACAAAAGATCGTAATTTTGATAGCGGGGTCGTGGAAGTTGACTTTTAGCGCCCTTCGGGTCTATTTTGGCAGAAATACCGGAGGAGGGAGCGCAAACTACAAGTTAGAACAACATGAATCAAGTTCGTGCAAAGCCATGTGGTTTTTCCACTGTTTAGACTGATTGTATCCAGAGACACAATTATGAGTGCTTTTGATGAGAATAATTATTTCAATCAAGGTGGAATGTAAAAAAATGATGATTAGGGGTGAGTTGCAAACTCAAACCTTGATAAATGTGCCCACTCAGGGGAGTGTCCAGTTGGATGAGTAACGCTGGGAATACGTAAGAATTGGTGTTGGTGACTGGTTTAGAGCAGAGGGAGTGTGTCCAATTTAGATCAAATTCTGAGTTACACGCGTACAACGTGATATCATATGTTTACTGAGCTTTCATATGTACACATATAGGGCTGGCTTTTCTCCATTCAGATACTAAGCAGTGCAACCCCTGTGTAATCTGCTGCACAGACAAGAGATGACAGGCTATGAATAAACTTCAAATTCTTCTAGGGCGCAATTATGCCATAGCTGTTTGGTTACTGCAGCTCTCTGGCAAATTTGGATATGTATCCTAATTGGACAAGGGCTCGCAAAGCCAGAAAATCTAACGGTGAGCAACAGGTTAAAGTACTGTTAAAATTGAATCGAAAGATTGACAGATGGATGGACCGGTAGATAAATAGATGGGTGGAGAGATGGAATGAAGCATTAATGAATGGTGTACAAATGATTGTACGAAGATGTGAGTGAATGATGAATGAATGTTTGAATGAGTGAATGAATGAAGACACACATGAGTATTTTATGAATATATATGTAAATTATGAACACATGTGTTGTATATAGACTGGATGAATGAATGAATGAGTGAAGTCACAAATGAATATTGTAAAGAGTGAATGAATGAAGACACACATGAATATTTTATTAATATATATGTGAAATATGAACACATACTTTATATATAGACTGGATGAATGAATGAATGAGTGAAGTCACATATGAATATTGTATGAGGAGTATATAAGTGAATTATGAATACATACTGTGTTTATAGATAGAAGGAATAAATGAGTGAATGAATGTGTGAATGAACGTGTGAATGAACAAATTAAGTGCAGGAATACAATAATCAAAGATTGGACAATGAGTGAAAGGATGTATAGATGAGTGAAAGGATGGATGGATGGATAAACAAATAAATTATTGAAAGAAGAGACGGAAATGGACTGTGAACCATGTCCAAAGATTACTTGACCAGAACCCTGCCCAGGAGTGACCCAAAGTCTGGTCATTGTGTGGTCATGCTATAGTACAGCCCATTAAACTGCAAGGAACACCCCTTATCGCATCACACCATATATGTCATTTCAACAGTTTTTCACCACATCTTTTGTGAGGTTGACCAACCGCCACATAGAATGGAATGGACAGACTTTCTGTTGCATAATATAGGCTGTGTCCATCGGACCAAAGATGCAAACCACCTTGTAATTTCCGGTCTTGGAAATGATATGTCTGTAAAAATAAAAACAACACTCTGTGCCCAGTGAAGATGTAAAATAGGCTGTGATTTCCATTTTAAAACATTGAATTATTAATACAGTTTTGCATCGTACATGTAGTGCCTCAATAGTAAAAATATTTATATAGTTTAACATGATTTGATTTTGATTGAATGACTTGCTAGTAATCCAGGCACACGCTTCTAAAAAAAGATGGATACCAGGGCTCCATAACATAAAGGTTTGCAATCAATCGCAAAATGGCAATGGCCAATCAACAACATAGTTGCATGCGCTATTTGTTCAAAACACTGACCAGTAACCAATCAGAATTCGTCTTTCAAATTTGCAATTGATCGCAGACCTTTATGTTACGGAGCCCAGAAGTGCATCATTGTTTTGGTGCCCCACTCTCTGCCGAGCCTAGGTACCAAACGAGGTTTATCACCCTGAAGCTAAGCACCGCGATTCATGAGAAACCGCGTCTAGGCAAATTGTTTTCTCTGGTCGGGCAAGTTCTCATGGATCACGCCATCGCTCGACTTTGGTAGCACTCAGTTTCATAGAGCGTCAGGGTGATAACCTCGTCTAGAACCTCTACTCCCTAGACTTCTAGCCACCCTATTAGTGTATATCACGTGCTTACGTGCTCATGAATGAGTAAATCCCACCAAACAAACCTCTTAGGCAGCCAGCTGTTTTGACCTCGTCAGCGATAAGAGTGTCTTCTTCTTCCACAGATCAATCCATTTATTGGGATTTGTTGAAACCCTTTTTGCCCGCCCTTTGTTTGCCCTCAACAATTCTTTTGGACTAAGATTCACTCATTGAGGTTCTATAATAGGACCATCCTCGTATGGTCTCTGTCTATTTCTGGTGTGACCTTATGCCTTTCCCTACCTCTTGTGTAAATCATTGAAGTCCTCATTGGTGAAACTCTCTACGCGTCGTACATTTTTGTGGAAGTAATACACAGAAATCGCAGAGAACACCATTTTACGAAGAACCTTAAAAGGGTTGATAAGTCACAATACACACGTGTCCTTCTGTAATAGTTGGAAGGATTATTACAATTCTTGGAGGGCTCTTCTTTCTTCATAGTTGTCCTTAGGTTATCACTAATGACCATATGAACATTGAGAAATTGCCAAGCAGTGGATGTGATTGTCGCTGAAAATGTAGAAGAAGACACATACATGCGCCCATTGAAGAACAATAGTATTTATGTGGATGATGGAGAGAAAGAGAGAAGAGAGAGAGAGAGAGAGAGAGAGAGAGAGAGAGAGAGAGAGAGAGAGAGAGAGAGAGTGGGAGAGAGAGCAATACAAAAATTGCTGACTTCTTTAGCAAAAAATCCATTGCACATAACCCATTGGTCGTTTCTATGAGGAGTACACAAATAATGATTGTTGTATGTCACAATGATTGCACAGAGCATAAGCCCAGAATTCAATGATAATATAGTGACAGGGTTACAACTATGTATTATATCTTGAACTTCAACATTTTATATCCATGATTGGTGACTGACATTTTGTATGAGTGTTTTATTGATATTCTTGTATATTTGTAGAACTTTATTTTGGTCCTATGTTTCCCACGAAGGTTAACCCGTTTGAGAAAATGTGAAATGCCAAATTACAGCCCATAACTTAGCATTACAAATATTGATTTACAAAATAGAAATAAGTTTAAGACTTTTAAAGCATATGGAATACCTGGGCCATGTTGCATATAGGTTTTCAATTATTGTAACTTACCATCAATGGTAACTACCATGGCAACAGGTGCAATAATGAGAGCTCATTGGTTGTTGTCATGGTAGTTAGCATTGATGGTAAGTTACAATAATTGACAACCTTTGTGCAACGTGACCCTGTTCCAATAAATAAACAATAACAATGTTGAACGTACCCCCCCCCCCTCCTGGAGATGGTATTGTCACTGCTTAAATGTTAGATTAATTAAAAGAAGTTTTGTTGGAAAATTGACTTCAATTTAAGTGTCTTTATTTGGGAGAGCTATGGTTACAAGAATAATACACACATACAATAAAAAAGTATATATATGATGGGAAAATATTTAGAATCCGTCACAGGGAGGTGGGAATTTTTCACTCCAAAGTTGAGTTGTCATGGCGACTTAAAGCAAAGGTGCCGGATGAAAATAGGCCCACTGACAATTTGACTTGTTCGACAAGGACGCGAGATGAAAGGAGGTGGGAGAGAAACAGAGAAAAAAACATGAATGGAAGGTGATAGCTTACACAAGACATGCGTGAATGATTTCATGGTACAAGGTCATTCACTAGAACGTGATTTTGTCTTGCTCTTGTGTTTTTTCTTGTATATAAGGTGACCGTCTCACCTATACTACTAGAACCGGTAGTTAGATTTTCAGGTTTGATGGCTTGAAAGCGTATAACATTGCTGTCAGTTCAAATCATTGAAAATATTTTTGAAGGATTAATAGAGAAACACTAATTAGATTGGTAGATAGTAATGAAAAAGATGATGATTACTTTAATTTCGCAAAGTACCTCAACAGAATATTTTGTTTGAGAAAAAGTTCAAGTCAGCAAGTAGTACTTTGAAGACTGCGAGTTTGAAAATACCTGGTAACTTAAAGTTAAAGTTTAAGGAAAAATCGAAATGTATGAAATTACTATCATTACATTTTCAGTATCTAATCTAATAAACTATTCCTTAATTTTTCAAATGTAAACAAGGATATTTTTTCCCTTTTCTGTAAAATGTTTGTAAATGTGAGATTTCATACAGGTTGTCATTAGGGTATACTGCTGATTCCTGCTGGGTTTCGTGACCTTTGTAAATGCGGTAACATGACACTCATTCCATATTTTTTTTTCAACTCCAAGACAGCAGTATGAATGTGCAACTCCATCATGGTTCAAACTACCAGGGCCCCTTCGTATGATGAGTTCCGATTGATTGAAAAAAGTCCATTTGCGACATTTACATTCATGGTTGCTCATAAATGTTCCTCTACATGTAGCTCACATTCCACAGTTTAACATAATCCAAACATTCACTTCATTACAAAAGGCAAGAAGAAAGGAGGAAATCAGTCATGATTGTTTTGTCTCTGACAGAAGACTGATGTCAGACAGAACTGAAGTGGAAAGCTGCTAGAATGATGCTTTTCTTGCTTAGAGCGAACATATAGCTAAAGTTCTACTGTACATGAGAGCGAAAATGAAAAAAACACCATTTTCCCCCATGCTTTAAGGCATTAGTGTTTTTATGGTGAGAATGTTCAACTGTTCTCGAAACATGTCATTATTTTGACAAGAAGTCTGCTGTACTTTAGCCAATCCATCCATCTCAACCAGTTTTTCAATTTCGTTCCACCAAAACCGCTGTGGACCCTGGATCAAATAGGATGTTCTTACGACTCTTTTCTTTCCCCCTCTCTCTCTCTCTTTTTCTTTCTCTATTGAACTTTTTTTTTTTCATTTTTACTCAATCTAGAACTTTTCTTTTGTGGTTGGTAAAAAAAAGTTTCAGGGTTAAAGCTGAGCCTAGTCTCTAGTTCCAATCTGCAAAATGGAAAAATCTGATACTAGACTGTCAGCTAAAACTGTTTTTGTTTTTTTATTGTCAATAGGTTGATAAGAATTCTACTGTCACAGTGTTACTATTACAGAGTGTGAGTGAGTGAGAGTTACCAACAAACAGAGTGATAGTGCTTAATCAGTTCTGGTTGTAAAAAGTCAAGAAGAAAGGTCCACATCATATACATCTGTATGTACTGTATTAACAAGATAGAGAAAGAAAGGAAAACTCAAGAAGGAAGGATAAAAGAATGATCAGGAAATGAAAGAAGGGAAGAAAGCAAATTTTCCCCCCTAAACTTGCCCAAACCCCGCACATTATTTTATACCCTTACCCCAGTAGCAATATTCACTGATGGTAACCAGTTAGTCTAAGGTGAGCTTAAAAAGAGTCTGCATAAGTAGCCTAAACCCAGACCTATTGTTATGAAAGAGTGGGCGTGCGAATCCAATGAAAGGAGAGAGAGAGAATGAGCGTGAATGGAGGCAATAGGTGAGGCAATGCTCTCCGAGCCTTGTTTTCCCTTCTCTGTACACCGCCACCGCTGGCTGGGTAGCTTTTGCACGCAACTTAGCTCAGGTCGTTGGGTTCTCATAAAAAAAGAATCAACAAGAAAGAGAGAGAGAGAGAGAGAGAGAAAGAAAAAGGGATAACCTTAGAGCTCCAAAAACTTGGATCGCTCTCTCGCTGGGCTCAGTAGCTTCACTCCAGCGTTTGGCTGCGTGGTAGTCAGACTGCTTTGGAGGTGTGGTCTGAGAATAGTTTTCTGAGTTTGGAAGACGGGAAAGAATCACCACGGTGAGCAGAGTGGTCAAGAATTTTCTTCTTGGCTCTGTGTTCATCGTAGAGTCTGGCCCAAGACTTGACCGGAGTGGGTGTGCTTCCATTTTAAGAACTAATCTGGAGGAGGCCCGTTTTTGGTTGTCTTGCGTGGCTCGTCAACCCCATCCGTCAGAATAACTTGTAATTGTTTAGGAAAAGTGCCCATCCCCCTTTTCCGATTGGATATTGCTCTTGCACTGCATGGTCGGTGCTTTGAGTGCTAGTTATGTGCAGCAGAGCTCAATTCGACATCGAGATTGTTTTTTCATCGCGATAATTAGGAAGAGAATTAATTTGGAATCATGAGTTGGAATCGGAGTGGGCGGAGCGTGTCGCAGCAGCAGAGGGTTGTCACGACAAAGCGGACGACTTCCCGAACTTCAGGGGAGAGTAGAGGCGGCAAGTCCAGCAGGGTAAATATTTCTATCAGTTTCTATATATGCCATGATTGGTATGAGGTAGAGAATAGGTGTCTTACTTGATCATGATGGGTCAGGGAGAAAAAGAAAAGAGAGAAATAAAGGAGTGGGGTGGGGGGGGGGGGAGGGGTAGTGGGAAGAAAAGAAATGATGGATATAACGATAGAGAGTGAGACTATTGGAGATATATATATATATATAGAGAGAGAGAGAGAGAGAGAGAGAGAGAGAGAGAGAGAGAGAGAGAGAGAGAGATGTAGAGAGAGAGAGAGAGAGAGGGGGGGGGGGGAGAGGGGAGGTAAGAAGAGAGAGGAAAGAAAAGAGACAGAGAGACAACTGTAGGACAACTTATACTAGTTTGTGTGGGCATGGTGTGTCTATTATCCATATGAATGTTCTTGTGTGACTTGACTTCTCTTTTATAAGTGCATGTAAAGACATTAAACTTCCTTAATTGACTCTGATTCATTTTAAGTAATAAGAGTTAACAAGTCAGTGTTAATGGGAAGTATGAGTCATACGGTTGACAAACACGGTATGAGAGTATTGTACCAACGGTGTCGACTCAGTCAGAAGTTATTGATTGAAGCCAGTAATGAACTATTGCACTCATGTAGGCGATATCAGTGGGCTCAATGTATATTTATATTATACCAATCACTTGATTTTTCAAGTATTCCACGGCACCTGTCAGCTCTTGCATAGGCCAGTGATTTTTTGGAAGGAAGATTTGTATTGACTCCCAGACAGACATTCCTCGGCAATGCCAATTGTCAATATTGGCGGTGCAATTCAGTTGTCTATGAGATGTCAACATTCAGCCGGAATGTTTGTTTGTTTATAAGGTGGTGTCAAAGGTGAAGATATGGTTGAGTGCAGATGAACTGGACTCTTTTTCAGAGGAAGTGTTTCATTACCAAGACATTTGTGGTAGTGTCTTCAAGTATGTATGCATAGTCTTTCACACAAGTGATAAGCTTAGAAAAGTGTGCATGAGGTTTACCCAACAAAGCAACACATTAATTCATGGAACAGAGTGTGCTTGTCTTCCTGGACAACAAAGCCATTATTACTGCAGAGGGGATGGACAATTTCATGTAGTTTTTATGGCTTGGTAGATACTTTAGTGCACATGATTATAATTAGAATTTGTTGACTGGCGTATTGTTTGATTTCAGGTAATCTGATGAGTTTCGTGAGTGTACAACGGCCTATGCCATTTGCATTATTCAACCCTAGGCATATACTGTATGCAGGTTCCCTGATGTAACAATTCAGGCTTGGGAGTGTGGTAGAGGTCATTGGAGCACATCACCTTTGTCGCAGTGAAAGGCTTCAAAGAGCAGCGGAGGTATTGAGATTTAACACTCCATGGATCTGACCCAAACATGTCTAGATTAGTAGGAAAGGATTAGCATGAACTCTGTAGTTAATTAAGGCTTATTCACTCTTGAGTGCAAGATGTTATTCTGATCAAGGGGAAGATAACATACAGGCAAGAAATAGGGATTAAAATGTGAAGGTGAAATGCTTATCACAGTATTTTGAATCCAAATTTATTTTGTCTTTAAACCTACCCTGTGCTTTGTATATTGTATATGTTTAAATGCAAATCAGGGAAAGCAAGAGGTGAATTCCTAATTGAGAGATTATTCCAAAATCTTTTATTTCTTTATTTTTAGATAATATCTTTACTATAAGGAAGGGAGGTACATCATAAGCACAGAATAGCAGAATGTGATATTTCTTGAGGAGATATTTCGGAACCAGAATGGTGTAATCCTTTAATAATAAAACATGTTTGCATTGAAGAGAAGATTTGAAAGTCAGAATCCTGCCATCACTGCCTTTAACTCTCTTGCTGGCTCTAAACTTCTCCCTTTCAGTCTTCTATTTGGTACTATGCGCAGACTTTACCTGGAAACATGAATACACACATTGGAAGTGCGGACACAAACAACTCACTACAAATGACCTTAAGAACACTGCTTACTTAAAGAGGACATTGATATTTGCTTAAGCCTACCTCTTTTAGCAGCTTAGAATAGGTTTTAATTGAGAAGGAGAAGGCCAGGAGCTACATGTTTGTACAGCGGTAAGCTTGATAACTTTGTGTGAAATTGATCTTTATATGGTTTTGTCTAGGTCTTGCTCTCTCTTTCCTTTAAGGTTTTTCTTGTCTCTGGAATCTTGTCTACAGTAGCAACCTACATTGTGCATTCTCTCTTTCCTTCTTCTTTTCTGTAACCCGACCCTTCAGTGATGGATTCTAACTAATGTTTGATGTCTCACACGAGTGTATTTGAAACAGTTTTGTATGGAGAGAGAGTTAACCCTCTTAAGACCAACCCCCCACCCCCTTTCCACCGAAGGCCTATAAGACTGCATGCACATGTCTGCCAATTGTAATGACAGGGTTAAGGCTTTGTGGTAAGCCCAGAATCTGTGTCTGTGGTTTTCCATTTCATTCTTCGTTCATTCTTTGGAACTCTTCGCTACCAACTTGTCACATGACAGGACCTCCTCGGAATGATCACTGATCAGCATGATCATCATCAAAGAATGATTACAATCCAGAATCATGGAAGAGCTGTTGGTATTTCCAAATCCACCACAAAATAGTGCTAGATCTCAGTCTGTGCAGGTATACGTTATGCTGGGGTATTCAATGCAGTATATTGTTGACTAAGGGCTCTTTGAGGCTAGACGCGATCCGTACAAACTTGCATGAATAGTCCACTGTTATTGTGCACATGCTGTTATGTCCACCTCGTAAATACTGTGGGCATATATTAGCAAGTTAAGGAGAAGTGAACATCAATTCCTTCTCCTACCTTTAGCTTTCAGTATAGAGTGTTACAATATATGTACTTGTGTAGGTTTTGAGTTTGAGAATGACATAATTTAGAAAAAATATTAGATAGTGCATGATATATATCCCAGTATAATAAAAATGAATGGCACAAGATACATGAAAATGGAAAAATGATGACGAGGCCTTCCTTCAGCAGTGGAGAGAAAGAGGCTAGATAGATAGATATTTCCTAAATCAAACTGTTCTCTCCTATATGTCTTGGAATGATGAAATTCTGCTAGGGCTATTTTTGGTAATATCAGGTTAACTCATAACCAAGCACTTTTAGCAACACCTGCACTTGCAGAGCGCTTCATTGGAAACAACGTTATTAATAGGGTGATTTACATGCATACTCCTACAAACTTTGAAAACAGAGGAAACTATGTAAATTATGTGGTATCACTAACTTGTGGTGTCCTGCTTGCATGAGCTTGTATGGAACTGTTCATGACTTGTTTCATTGCGTTTATGTGCGGTTGAGATGGTGCCTTTGTGTATAAACAATAGCAGTGTTAGGTTGGGTAGTACAGTCAAGCAAATATAGCTTAAAAATTGAATTTCTCAGAAGAAGTACTGACTTTTAAGAAATGGCTTTCTGATACAATTAACTATATTAAGTAGTAGTTTTGGGCGCTATTGATGGTGCCTCTAAGATGAATTCAATGCAATGAATCAGTCCTTGTCTGAATATGACATTTGTGTGCATTAAGAGTGAATGTAGAGAGATGAGGTGGATATGAATTGAGATAGAAAGAGACAGAAATAGAGTGAGAAAGAGAGAAGATAGAAAAAAAGTGAATAGAGAAGCATTGAGCGAGAGATAGATTGAGAAAAAAGTATATGTGTAGAAAACGTCTCGCATTGTTTTAATTAGTGACTCTGAGTCTCATGAAAGTTGAAACAAAGACCACTTCTTCTTCTGCTTTACATATATGTACATGTATATATAGCAACAAATGACCCACCCTGTATAAACCATCCTGACATCACATCACATCAGAATGGTATAGAGTCTGCATGATGAGACTAACCCCTCTCCCATCCCATGCAGGGGAGGCGGGGCCTAGAAGCCCTGAAAAGGGGGTGTGTCAGCCAGTCAGCTGTGCAGTGTGCTAGATGCATACAAATTGCACTTGGTGCATGCATGCTGCCTGCTACAGTGCTATATGACACATGTCGTAGCTGCACATTTGTGATGGGGGGGGGGGGGGGGCTTTGGAATGTGATAATGTTACCACGTTTTGTTTGTTTCCTTGGTGAACATTGTAGCAATGGCCCAGAGAGAGTTTTATTCTCATTGGAAAGTATTTTTTTAAACTTGAAGCTTTTTTTCTTTGCAGAATAACTCATGACTCTAAAATGAAGAAAATACAAACAATTCTTGCTACCTGTGAATGATAATTACTCTTATGTAGGACTAAGAATATTAAGGTTTTTAGGTTTTGGCAATGTTTTGTTTATTTAGGGATAATGCTACTCAGTTTAATGTAGTAGGTTTTTGAGAAGCCTATAACAAAGATTCAATAGATCATGATTGTTTGCTATTCAGACTGTAGAGTGAAGTTAAAAGTTGTCATATATTTTTTTCTTCATGTGTGCATATATGTGTTTACGTGATTGCAAGATATAATTTGTTTTATTCCTCTAATTACTCTCTTGATCAAGTTTATGATCACATCTTTCTTCCCATTAAATGGAGTAGCATTATCACTAAATAAACAAACCTAAAAACCTAAATATTCTTAGTATATATATACATATATTCTCTGATATAAGAGTCATTATTATCAGGTGTATGCCTCACCTTTTAGAATACATGATTAATGAGAATAACTACTCAGAAATAACCACAAGAAGATTATTTCTGTTATCAAATCATTGTAAATGCATGAGAAGTGCTAAGAAGTATGTACATATATATTGTTGTGAGTAAATATTTGATGTTGAACATAATCTTTAACCTGAAATCTGAGGGTGTAGTTCAAGTACATGTTTCAATGGATATGATGAGGGTGCGGCATCAGTACTAAAGCAATAAAATATGTGATCGGAAGTTTACGATTCAGTCATTTATTAAGAAAGATCTTTATCAACATCCTCTGTGAAGAGCCAGTCGGTCAATTGCATAGTGAAAAGAAGCTGCCTGATTGGCTGAAAGACACTAGAGTCCATGATTTGTAACATACATGTTTGTTTGCTTTTATGAGAAATGTTTCTATCTGATATGATTAAACAAAATAGCACACAGAGGGCTAAATATATTGAAAAGAAAGCAATTGATTCTTGAGATTAATTGCAAATTTTATGAGATAGGAACTCTTTGACACACTGAAGCTGTTAACAGGTTTGTGTTTGATGAAAGGGGAAATGAGGAATAGTGGTTTCAATCCTTTTTTAAAGAAAGAATTGTCTGTATTCATTATGTGCTCATTCCTGTGAATATACCAGTGAGTCAAAAGTTATCCTTTTGTCAGATCATATCAGTATGCTTTCCCATGTATCAAACACATATCATGACTTAGACGCTCACACGTAGGAAAAGAAACTTCATAACTTCTACATGGTTTTAGTTCAGAATGTTCTCTTTTTGGTAGTGAATCACCAGGGTAGAGCTCTTTTGTTGTAGGGAGCTTTTTGCTGGACCGTGACCGCCACGTTTCTGCTTCTTGCGTCCTTTTGTCGGGCGGACAATACGTAAAAGACACCAAACACCTCAGACGCCTACACAACGTTTTGTGCGGGGATGAAAGGTCGCAAGGTTTTTGTTCCTAATACTCAGGGAGATAGGTCATTTAGGTTTGAAATTGTGTGTGTTGTACCAGTATACATGTAACTTAGTTTAGTCAAACCTCCAATGTAATGCGAAAAATAGAGACTGTGGTTAAAACATTTGATCAATTCCAGATTATATACACAATAAAACTGCATTGTGGCATAGTTTGTCTTTAGAATAGTTGTACAAAGAGTAATTTACCACACAAAATAGCAATTGCACTTAACCAACAAAGCAAAATCATGCAGACACATGTGTGAACAATTGCTATACAATTGTCAAATGTGTGTGGTAGTCTTCCCAGAATGCATAGCAAAATGAAATACTGAGTAAATGATTTTCTTTGATAAATAGGTATCTGTGAATGTAAATTTGTAGTTATTGTTTGCCAAATGCAAATATGGTGGCCATTTTTTAAAAGTTTTTACTGGCAAAATTGTAACTTGGGGGAGGGGTTGAGTATTGCAAGAGTTATGAGACCAGAGGATGCAATACCTTCTAAGTCTTTTTTTCATAAATTTCGAGAGCGATTTAAAGATAAGGGGTTTTAAGGGTAAAGACTACAGAAATCATTCTCAATATCCGTGAGTCCCATTCTTATTTGACTTCAGGAAACCTTGGAGGAATCAACTCCAAATGATAAAATCATTGAAATCCAGAATTTTTGTGAATGGTTTTGGTATGATTACAGGACTCCCGCCTCTTACCGTCAGAGAGTTTTAGATAAGAAATTTCCGCTTGACTGTTCCTCTGACTTCTCAGCTCCACGATGAAAACAGAAAACCAGAAGTGCAGAAAGCAGTGCTTTCACACAGATCAGCTTCATGCACCACTCCAGAAGGCCTGAATAATAGCTTGAATTCAGTATGGTAAGCAAGGTCTACAATATTTAGGAAAGGATTTATTCTCAGGAATCCCTTTTTCAGTCGCCTCTTTTGTTTGATACGGGGTCTGGTAAAGACACCTTAGAATCCCAACTTGGTGGAGAGCTTTTCTTCTGGAGAGACAATTTACAAAGTGCATGTTGTTTGCTCATGGTTGTGGTTTGATTGAATATATTGCATTTCTTTGCCTTACAGAAAAAAAAACACCCTCCTGTATAAGTAGAACTGGCTTGAGTTCTTAGCTAATGAAGACGCAATAGCAACTTTAGGCTAGTTTCCCAGATCGGCAAACTAGCTACTGTAGCTATTTTGTCAGATCAGGCTAATGCAGACGCACCTATTGAGACATGTGCATAACAGAGCAAAGAGCTTGTGAATATCAATTGTGAAAAAAAGTTTCCCCTGTTAATGATTGTATTTCTTGTTCATCAATGAAGTAGAGGGTTCTAGCATGGACCTAAACCTAGTAGTAGGGTCGATGGTTCCAGTGATCACAGACCAATTAGGTATTGATACTATAGACGTGCCTGTCTGAAAGACTTGCATGTGTGGATGGTTGCTTCTTTCTCAGAAACGTTAGCCCATTACAGCCAGACCTGTTCCCCCTTTGACACAGCGTATTTATACAAAAGGCAAAGTCATTGATTAAAAGCTGCTAGTCTGCTAACAACCCCTGGCATGTCGAGTAGTGCATACTCCATCACACAGGATTCAAAGGACAATATTTGCCAAACCTATTTGGATGTCTTAGAAGTATTCAGAAGTCTGTTGGTACATGTATAGAAGGAGTATTTTTCTTTTCATTTGTGTCTAGGGACAGGGTAATTTTTTGTGTTGGGTCCCATTCATGATGTTTTGTGTGGGGAAGCCTATATGTTGTATCTGGATAAACATCCTGACAAACAGGTCTCCAGTGTGGGTGGAGATCAAAGCAATCAGTGTGAAAATATGCTAGGAGAGGGAGGAAAGAGAGAAAGAGAGAGAGAGAGAGAGAGAGAGAGAGAGAGAGAGAGAGAGAGAGAGATAAAGAGAGAGAGAGAGAGAGAGAGAGAGAGAGAGAGAAAGAGAGAAAGAGAGAGAGAGAGAGAGAGAGAGGGAGAGAAAGAGAGAGAAAGAGAGAGAGAGAGAAAGAGAGAAAGAAAGAAAGAAAGAAAGAAAGAAAGAAAAAAAAAGAGCACAGTAGGGAATGCAAGAGATATAATGCAAACAGATGGAGAGAACTAAAAAAATACTTTTGATTTCTGTCAGTGAGAGGGATATATCCAAGTGGGTTATATTGACATTGATTTTTCCTCTTGAAAAGTTGCTTTTTCCGATTCCTTTGATCTTGCCTACTTACATACTCTGAAGTGCAGCATTGTCACATATGTGGGAAGAGTGTAAGGAAAAAAGACTAACACACACACACACAAAACACACACACACAAACACACACACACACACACACACATACACATACACATCACTTATCTCAGATATTGCAGTAATGATAAATCAGAGAATATACATATATACTTTTAAAATAAACAAAAGGAAATGTAGTATGATGTATTCAGAATATGTGATACAATTCTGGACATTCTTTCCAAATTGATAATCATAGGTTTGATAGAATATGTCATTGCATCGCTTTTCAGATATGATGCACATAGACTTGAGTTTGCATATCACTACTGAGAAAAAGAGAGAAGGAATTTGAGGAGTTGGGAACCCAATAAAATGCTTCAACTATTTCATTCAGCCAGAACTAATATACTTCAGTGCCTGGGTTTTTGTTGACCAAGAGGATTGACCAATGCTTCTGGTCTTGAAAGAGATAATATGATAATGGTTAATGCGCACAGTCATTGAAAAGATTGTGGAAAACTGTGCTATGGATATTCCAAGAAACGTGTTTGAATCAATCAAATTTCTCACTGTATACTCCTTGTTTTTTGGGGAAGGGGCAAAAGATGAGCAATTTCTTTTGCATTAGATTCGCTGCTATATCAGGCAAGCTTCCTTGTTGTCTTAGGAACATTCATCTGAAATATCTCTTTATAAAATCTGCAAATGAGAGGGTGCTTGTCATGCCATTTTGCTGTCCCTTTCACAAAGTTGCTCATGTTGTAAGCTACACAACAGCTCAAAGGAATTGGCATAGGGAAAGGGAAAAGGAAGAAAGGGTAGGAGCCTCAGTTTTAAACCACGGTATATTTTGTCCAGTTCAGCATGAAACATACTTTAGCCTAAAAAGCATCATGTTTCATGCTGAACTGGACAAAATATACCATGGTTTAAAGCTGCGGCTCCTTCCATTTCTTCCCTTTCCCTTTCCCTTTCCCTATGCCAATTCCTTTGAGCTGTAGTGTACATACATAAGTGCCTCACTCTGGGAACCAGTGAACAGTTTGTGGGTGCTCTCAAGAATGGCAATTGGCTCTTCAGTGTTATGTATTCAAGCGCTTATACAAGACTATCCCCCCAATATTGGACACCCCAAATATGTCATCCCAGGAGACTATTTAATAATCGCAAATGTTGACCAATGTGTGTGCTGGAGATATCTGTAAACTAACCAAGCGCTCTGAATTCACATTTAAGAATGAAAATCCCACTGATGCAGTTTCCTGAGAGAGTTCTTATCCCGCTCTCACATTCTAACACTTGTTCCCTGGGTACACAGTCACAGTGTATATACAAAAACACACAAAAGCCCACACATGACAGTCAATATTTAGTCTACCCGGTCTTCCATTTTACCCCCATAATAAAAACCTTTTTTCCTGATTTTTACCAATGCTCCTCTCTCTTCCATGAGCGTGTGTCAATATCTCCCCATTGAAGGTAGTACAGAAAAAATACTGCTGTCAATAGTAGTGCAATACATAGCTTTAGCCAATTTGACACAAGCATACTGAATAGAAATGAATTCAAGCGGAAAAAAAGTCAAGAGACCCAGTCTCACAGAACCAATCTTGTACCAGTATTAGCGCTAGGTTTACTCAATGGAGGGTTCTGATACCAGCAGTGGTTATATTTACTGTATATCAAATAGAGATGAATTAACACAGAGATATCAGAGGCATGGTCTCACATAACTGATCTTATATTAGTTCTAGTGTTAGGTCAAAAGAATGAAAAGTTCTGATGCAAGTACTAGTATCATAAGTACCTTAGCATTGGTTCTGGCATTGCCTTGAGCATGTTCTTTGTGTGAAAACGGCACCTTGACGCCTAAATCAGAGTACAGGTCTTGGTTATGAGGGAGTGCTGAGGACAAAGCCGCAACATAATAGCGGCCTAAAAATGAATGAAAAACGGGGGTGATTTTTCTCCCTTATAGGCTTTTATTCGCATTTTCTCTGGAGCAAAAGATAAAAAGAGCTAACCACAAATTCAGGGACATTCAGTGATTGGCCCCTGCAGGTACCAAAATGACGTGGCACTTGCTTTAGGTCAGGTGCGGGGAAAATGATCAAAATTCATTTGCGGTAAATCGATTCTGA
The DNA here is from genome assembly GCA_963669155.1 of Arbacia lixula. Classification (NCBI taxonomy): domain Eukaryota; kingdom Metazoa; phylum Echinodermata; class Echinoidea; order Arbacioida; family Arbaciidae; genus Arbacia; species Arbacia lixula. Next base: position 1,698,815 of record OZ022586.1, read on the forward strand.
ACTGTAATCTTTTAGCCCTGGGAGTGTTGGGTTGGCATTGACTGTGAAATTGATGATTGATATCCAATGATAGATGATTCTTTGCAATAAGTCTTGTGGTAATACATCAGTATAGTTAACTGACAGAACTTTTTTACATTTTTCTTGTGTTGGTGTCTGTCTGTTTCATTCTATCTGTATGTCTGAGGTAGAATGGATCTATTGATCTGAATTTTGACCCGTATGACAGCTACAGTACAAGTTTATAAATTAACAGAAAGGGAGAAGAAAAGAAAGGGATAATATAAATTGTCATAGGCTCAAACGTGTACCGTAGTTTAGAATGACATCTATGTGACATTTGACTAGCTTTTGACACATACCTTATGCATTTTTGAGGATGTTTTGTGACTTTTAATATTGCTACAGCCGAATGAGACTATATCCATAGCAAAATGTTACAAGCTATAGTGTCAATCACAAAGCTACATGTATATAGCTTGAACCAGTGTTATCTGCACTTTAAAACAATTATTGAAACATACATATTTCTGAACTTAAAATATCCCAATCGCCAGTGCTAAATATATTCTCAAGCCTTGTATTTGCATATCTTATGCATATATACATATATCATATTCCTTGATATCAGCTATGCTTTAATTTATAAATGGAAAGGTTATTTTGAGGTCACCATATGAGTGTTAAAATGGTGAAGTGGAATGTGAACCTCAGATCTTGTCATTGATTACATTTGTAGTACACAAACCACAGGGCCACTTGACTTTGAGTTTTCATCCTTCATCATGGTATGTTCTAGGTCATCAGGTGTGCATGATATTATCTGAGGAAGCATACACAATAACTCATTTACCTTGGCAACATGCCAGGATTCTCCAGCCTGAATGTCTGTCTCATGATCACGTGCCACATTTTTACAACCTGTATCAGTAGAAACTTCTTATACAACCTTTTCCTTTACATCCAAACTACACACAGAACCAGCCCGAAAGCGAAGATTTTTTTGTCCCTTCAATATTTTGGGTGATTTCAGACAATCACTGAATTACCTGTATGTAAATACAAATGAAAGAATGCAAAAAATGCTTCAATTTTTCCTCCCTTTTTAAAGCAAACAATACTGGCCACGCTTGATTTAAATAGTGTAGGAAGGAATGGTATTATACAAGATTAACTGTGCGTAGATGTCAAGCATGGGCTGTGTACATAGCATACAGGTTGCATTCTGTGAGTCATGATTTTAAACAATTAAAAAAATGCTTCAATGCAGTGCTTGAGTTTTTGTTATAAAAGTGCAATGTAAAAAATGTCATGGCAACTTTGTAATATTGATATAGAATAGTGCTGCATATATGTGAAGCGATAATTCACCAGACACAGTGCCGTATAACACAATTACCTGATTTGCTAGTACTAAGATTGCCGCTGCTACATACATGCTGAGTTTGCATAGGTATCTGAAATCAACAGGGTGTCCCTTTTGCAGGTGAACAGAAATAATTTGGAAAAAAAACACAGAAAATGAGAAAAGATACTTGAGATCTTCCATCCTGATAATAGAACTGGAAACTAAACCTTCAGCGAAATTAAAGCGCTCAGTAGATTTTGAGGAGGTTTTGGGCAGGTCGTCCGAAACCTCTAGCCTAGAGACTGAGACCGCTGTGCGCTACGGTCTGCACTGGTCCGGTCCACAGTGCATGTGTTCAATGAGAGCAATGCGAGCATCGTGCACTGACAGGGACAATACGATTATGAATGTAGACTGTGCTTGCCGCGTTTCAAACGTGAACAATAGTAGTTTTTCTCTTTTCCTGAAAATGATTTTAAAGCTGTGATGGTGAGACGTCTAACACATGATTATTAGGGTATACTGCTGATTCCTGCCGAGTTTCACGACTTTTGCAAATGGGACACCCTGTCTTTAACAAGGAATGAGGTCTGAAAAGAGATAATCAAATCTGACAGCAGACAAAATTGAATGATAATTGAATCCAAATCAAATGTTGGAGAAATTAAATCATGAGGAACATGCAGTGGTTTCCTTCATGTCTAGCAGCACGTTCTGACCTTTGACCTGAGATAACATTTGATACCAGCAAGGTCCCAAAGGGCAAGATGAAGACATTTTGATGTTGAAATGGCAGGAGAAAAACAAGTGGTAAGGAGTAAGTACCGTGAGAGGATAACTTGGAGACTTGTGATTGGTCGGGAGTTATGGAGTGTGTGGGTGGTGTACGTGGTGGGGTGGAGAAAGGAGGGGGCGGTGCGCTTGCACTTAAAAGATAAGATACCAGTGGAAGAAGTTTGACGAAAGATAGGGATAGAGAGACAGACAGACAGAGAGAGACATACAGACTTAAAGATAGAGAGATTGATAGACAGACTGACAGACATACGTACTGACACACATAGATAGGCAGACCAACATATGGACAGACAGACATATAGACAGACTGGCAGACACACATACATTCAGATAGATAGACAGATAGATAGACAGACATACAGATAGAGAGATAGACAGATAGACAGATAGACAGATAGACAGATAGACAGATTGAATGGGAAAAAGTAAGGTAGAAGGAGACTGAGATGCGGAAAGAAAAAGCAGCATGTTGCGAGATACCATTATTGGACATTCAAGAAACGAGGGCAGGTACTTTTTTTTACTGCACTTTTCAGTTCAGCCCACTTTGTAAAAAAGGGAGGAAACAAGAGAAGACGGAGAGAGAGAGAGAGAGAGAGAGAGAGAGAGAGAGAGAGAGAGAGAGAGAGAGAGGGAGTAATGTAATGAAATACCTTCACAACATGATCAAGACTTTTCTAGGCTTCCAACCTTTCTACATAAATTCTTTTCAAAAGAAAGTGCATGGCTGGTTGAAACCAGGAGACCTGATGAGGTGGGTTGGAAAGAAGTTGTTATTGTATGGGTTTTTCCTTCCATTCTGTTGCTCCATGTGGGATGGGCAAAATGGGACAACTTTAAGTGTGGCACTTGGGGTCATGAATTGATTTATGTTGGTGCTGCTGTGAAAAGAGTGTCTAGGAAGGTTCCCTTTAAGACAATTTATGTACCGGGGAAATAATGATTTAATATTGATAATCTTATTTAATGATATCAACTTACCTGTCCATGACATCAAGTGATGTCTTACTTGAATTTCAAGAGGTATGAAATTGTCCCTGCGAATGATTTGACATGTTTGTGTATGATTGACAAAAAGCCCTTGATTGTAAAGTCTATCGGTACATATGACTGGTTCTGACAGTCACTTCCAAAGAAGCTAAAGCCATTTCAAGCTAAATGTTCAACTTTTTATGCTACAGAAGACCAGGGGCCATATTTATGAAACCTTTCTAAGCCTAGTTAGCTACTAAAGTGCATTCAGCTGAATGCATTTTTAGTAACTAACTAGGCTAGAAAGGTTTCATGAATATGGCTCCAGGGCAAAATAAATAAAAATGAATACACTTTTCTGTTTGTGTGTGCAGAGGTCACCAATAATGCAAATGTTGCTTGGTGGTAGAGCATTCAGTGTATAAACTAAATCAGAATTGTGCATCATTATTTACTGAAAGATGCTGGGCATAGAATGTACATGCACTTATGCAAATAAAGGTAGAGACATCGCATATTTAATTACATTACCACCCTCCTGTTTGAGCTAAAACTTGGGAAGTGCTAGATAAACATGAGTCGAATTTGATGTCCCATTTCTTGTGAATTTTCATATTTCACACACCCCTCCCCCCTTGAGTAAACTTGACCAGATTGTACCCTTTACATTGCCTGTGCGATGCATTCACTGATGTGTGTTTGGATCCCAGTTCCAGGGTGCATATTTATGTTGCGGTTTTGTCTCGTTTATAAGCTCATTAAACATGGTGTGTCGTTGTAAAGATCATCAGATTATTTGAATGCTAACGGTTGGTTCACATGGAATAATTTGCTGTTCCCGCTTGCCACCTGTAGCCTGCTTCCGAGTATTGTCCAAAGAAAGCAAGAAAAGTTGCTTTACTATACTACCAGTAATGTTTAAAGGAGCAATAAACCAATTGGCTTGGGAATTTTCAATAATGCAGTACAAATGTTGTCATTGGAGAATATTCCTTGGCTTGGTCTGATAGCAAACCACATGAAAATCAATGTAAGGAAATAGATGACATACACTGCAGCTCAAAGGAATTGGCATCGTTCCTTCCCTTTCTTCCCTTTCCCTTTACCCGATGCCAATTACTTTGAGCTGTAGTGTATATACTCCTTGATGTATTCTGGGAGCAGTCTGGGTACGATTTTGTTTAGAATGTAACATAGAGAGAAGTGGCCAATGAATTATCACTTTCAATGTCAAAGCGGTTCACCCCATCGCTGGAATGAATAAAGCATGTTTATATCCAGTTTTCTGCCATTTTGGAGGATATTTTCTTTTGCTGACTATATGCTATTTTTAAGACCAGCCCATGGTTTGAATCACCCAAGGATGCTGCTATACACTCCCTTTTAAGAGTTAAAACCAACAAACAGTTTGAATCAATTATGGTTTCTGAACATATGCTCGCTTTAAGACCAGCAAACAGTTTGAATTAGCAAAGGCTTGTAGCTATAGGATCCCTTAAGACCCAAGGATGCTCCTTTACACTCCCTGTAAGACCATGTTGAATCACCCATGGATGCTGCTAAAGAGTCCCTGTAAGACCAGCAAACAGTTTGAATTAATCAAAGTTTGTGACTATAAGCTCCCGTTAAGGTGCAACACCCTTATGTGGGTGGTTATGAAAGAATTAATTGATCATCCAGCCCTGCTTAATACGTGCTCTAAGCTGCAGATTAACAAAGAGCCACCACCGAGCCTCAGTAATTATGCCCTCTCTTTCAATGAACGAGCACGCACCATAAAAATATTATTTCTGACAGGAGTGGTACAAAGGGGCATCGGAAATGGAAGAATGGGCATATTTTCTCTCAAAACTTCGCTTTTTGTTGATAACTCTTCAAGGGCAGGAGTGTCAGTCACACAGAAAGCATGGAATAAGCTCATAGTTTGAGAAGTTGTTCTAATGGATTTGGGGTTCGGCTGGTAAGGTTAGAGAATGGGATGGAATTTTGATTCCTTTACTGTCATAATATTTCTTCAGCTGACAGGTTGGTTTTGATCACTCAAATTCAACAGACAGACGAGATCATATATTCATTTGCAGCTTCCTGAATCTTGTCAAAGTTAACTACAGAAACTTGTACCAGTATCCCACCTGTAACTACAAACATGGGATGTAGCCAAAGCTTATCCTGACATAAACATGCTATCTAAATAATTGATATTCACATAATGTTTACGTTGTAGGGTGAAGAGTATTGCTATCCCAAAACAAAATAGCTGTACCATTTTGGGATAACCATATGATGGAAATTTGTGTGCGGATGCATAGAAGGGGTACGCAGTATAAAGAAATAGGGACTGGACATTGTTACGAACAAGAAAGAGTAGAAAGAATTACTGTCCGTTGTGTATGTGGACGTGTACGAACAATACGTCATATAAGTGGTTGGAGCTTTACGTGACCACTCGTGTAAAAGGAGACCCGACCCCTTATTTCAGGGTAGTCTTACGTACGAATCAAATCAAACTAGCACGCGCTCACCAAAGAAAGCAGACAGCAGAAAGCAAGAACATGCTCAGTAGCAATTTGCTCACCCAAATGTAACTGGTTGAGTTGCGGGATAAAAAATGTTCCTTTATCAAGTCACGGGATAGATGTTTCTTGTTTGTTGACACCCTGTTTGCTATATGATGATAAATATGTATCTTCATGGATTTCAGGGATAAACGCTGAATGTCACCACTGGTAAATATGAGTAGATTGAATAGGTGATATATGTTGACATTTGTGACTCTATATACAGATTTAATGGTGCTAAGTTCTGTATAGTGAGTGGAGACTCCATGCTTGCATTATGGTGTGTCCAGGGACTTATTTATCTTTACACCTCCTTAATGGGTTAAAGATGTTTATCTTTGAGACTTATCAATGCTGCAATTTTAAGAAAAGAAAGCTCAATAACCACAGAAGTTCTCTGCAAAGTAGTGCTATTTCCATAGGTGCGTCTTCATTAGCCCTATCAGACGAAATAGCGAGCTATTTTGCTGATCCGGGGAACTAGCCTGAAGTTGCAATCGCGTCTTCATTAGCTCGAAACTCGGGATACGTAAGCTCGAGCTCGGGTTGCATAAATTATCCCGAGTTTCGCACAAACCAGCAGTGTGCGACAGGAATAGGCCATGACCGCATGGCTTCGGTTGTGAGCTCGCATTCACGCACGTGTAAAGACCTATTACGTAACAATGCCTTGTGGGCGCTGATGCATGCCGGGATCGAGAAATTTTCAGGCTAATGAAGACGCTCCGAACTAGCTCGAGCTATTTCGCGAACTAGCTCGAGCTAGCTCCATCTAGCCCAAGATTTCTTGGGAAATTTTCTCGACCAAATAGCTCGCTATTTTGCCTGATCTGGCTAATGAAGACGCAAATAGCTAGCTATTTCGTGATCTGGCTAGCTAGCCGGATCAGAACAAGCTCGCTATTTTGCCCAGCTCGAGCTAATGAAGACGCACCTCATGATTCAGTGCATGTGAATAAAAAGCAGTCAAAGGTGGGGATTACAGATGGGAAAGCTCTAGATTGACCGAGTGATAATATTCATCAAACAGATAAATAGTTTTCATTTTGATAATCGATGTCGGTAGAGTAGAATGAAATATCTCATTCATCATACTTTCTGGTACAAAATATATTTTTTAATCAGCTGTGTTGATAGAGTGTACTTTGAATACTGGAAAAATCAAACTTCTCTTCTCATTGAGTTAAACACAGTTTTTGAAAACATTTATGTAAAACAATACAACAAAATCTTCTTTATTTCAAGATGGTACAGAAAAATAATGCTTATTGCATGCTTTCTATTCCTTTCAGGCTGCTTTAGACTTATATTTTTTTATGCTGGATCTGCGTCAAACTTAAAACTTAAAATAGTCATTTGAAATAGGCCACTGTCAAGAATCAATTGAAATGTAAATCTTACATTGGATTTCAGTGCCAGCTAGTGACAAAAATTTTGTTCAGATTTGTTGTTTCTTAAAGCTAAAGGTAAGGGATAGTATTGAAAGCTTTAAAGTTTGGATCAAGAGCTTTCTAGTTTGTCATAATCCCGGTCTATAGAACTCTTGTTTACCAACTTTCCACATGAAGGCAGCATCTCAATATGGTAAATATATGGCATAACATGATCTAATTGCATGATTACAGCCAGTAATCACAGAAAAGTGATATCGAGCAATTGCGGGGGAAGTAAAAATTACTGCCCATGACTAGCCTTTACTACTTAAATAACTTAAGGAATCTGTGTATCCTACTTTACAATACAAAGCACTCCCAAGTTATCCATTCTCTTCCCTCATAACACTTAAATGCAAAGCGGTCAATGGATTAGGCTATTTAGAGGGGGTGAGAGGTTCTTAAGGGGGGCAATTCAGACTGGATTTGATAAATAGGGGTGCAGATTAAGCTCTGGACCATTAATCCCACGGAGGGCTGTGATTTTCTGTGAATGATAAGTGAAATAAGGCAGAAAAGAAGCCAGAAGTTAAGAATGGGAATGTGGAAAGGCATGGGGTGGGATTAAGTAGGGGGATTAAGTGGTGGGATGGGATTTAGAGGGGAGAAGGTTCTGGAAGAAGAATAAGAGGGTATCAGAGGGAGAGATGCCGTTGAACTTCTATGTCATGGGTTGATATTTTTGAAAGTTTCTGCCATTTAAAGACAGGATCTCCCATTTGAAAAAGTCATGAAACTCAGCAGGAATGAGCAGTATACCCTGACAAAAACATGTATGAAATCTCATAGTCATAGCTTTAAATATGTCTTCAGGAAAAGTGAAAAACTATCCTTGTTTACATTTAAAAGGCACTGGCCGTAGTCTTCATTCATCATAATCTCATTGTCCCTGTCAGCACGTGATATGGGCATTGATCCCATTGGACACACCATTGAATGTTATCATTTGATGATGAAGGTAATTATGAGAAGAAGATTTGAATGCCATAATTTTGAGTTGTTATGATTAAAGCAACCAATAGTACCTATAAATTATGTGATCATGAGCTATACTTCTTGAATTGATATAGGCCAGAATGAACGTAAGGTGAAAGAAATCCCCTTCAACGTTAGATATGAGATATGAAGATAATCATGAGTAGAAGATTTGAACCCCATAATTTTGAGTTGTTTGTATCATTATAGCAACCAATAGGACTTATATATTACGTTATCTATAGTTCTTGAATTGATATACTAGTAGGCCAGAAAGAAGACCTATCGGGTAGAAGAAATCCCCTTCAACGTTATCACTCCTTGCAGTCTGAGATACGTCTGCGTACCTTCCGCGAGTCTTTAGGTGCTTCCCCCAAGTAGCAATGTGCAAATCTCATAATCTCCACTAATCTGTGTCAAATACATCATAATCCTGCCCGTTAGACAGCGGGTTCTCACCACCCCCCCAAGCAGGGTAATAAGCCTCATGATCCATGGAAACAGAGGAGTTTGAAGGGAGCATGCAGTCAGAACTCCTTGTGATTCAGTAAATATTTGCTCCTGATTGCCATGCCACAGTAACACTATTGTTTATGAGAAGGGGGGATGTTTTTATTTTATTTCATTTGTTTTATTTATTTACTCATTAATATATATATTCATTTATTTTTAAACAGGGTAGCTCCACCAGTGAGCTTGCGCTCTTTTCCCTGGAGACCCTGTGTACAAATAATAACACAATACATGATAATATGAACATAGATAACCCAAACACTTGCTTATGATAAGGCTATAAACCAAAATGGCAACAAAGATCAAGTGATGAAAGACACAGAACAAATGTAGTAGGAGGACCAATGCTTCTACATGCATCACTCAAGTGAACCCTCATTGCCAATCACAAATTGGTAACTATAAATAGTATGATTGATAATAAAAGTTAAACCTTGTAAATGTGTGAGATGTAATAAAAGTCAATGTACAAATAGTATGAATACAGTCTATTTACAAAAGAACTCTTTATTTCTCATCCTAATAAATGTTATGAATATTTGACATGTACCTGCCAAATGAATATCTGTAGCACTGTGGAGACACACCTTGTGTTTAGATGGGTGGTAGAGTCATCACCGACACTCTGACAAAGTCATTATCCTCAAACCGCTCTCCGCTGACAGTTTGAGCTGATGCGCAGATGTTGAGGAATTCTTCCTTTTGCAGGATTTTACCTTAAAAGGGCAATATTAGGCATAAGGAATCATATATTTGTAATTTTGGGAACAAACTTGCTTGTTGTTGGAACATATATGTTTCTGTAGCAGTAGCATGTGTATGATGCGAGAGTGATATTAAAATATAAAAAAAAAAAATGAAATTTGATTTTACAATGCTGAATAGGAGATGGACATTGAAGAGTAAGGCGTATGAAAATGGAGAAGAGAGCAAAAAGGAAGAAGGAATAATGAGAGGAAGAGGTAGAGGAAGGGATTTAAAGGAAGGATGGATGGAAATGAATAATGATTGGCCAAACAGGAGAGATGGGAACAAAAACAAAAAGTTAAATCATGGTAGCAAAATGTTGACATGTGTTATAAGTATATCTGGGTCTGTGAGCTGAGACTAATCAAACTCACTGACAGTTATGGATATTTTCCTTCCCCCTTTCAATCAAAATGGGGTTACCAGACACGGCCAATTGACCTGTAACACAGGGGGTCAAGTGCGCCAGCATGGTGTAGGTTTCTTGTATGGATGACAACGCTAACTTCAACGCTAAATTGGTAATGCATATTCAGTGGCAAATATCGACAATAGACCATTTTCTTACATACATGTATTCAAATTGTATGCACGTTGTTCAAATAATATGTTACTAAAAGTAACCCCAAAGTAACAACTTCTAGATTCGGTGTGCATTCCATCAATTGGAACAATCACGAAATACAGGTGAATGTAATAGTGCGTCATTATGCAGTTGGAGGAAAAGTTGTGAATACGTTACAAAAATGGTCTAATACATTGTACTGTCAAGAAATAGTATGCATTAATCTAATATGTATAAATCAGGCAAGGGAGGACGTTGAATTGATGTGTTAGCCCTGGTGCTAGAGTTGGGATAGAGTTGTGAAACTCACCCCAAGGTGCTGGGCTTGTCTACCAATCAGCTGGTACTATGGTAGCCAATTACACAGGTTACAAAGCCACAAAGCCACAGAAGGACAGGCCTAGCAGGGGCTGGTGAGGCTTATGAAGTCATTACTGCCATGTGCTATTGTTTTGATGACTTTCAATCAAGTTTGACATCCACATCAGGACAAAGCCAGTAACAATGTGCATAATGTATTCATATTTTAACCTGTTGCTCATGGTTTTGGGCTCTGTGAACCCTAGTCCAGTTCGGAGGTCAACATTTGCCATGGAATTGCAGTAACCAAAGCGAATTATCAAAGGTATGTCACAAAAAAGCTGCACCTAAATATTTACATCCTTTACATTTCTGATGTTTTAATTTCAGCTTCATTCAGAGTTGTAACTTTAAAAAAACCCCAGCTTTTCAAGAGTGTAATTTGTGTGACATTTAGTATTGATTTATTTGTTCCAAGGGAAGAAACACAAGCTTGGAATTGAATTAATCTGAGGCTAAGAATGCCTGTGTGGGAAAAGGCTGAAAAATTGCCCAGGGATAAAAAAGCTAAGGGTGAAAAAGGATGCAAGTGACAAAAACTTTACTGTATCAACTGTTTGAGGGCGACATTTCAGAAACCTTATCAGAGCCTTCTGTACACAGAGTTTGGCCAACAGGGTTTTCAATATGTAGTAGGCAGTTAATGTAGCAGAGAAAGGGGTAAGAAGCGATATCAGACTATTGTTATCCATTAATTTCCTCCAAGACATTGATTGTTTGCAGATTTCCTTTAAGGGAGATGCTCCTGCGATAGGTGTGCTGGGAATCTTTGTAAGCCGTGATCAGACGGTAGATAAATAGAGCATGAGTAATTATAGACACTGACACATGCCAATGAAAACTGGGGAGACATTACAAGGGATTTAAACATGAGGGAGAGGTTACAACAGGGAAGGGGGGAGGTGGTAAGGAGAGGGAAGGGGGAGGCAAGAGTGAGTGG
>OZ022586.1:1712523-1732523 GCA_963669155.1 Arbacia lixula
GATTTCTCTTCGGTGCTTTATTTTTACCGCATATGAGGTAAAAGATTGATTATTGCCGGATTGTTCTTACACCGCTTTATATGATTTTATTTACATCTACAAATGAGAAGGATTCGTCAAACGCGAGCTGACATTTGAGTCAACAAAGCACATGTGAAGCAGTCGTTATTTATCCTATATAATCATAATTATTTATTGATTGCTTCATGGCAATGTACATCACACACATGTGTTCAGTATAGTGTGGTAATGTGAGGAGGCCTATTCTCACTACTGGAATATTCTTCCTGGAAGAGTTGAACACGGACATTGATGCAATGCTTATTATCTACTGAAAGGGCAAGTACCTCATTGACTGGATAGCCTCTTGCAAGGAAACATTAAGTTATTTACATACCAACCAGTCAGTACTCATCTGGCCCCTTTCTTGTTACACCAGTTGAGTGAGCTTGTTGACCCCTGGAAAGCAATTTCTTACTCTCCAGAAGGGTGCATCCCCAGAAAGCATAACCCACAAAAGATTTTAATCCTTACATATTGATTAAGCACTCTCACTCACACAGAATTAAGCAGCTGTGTGAACTCTCTTGCTTACAAAAGCCTGTGATAATGACATAAGGTGTGCTCACACTAGTGAAACTATCCTATAGGGGTTACCTGAGAATAAGCAGCAGGAAGTTTTTTCATTGGAAAGCAAAATAGGATGTGTCGGAATTGATTGCTAGATTTGTCATCAGTGGACCATCTTTCTGTTAATCACATGTACAGAGTGAGCGCTTTCTTGCTGCGGTAGTAAACACAAAACCCCAAAGACCAGCATCTAATTTGGCACAGAAAGAATCAAGTCACCCTTTCCACGGTGATAGAGCTTTTTGCACCCCTCTACTCAAGGTTGTGTCTTTTTCAGAGTCCCATGAGGAACCCCCTTGCATAAAGAATTGGAAAGTCCTTGACCTAAATGTCATTACTGCCTCAGAAAAGCGAGGCACTTGTTCCCTCAATTTAAATAAATTGGAAGAAAATTTGCAGTGACTGCTTGCTTCCACTCCAGTTTAGGGTAAAATCTAAGAAGACAAATAAAAAAAATTGTTTCGCAGTGTACACAAAGTGTTTATTTCACCACATGTGTACTGTTGTTTTGGTATAAATATTTATTACACTGTCTGTAGAGACGAAATCAATTATATTTATTATTTTGATACTTCGTGATTTTCAAACATTTTTGTTACCTGATACCAAAGATATAACGGAAAGCCCAAATGATACTGGCACATAAAATACTGGAGAAAAAGCATGATCTATTCCTGATGTTGGATTAGGAAGTGCTGATTTGAGACTCTGCAATTTATATGCTGGAACGTGCGATAAAACGTGTGCTTAGAACTTAAAACTTGTGCGAAGAGGCACTTTATTTATTCTAACGTGCAATGTGGATCATATTTTGTGCAATGTATGATAAGAAGTCGTAGCGTCGACGCGAACACTCTCACAGAAACATGGGTGCCAAGTCGTGTAAATGCTGCTGCCGCGCTGGTAGCCGAGATGATATCCCGTACTACATCGACGCCAACGCTCCGACGAACCGACCGCGGTCCAAGAAACGAGCAAAGGCTGAGGCCAAAGAGAGGGAGAAGGAGAAAGAGGAGTACAGGAAGTCAAAATCGCGGTCGTCAAAGCCAAAATTGAACCTAAAGTCGAGACTTTTAGGGAAGAAGGAGAAGAAGGGAAAGGGGCAGAAGGGGGAGACATGGACTCGTCGGCCGAGTGGACAGGTGCAATACTCACAGATTCCAGACAGGGATAGTGAGGACCAGAACTCAGAAGATTTCTCCCTGGTAAATACCATTTCTTGTTCATGGGGCGTGTATCTGTATCTGTACCTGTCTGTAACGTCCAATCCCCATTGCTGGTTGTTGCATACTTGTATTCGGTTTCCTGTTAAAACGGTGATGTAAAGTATCCCTTTTTCAGGCTTAAGGTTTAAAGTTTTGAACATACCACATTTTTTTTTGACAAGAACTTTTAGGCATACACCGAGAAGTAGTAAGGATAGCATGCTCCATCATTTTTCATTAATTTTACAGGAAGGGAACACGCTATCCATACTTCTACTGGATGTATGCCTAAAATTTCTTTTCAAAATTGAAATTATCCCAGAAAGCCCTTTCACTAAAATATATTCCACGGAATGTAGATAAAAATAGTTGTGAACTTTACACACAGTATAAGAACTGAAAAATGACTTCTCATTTATGCTACTGCCAATTGCGCTTAAAATCAATTAACATATATAGGTTTTCAATTATTGTAACTTACCATCAATGGTAACTACCATGGCAACAGGTGCAATGATAGGACCTCATTGGTTACTGCCATGGTAGTTACCATTGATGGTAAGTTACAATAATTGAAAACCTATATGGAACATGGTTCTGAAACAAACACCCCAAGGCCTAATCCATGTTGTACCCTATGACCTATGATTGTGATCAAGCCTCACACTGGCTCTTGGGTTATTTACAGCAGCTCTCTTAAACTTTTACTGTCTGCTGTTAAATCGCCTTGAGCCACTCTGTGTACAACGCATCTCTTGTAATCTCTTGAGGTGAAATTGAGAAGCTGTATCACATTAAAGCCAAGTGCTAATATGACACGCTTGGATGGTCCTGTGTACACAACGGCATTGTTGCAAGGATGTGACATATAGATTTTGCTTGGCTCGCTCAGGAGTGACGGCCAACATGAAATTGGTCTTCATGGGTTTGTCACTACCAGTGAGAGGCACAGTAGTCTTAACATCAGTCTTAAGATGAACCCATCCTTGGATCAATACGTCTAGCCCATTATTGACTGAAATGTTGATTTCAACTCTCCTCAATTTTCCCCCACTCATTCACAGTATCAAGTAATAGATCAAACCAACATTGTTCCTCTCAAACTCCCTTTATTTGTTTGGGATAGTCCAGGGATTTTATTATCAAACAAATCTGTAATGTAAGGACTTTAATGGACTGTTAATTGTTTCTAGCTTTGTCCTCAAATGATGCATGAAAAGTATCCAGACTTTGATAATATTTCCATTATGAGAAGCTGTCCTTCCTATTGAGAACTGTCTCTACATTTGTGCACCATTGGTTTTGATGTTGAGAATTATGATATTTTAAATCTCATTGGTGATGATGGTATGTGCTGTGGAAGTAATGATAAACATAATATTAGTAATTATGATTGTAGTAATACTGAATTATGATCATCATCATGATTACAATTATGATTACTAATGATATCAAAAGCAAGCAAGTGATACTGATAATAACAATATTGGTGACATTTTAATATAATAATAAGAACAGAACAATAATCGTCCATTCTGCCTGGAGAGAAGGCTGGTGGCACCTGATGGGCCAACTGCCCCTCCTGCCACCCCTCCCCCACCCCTCCCCCACCCCTCCCCCACCCCTCCCCCACCCCTCCCCCACCCCTCCCCCACCCCGCACCACCCCTCCCCATATCCAATTAGTATTCATGAGACTGGGATGGAATCAGCTGGCACTCCCTGTTTGATAATGTGATGTGTCGCCTTTGGCAAGCCTGTCGTCAACTCTGTTGATAGCAACAACGACGAGGAATAATATGAAGAGAGATTGGATTCCAAGTTGAATGAGTTGTGTGAATCAATGATCGAGATTGGGCCATAAAAGTAGGTTCTGTCTTCTTACAAAGTACCATGCAGTTGCTTCTACATAAGAGAGACTGGTAGAGAACTAGGGACATTGTGATTATTAAACAGAATCTTCCATTTCACAAGGAATGATATTGAGGAAGTTTGATGATTTGGATGAAATAATGATCCAGATTGGGGACTAAAATAGGTTGCGTCTTCTTATGAAGTGTCATGCAGTTGTTAAGAGAGACCAGTAGAACACAAGGGAAATTGTTGTGATTATTAAGCAGAATCTTCATTTAACAAAGAAAAGTATCAAGAAAGTGTGATGATATGTGTGAATGTGTGATTTTAATTGAATGCCTCTTCTCCATTACAAGAGTTTGTGTCTGTCAATTTCAAAGAAAGAAACACATTCATGACTAGTTTTGAACATGCTTATGATCTACAGTGTAGACTTAGCATTGAAGGGCGTACCATGATGAAGCACTTTTGGCACTTTGGGAGGGTGCGGTCCCATAAAATAAAGATTCTATTTTGACATGCAGTATTCATCACCTGCCAATCTCTTGTCATCCCCAATTCATCCCTCAGTGAAGTGATTAGATTGTCTTAAGGTGTCTTTATATCACATGATTTGAGTATCAGCATTTACAAATGCCTATACCAAATGCGGGCTCGAGAACATGCCATTTGTATCTGTAGAGATGGAACACAGTGAGTCAGCTGATGTTATTTTATACGTCTTTATATTTGCTGTTGCATGTATCTTCTCTTTATTCACTGATTTATAAATACTGATTTTTGCCAATCACATGACGTGACCCACATTTTTTCTTGTGTTTCTTAATCAGCATTTCCAATCAGTGTTGAGAATCAACAAAGATTTGTTTGCATTGAAATGCTCCAAAATCTCACACATCACATATAGAAATGCTACCTTTATTTCAGAAAGCTGGATATGGAGATGATTTTACATGATACCTAAGAGTCCTTTGCTGTGGTCCTGTCAAGTCTCATCAGGAGCAGGGAGTAATATTTGAAAGGGTGATGTCAGGATTCAAGGGTAGTAAGAGCAGGTGACTGGTTGAACATGGATTCGCTTCAATTTACGATCGTGATAGACGATTTAATATTTCAAGCTTGCAAAAGGGACGGACAATCTTTAAAGGGGTGGAAACAGACAAACGTTTGCCCTTCCTGTGCCACATTGTTAAATATCTGCACAGTTTCTACATAAAAATCAAGTAGAGTATACCGAGAAAGGTCTGACAAAAACAAAAAGTTGGAAAGATCTTCCTCCTAGCACTGAAATATGAATCTGCCTGGGTGTGATCTAAATCTTGACCTGTGACCTTGTCTATTTTCAGTGTTAGATAGATATATCATGGACCTATCATGGATGGACTGCGCTCGGATAGACTTCCTTTGATCTATGATGACCACCGCCTCATAAAAATTCAAGACATTCAGGTGTTTTAAACAATACGCTGTATTTCTAATGAGGCAGTGCCTTCCTCTGAATAACAAAAGAAAATCTGTTTTGAGAAATATGTCAACCGTTCAGCCTTCGCTGGGAGTTCATAGCTGATCTTATTACACACACTGGGAATTAGTTTGGAGGTGAGCGAAGGGAAATTTTGATAAAATTGTAGAAAGAATTTGGTCCGTAACGTTTTCGGACATCTCCGGACACGAAATCGACGTTGTTTCCATGGAAGGTGAAACACTCAATAAACGATTTACAAGATATTTGTAAGAAAATATGATTGCCCAATGTGCGATATTGAGGCATTTTTCTGACATGTTTTCTACCGTATTCTTGATTTATCACAAAAACGACGCAACAATATAATCTGAAATTCACAGATTCGTATCATTATAAGATGTACTACTACTGCACATGTACTTCAGTACATGAAGTGGTTCTGAAATCTTCTGCGCATGCAGATTGTATATTCCTCTAAATGCATCCAAAATTTGTCTTGCATATTTGGCGGCGGTCATCACTGGATCAAAGAACCAAACGCGTAAAATATTCTATTGTGGTATCAATGATCGCGACTGGTGTATGAATAAATTACTCTTCGTTCCGACTCCAGTTCTAACACCTTCCTGGATATATGAAGGCAGGGAGGTGTCAAAACAGCAGCCCATGCTGAAAAGCTGTGTGACGCTAATAGCGGAGATGTCTTCCTAGGTTGCTCTTTTTAGTTTTCAGATATTTTGAATATTGTAACCCGGTAATTTTTGTGTGAGTAAATGCTCGAGGCTTAGCACACCTACAACATGTTCGTGAAATGTTATATTCACACACAAGAATTCAAGAAATATTTGTCACTTCAAAACTATCCACCGATGCATTAAAATCATCCACCAAGCTCCGCAAACAAACCATTTTCTTGAACATTTTAACCCCACAAAAGTGCAAATTTGAGGCTAAGGAAATTGTTGCCAGTGTAAAAAGGGTATTATTGGACTCAATGACTGACTGACTATTGGGTTTGTGCCTATCATAATACATAGTACCGGTACACCATTCATAAAGGGGTACATATGAAAATTGAGTAGGGGTGGGCGAGTGTGCACGTTGGAGATACAGTATCTTGTAGGAAGTGATGGGGGGACTTTTAAGTCTAAAAATATATCCCCTTCACCTTTTGAATGATTGACAACTATATTGTAATGTTGCTCCCCCTCTTTTTTTTTTACCTGGGTTTATTCTTAGGGATAAATATAGGGCACTATATTGCATGAGGTGAGTTGCAATGAGGGGTAAATGTACTTGAAAGGCTAAATATATTCCCTTCACCTTTGCAATGATTGGCGTTTGGCAGGTACATTGTAATGTCACCTTCTTTAATTATTTTGTTCTGCTTTGGGATCAATTTATTAATGTTTATTGGGTTGCCATGCCTGTTCCATATAAATTTACAATTGCTTTTGAATGTGTGATGGGTGGGACTGGGTATGCAAGGGCTGGGGTGGGGGTTGGGGATAATAGGTGGATATGTGGACATAATAAATATCCGCTGAAACTCTTCACTCCGTTGCACCCTCATGAAAGTATACTTCATTCTTAAATACACATTGGGCGTGATTCTCATAACCCCCACTTAATGTGAACCCATAAATTAAAGGGCATATACTGTACTGGGAATGCAAAAAAGCCTTCAAAAGGTAATTGTTAGCAATCTTCTTGCCAATGGTCTTAAATTCATGTATTGTCTATTTTAGAAGCTTGCTGAAAGTTATTTTCCCTCAAATGATCTACATTTGGAGTAATGAGTGATTAAATCACAAATTCTCAAAATGTTCAGGCCGAACATTTTGAGGATTTAATCATTGATAATTAATTACTCCTTATGTGGATCATTTGAGGGCAAATAACTTTCAGCAAGCTTCTAAAATGAATTTAAGACCATTGGCAAGAAGATTGCTAGCAATTACATTTTGAAGGCTTTTTTGCCTTCCCAGTAAAGTATATGCCCTTTAAGGTTAGAATTTGGGCTTCGTGAATCTTGGTCCAATTAACAAGTCAAAATTTGCCATTAAATTGCAATAACCGAGGGGGTAAGGATTAATTGCACCCTATATTCAATGGCAATTTGTGTCTATTCAGGAGATTAAACAGGGTTCGTGCTGTAAATGTCTATGTGAGCTCAGTAAAGAAAGGGCTTATGCCAATAGTAATCCTTGTTGATGTAAAAGGGGAGAGATGCTTATTTGCTGGAATATCTAGAAATACCCAATCACGGTCTGAGACCCACTTTTACGCTCTCTCGCCTATTCCTAAGGCCAAACCACGAAAGGAACACTGACATCCTACAAGCAAAACTGTCATCAGGTTGGCCTTCATCTCCTTATTTCCTAGTGATAGATCGGCCGTAATTCGGTTAGCGGCTGCAGCCGCATTCGTCCTTCTATGGTGTCAGTGCGTGGATGACTACTTCTTGTCCTGTTTCTTAAAGATGCTGCATCCCTTTAGCGCACTTTCAAGTTGAGTCAGTGGGTGTATGAATCCCTCTGTCCCATTTCTTATGTTTTTTACTTCAAATATGGTGCATCTCTTTTGTGTACCTAAACTATCATGTTGCGCAAAAGAAAAAAGATACTGCTCTTCTTAAAATATAGCAGCTGGAGACATGCTTGTGGGGGAATTTAATGGGTAGGTTACATTTCTAATTGATTAATGCATAGTTCAACTTCAGTACCTGCAGAACCTTGCACTGATAACATGATAATGTATGTGCTTCACTCAGGTCAATGCTGTTATCAGTGACATATCTTGTCAGCTGTGTATAAAGTATGAAAATGAAGAAAATGGAAGATTATGGACCTAGGGGCACTTTGGGGGCTTCCCCCAGACCCCCTTTCCAGATGGGTGTCCCATCTTGATAACTATAAATCTTCTTTGCCTAAGGTTCATCCCTGTGAAATTATGTTGCAGTTCAGAAGTGAAAACAAATTCTTAATATAGGTTGATTTTGGCCAAGCTCAATGCAATGTAATGAGACATTACCTGAAAAGCCAATAACATGAATAACTCCAACTTTGCATAATTTGACAACTGAGTTAACTAGTTATTACAAGGAGCTCAGCTGTGCTTTTTGTTTGTGTTCTTCCTCCCTCCTGCTATTCATGCTCCCATGAATGGCTAAGCCTCCCACAGCCCTGATGTACCTCTAATTAAGAATTCTCAGCAGGACGGCAGACGTTGTGAAGAGCCAGCGCACGGTTTGGTTCAGGCCTCACCAAAAGAAAAAAATAGACAAGAAAACCGTCCACTTGATACATAAATCCCAATTGCAGCTATATATTGACACAACTTTTATGAAACATTTGCAGTCCGAATACACTTTAAACATGGTCTGTTGTTATGAACACAACATCTCAAAGGATTCATTTTAAATTGTTGTTCATGTAACCATGTGCTCTTTCATTCATGCTAGTTTTATGCAAAAGAAGGTCACCAATCTTGTGTTGTTGTGCATTGTTCTAGTCTGTGAAGTGTATTCTGTTTGTTTCCTTTATCCTACGATCACAGATCTGCAAAGTCTCCCTGATTTTGCAGGAGACTCCCCGAAAATAGAGCAATATTACTGTATTGGATTTCATCACATCACCCAATCTTCCTGATTATTAAGAAATTATTGTCTTTAGGTTGTATACAATTGATAGACATCTCCCTGATTTCTGATGATATTTCCTAAAATCTTCCGGATTGTTGATTTTCAAAGTCTGGACATATAGACTAGCCTAGTCTGTTTGAGGAGACCTAGCTGTGGGCGGTAGACGTACCACATGATTAAATTCTTCTCGCTTTCTGCCACTGCATCATATTGATTTTCTCTCTCTATCCATCCGCTCATTATCTCTGAATCTGATACACAATTTTACATTTCAATCCTGACCCTCATATATCTGTACATGCATGTTCTAGTCTCATTCCTGGACTACACTGTCGGTTATATTAAGGCAGTGATTAGAATAGGAAAGGTGAGTTGAAGAATCTGTGCCTCAATGTTACTTGATATGCATTGTGTGTAAAATAGATGTTGTCACAGAGAGAGAGAGAGAGAGAGAGAGAGAGAGAGAGAGAGAGAGAAAGAGAGAGAGGGAGGGAGGGAGGGAGAGAGAGAGAGGGAGAGAGAGAGGGGAAGGGGGGTGGGGGGGGGGGAGGGAGAGAGAGAGAGGGGGGGGGGAGAGAGAGATACAGAGATACAGAGAGAGAGAGGAAGGTGAGAGAGAGAGAGAGACATATAGACTGAAAGACAGAGACGGCCAGATGAAGACATGGAAATGGAGCAAGAGACAAATGTACAAACAAATCTAATTTGATTATTATCAACATAAAAAAAGTTTTACAATTACTAATATTTAAATCCAAATATCCACATTTAAAGTAACATGTCACACAAAATAATACTTATATGTTATGATAACAGTATAAAGGAGGAGTTCATCAATCGTTATATTTGCTATCACACTGATGTATTAACTAGCGCCAAGTTATATTTACATATGGCGATAACAATCATGTAGTTCTGTTGACTGTGTGACTTACATGTCGATTACATAACAAAGAGGAAGACATGAACCATCAATAGGTAGACATGTAGCCTGAGGAGACATTTTTTTCTGACTGAAAATATAAAGATTATATTTTACATACCCAGTGTAATGATACGAAACAAAATTTTGAAGTGGTAATTAAGTAGAACAATTTTGCCATGGATGATTACCATTTTTGCTTTTTAACTTTAAACAAAGATTAAAGAATATGAGCAAAGATTTTATATTCAGAAATGGTCGCTCTATCCCCTTTTACTGAAAAGATCCTATGTCACAGAGATAATACCTCTTCACTCATCACTTATCTATTACATGTATGACTGAGCAATCTCTGCATCGCAATTGCAGTATTCATATTTTTCCATATTTAAAGGTAAAGGGTAGAACTGATAATGGAGATGTGCTATAATCATTTCAGAACTGTTCTACCATCATCACCGGGTCTAGATGTTGTTTGATTTCAATAATTGTATGTTTTTGAGATGATTTTTCTTTCTTGGTATCCTAAAATCAAACAAGAATGTTAGATTTGCACTCCATTTATTATAGGTCTCGTATTCTGCACCACTACGTTCCCTTAGCTATTAGAGTATAAATGTAAGTCTGAGCAATATTTTAAGGAATTCTAGAGAGAAGCTCAAAAATTATTGCAGTATGATTGGTGATCATCTCTTTCATGCTTTTCTCGTATTTCAGTGTCTGCGCTTATGCAAGAATATATGTAATGTGTTTAAAGTAATGTCATCATGCTGTTCAATATCGTACATCAGCAACTATTACATTGAAGCTATTAAATAATCTTCTCATTGTGACAAGATATCATTTTTGTTAGCATCTTAACCCTTACATTACCAGGCCTTGGGAACCTCATTTGCGTACTACACACCTTCATGCCAATGGTAATGAGAGAGTAAACCCTTACATTACCAGGCCTTGGAAACCTTAATGGCTTACTACACATCGTAGTGCCAATGGTGATGAGAGAGTTAACCCTTACATTACCAGACGTTGAAAACCCCATTGGCTTACTACACATCGTAGTGCCAATGGTAATGAGAGAGTTAACCCTTTCATTACCAGGCCTTGGAAACCTTATTGGCTTACTACACATCTTTATGCCAATGGTAATGAGAGAGTTAACCCTTTTATTACCAGGCCTTGGAAACCTTATTGGCGTACTTCACATCCTTCTGCCAATGGTATTGAGAAACTTAATATTTGCACCAAGTGTCCTTGCCATGACAGAGACCAAAGAACTTGTGCCTAGGAAGCATCACCAGGGTTTGCGATCAATCGCAAAATGGCAATGGCCAATCAACATCACTGTTGCATATTCAAAAGACTGACCAGCGGCCAATCAGAATTTGTCTTTCAAATTTGCGATTGATCTCAAACTGTTCTGTTACGGAGCCCAGGTGTCTTTTGCCATGACAGGAGCCAATGAACTTGCGCTTAGGAAGCATCACCAGTTGGTGCAATCCTCAGGAAATCGTAGGCAGAGGGTGATAGATTCTGGCTGAAGAAGGGAGGTCATTTCAGGACATTAGCCAACGTTTCTTTCATACCACGGGCACAATATGATTCACTCTATATACCTCCAGTGTGGAAGAAATGCATAGTGAAAGTATAGACTTTATAATGTGATCATATTACAGACAAGATCAATGTGTGAATTTATAATGTATTTCTTTTTGCCATAGTTTCCTGATTTTTTGCCGTAAAAAACTCCAGCAAAAGTTATATGCAACGGGCCCAAGATGTACATACAGCTAATTTATTATGTTATATCATATAGTCTATATTTGCAAACATGTTGCGTCAATTCACGCAAAAAACATATTTATGAGGAGAATTGGAGGCAGGGTTAAGTTGATTCCTGAGCCATCTTGCAATAAAAAAGAGCCTATATGAAATATTTCCTCCTTTCATCAATGATAGCTTGAAAAGTATCCCTACCAATACTTTTTTTCTTGTGCTGCGTGGTAAGAGAATTGGTGAAGGATTAGGTTAAAAAGGATTAAACACTTGATGTGAAGTGGTCCATGGAGAAGATTGTAAATCACTTCAAGGTGAAATGTCTAAAAAATGGGAAGTACAATCACACAGGAATAATACTTTGAGCTTCAGAAGCAGAGACAATGTTATTTCTAAAAGTGCCTGGAAGGTTTTTAAGTAGAGATTTCCATGTGATTATCCAGGATGTTTAAGAAGATACATATAGGTGGATGGGGTAGGAGAAAAGAGATTATGTCAACAGAATGACAGCAAGGAATAACTTTCCCTTACATTTTGGATTCTTGGGTGAGACCACTACTGTATATAGGATTTCTTTTTGCTATCCATTTTTACTGTCTATTCATTTAAAGAGCTTGATATGTAAGCCCTAATGAGGGAGCATACACTCTAGAATTTAGGTTAGAGAAACACTTTCCAATCCCGCCTGGGATTTGTGGAAGTCGATTTGGTCTCAAATGATCTTGCACTCCTGGAACTTTTCTCCCTGTAACTTGAACCACTCTGTTGCGACTCGTTATGTTTATGTTGCACATGATGGCATCACATTGCCGTTTTATGTTGTAGGCTACGCTCCAGGCTTTGTGAGTTATCCCTCTATCGCTCTATAACAATTTCTAAGTGTCGCCATGTGGTGAACCCTATCATTACCTGAGGCACACAATTGTGTACTTGAAAACTAAACAGCTGTTCAATGGTGTGGGACTGAGAGGTTGAATAAGTCATCTCATCTATTCATCAGCCATTGTATGATATGCCTCTAGTGTGATATCTGTGTACTTTAAGACGTAGTTTAGCCAGAAATTAAGTTGGTTTCAATAAGCAGAGATGCATGAAAGAAACATATAAGTGAAGGTTTGATGGAAATCTATCAAAGGAAAAGAAGTTCTGATCTTTTAAAGTTTTTATTTTGTGATGTCACATGCAAGGTGCTCTCCCATGCATTGTGCACAGTTTTTTGAAAATGTCAATTTTCTCAAAAAGATATTGATTGCTTTTGGGACATCATTAGAAACATGTTTTTTGTACACATACCTCTATGAAAGAAATTTATTTATTTAAAACAAAAAGAGCAATTTATGTCAAACTGTCACTAATAATTTTACGTTTATATTTCTCCTCTTATTGAAACTAAGTTAATTTCAGGGTGAACTATCCCTTTAACATACCTAGATGTTCAATGCGAAACCTTGTATCATCTCGGTAGGCCATACCATCTAGTAGCTACCGTGTGGTAAGGGAAAGTGGGATATCTGATGATGATTGCACAAGGACTCAGGAGTCTAGGACAGGGGGTCAGCAGAAATGGAATATCCTGTGAGGGGGTATTTTTAGATGTAACCCACGGGAGGGGGGAGAATATACCCCCTCACTGAAGGTGGCTAATTTTAGAGGGGTTAACTAATTCAATACTAGATTTTTCATATGTCGTTATGTGCAAGGGGTAGACCCACTAAATGGAGGGGGGGGGGGGGATATACCGTCTCACCGAAGGTGGCTAATTTTAGAGGGGTTAACTCATTCAATATTAGATTGTCATATGTCCATAAGTGAATGGAGGAGACCCACTATGGAGAGGGTAAGGATGGGGGTGGGTGGGAGCTGAATGGTGAGGGTGGGGTGTATTTGTGTGTGTGTGTGTGGGGGGGGGGGGGGAGAATATACCCCCTCACTGAAAGTGATTGATTGTATTCAATATTTTCATTTATCCACAAGTGCATTAAGTAGACCCATCTCACTGTTTAAGCATATACAGTATATAGTTAAGCTGAAAGAACATGGTTGATTATGGAATTTAAAATAATTGAATACTAGACTTCCTTGTATCCTTATGTGCAAAAAAAGATGTTCATACATCTTAAGATGCAGTGAAACACAGACCATCAAATGACTTAATATACATGTATTCAGCAGATTACCCATAAAGGTTATCGCTGTTTTGTCTCAATCATTTCGCGCTTCTAATCACACTCTCTTGCGATACATCACAAATGTTAGCCAACAGAATTTTAGCAGACCACCTCCTGACAGGGAAATATTTCAAAATGCCTTTGCTCCCAGTGAAGATTTTTCCTGAGGGAAAGTTCACCCTCTCTTTGCCATCTTGATCACGATATCTGTCATTTCCAGTATCTGATTTCTTGACTGATTTTATAGTGAAATATGAAATATTATCTTACTTGAAGGTTCCTCGGGGTATATTTTAAGAAAGGGTTGTGCTTCTGGGCATAGGAAAGGTGACTGACCTGATATTTATGTTTGAGGATTGTTCTTTGATAGATCTACATCTTTTTGTTTTGTTGAAATGGAGAAGTATGATTTTTTTTTAAAAAAACAACAACACTTGAAGGCATCTAGAGTTACTGATGTTTTTATGATAATAGTGATGAAATGAAATATGGTTGTTTTTATAATTGTATCTCATATCTACTACAACTACTCCTTCTTCTTCTTCTTCTTCTAATACTATTGCTCTCGTACTCTTACTATTACTACTACTCGTACTACTATAGTACTATTACTCTTACTATTAGCCTTTCTTTTACAATATCTATTATTACTTTTATCTGTACATACTGCTAATATTACTGTTACTCTTTTAACAAACACAACTTCTCTTACTATTTCCACATTTTCTTCCACCACTAGTGCTGTGTGAACTTGTCATATTTTTCACAAAAAAATGCTTTATTAGTGCATAAATACAAGCTGACAAGTCAAGGCCTAGATTCTTCTCAGCAATTGGCTCCTCTACTGGCCCCCTCCTGCAGACTTCTCTTACACAAAATACCCCTTTCAATTGTCAGATATTGAACTCTTTACTGTCAAGGGGCCGGATATACAACGTTTGACTACAAATCTTTCTGATGGAAAGTCCTAGTACAGGAGAGAAGGTGCGTAGAAATCTTGAAAGAGGGTGAGACAAATTTGGATTGTGTATTTGCAAGTGATTGATACTATATGCAGATGGTTGATAGATCTTTTGTCAGTTGTTGAGTATGTCAAGAAAGGAGGGAGGGAACGGTCAGAGGTATTGACAAAATAGATGTATTTCCACATAAGCCATCTAATTGATGGATGTCCCCAGCAGTTATAAATGGCAAGCCTAGAGAATATTGTGCATTTGAAGATTACATTGTAAGTGCTTACTTTATGATTTTATATATATAAAATAAGTTGCAAAACAGGTAATATATGAAGGCTCATGGCCAACCAATCCGTGTGGCATAGTATTATTTATTTGAGTGTCTTAAAAGCAAACTGTTATGATTATGGTACATTGCAAGGGTACATTTGTATTTATTAGTTTAGTATTGATATCAAATATCTAGATCAATAGCATTGTCTTCTGTTTAATGCAGTCTCCATACTCTCTACATCTTTGAAGTTTTTTAATTGAACCTGGGTTAAGTAAGGAAAAGAAAGGTAGGATGAATCATTACTTAATATATCTAAGAGGTCAACAGTATATTTTTGTTCCAACATTATTTGTACACCCACAAAATTATTGCATTAAAAATGCCAAGGAGGACTAAAAAAGGAATTAAAAAGGGAGGTTAGGAAAAATATGTGCATTGATAACAAATTGTCTTGGCAATAAAACTTTACGTTTTCCTGTGGTTTACAACTATTCTTTCATCCCCATGACTTAAAGCTTGAGAGATGTCTGGCGGGAACTCAAAGTTGTAATTTCTCACTTGTTGTGTCCCTGTTTGATAGAGTTAATTTGTGATGGAGGGGAAATGGATAGTCTCTCCTCAAAACTTGGTGGAAGACGTAACTCGCCTTTTTAGCACTAAATTCTATCGGTATAACAATGTATTACCTATACTTCAAACTGCAGCTAGTCATGCATTACTTGTCCTGTTTATATCATTTACACTTCATTCAACATTGTAATCTATTTATTAACTTCACTTTTATTACATAAAAATGCTATTCTAATTTTCATGGATGAAAGATAAACTGAAATATAGTTTTAGGAATAAACTGTTTTAAGTAATATTTGTAAATGTGTAAATAATGTATGGTGTCATTCCACAATTATCTTTGTTTTATATCTATATATATGTCCATCCTATAACATCTTAGTCTGGAGAGTAATTTAATCTGACTGATCTATAATTAAAGCATGACACACTGAAGCACTACTAATGCTGTAAGAAAAAAAAAAACCCACATAGAGCTTTGGGACTAGGCTAATGACATTAATACCTGCCAAAGTACTCTATTCCCTTGTGTATATGAATGCTAATAAATGTCAGGTGCATGTGCAATCAGGGTACATGTGATACTGCCCTTCAGAGAGGGAGTAATGCATTTAGAATGGGTTGAGTGTCTGTTTACGCTCTAACCTTCCTCCAAGGCTGCTGCCTTGATTTATTTGAATTGCTTGATACCTTAAAGTGATAATAAGTTTATACCACAATCAGGGAATGCTTTGTGTTGTAGCATAGCAAACATTTCAGGTAGGATTATTTTGTCTTTATCCCCCTATCCCCTTTTCCTGATCCTCTTTTCATTGAAACATCACCAGATTTGTACATGTAGCTTGGCAGAGCTCCCATTCATTACATGGAAGTATTGGGTGTAGGAGTTGTAGTAGTGTAGGGTAGCTGCATAGTTGTAGTATCAGCTGTGACAGCATATCAGTATAGTGTTACAAATAGTGGGAGTAGTAGTAGTAGTAGTAGTAGTAGTAGTAGTATTGTATTTGTGGAAGGAGCAGATAGACAGTGTAAGGCCACCTTTAAAGGGGCCGCATGCTGTGTGGAACATTTCTCTATGCATGGTGTCAGCCACTCTGTCTGTACAGCACCTGCACGTATGATACCAACATCTGTGTTTGCCTGTACTCATTGTGGAGCCTACAGTAAACGTATGGTATAAATCCATTCTATAGCAAGGCTTTGATTTGTCACTCCATTTATATGCAAAAATACCTGACATTGGTTATGCAATGAACTCTATTTTATGCTGAAAATGTTGTGAATATATTTGGTTACACTATTCATAATTCAATTCTTCCTTCTGAGGCAAATATGTTCTTTTCCCATTCCCCTTAAGCTTGACTCAGCTATAACAATAATCATACGATTGTGGCTTATCAAGTGTATTTAACATTCATATTAACTGAAAAAATTCAGAACGTGTGCTAGTCACTAAGAGTGTGTATATTCACATAAATAGGTTCATTACAAGCCCCCAGGGTAGTGGTATAGTTGTACATGATTATAATCTATACATTCCCCTATCATATTGTAAGTGATGTATCACTGTGATATGCACTGTGTATCATGGTGCACAAGAGCAAAGCCCCGTCCCATCACACAATCAGTGCTAATTAATTCATCGTTGACATTCGTATCCCAACACAAATGAATTGCATTATACTCTCTCCTCTCCTGCGTAGCCTAGCTCCTAGGCTGGCAAGTTGATTTTTAATTCCTTTGCACTTGCATGATCACAATTAAGTTTGAACACATAGGCTAAGCACTTTCGCTCTTCCCACTTTCCTCTGAACATGTGGTACAGAGAGGGAAAAAAAAGAATGGAGGACTAGTCTTTATGTCCAGACTTAGTTGTTTTGGCATAATATGTTAGAAAGAAGAATACTCCAGCTTAGAACAAAGGCTATATTCTTGCATTGAGTTGCAATAAATGCTAGCTGTTATTATTCAACAGCTATGGCCCCATGGTACAGGGAGAAGTGAGTTACTTATACATTATTTTGGTGGTGGCTGTATGAATTTATAAGATAGGATACTAGATGGTCTGAGTGGTAGAATGCATGCTGCATGACATATTATTTTTTATATGCCCTGATCATTGGATATTACATGCTCAAAGCCTATACAAAACAAATGGGACAATTGCACCATGTGATCTACACAGCTGATTTCTGCAATGTCTCTAGCTGGTGAAATATATGCATATAGCAACACATGTAGCAATGGAAATTGGGTCAGTACCGGTATACCTGAGCGGGTTGAATGAAATAGTTGAAATAATATTGGTGAATTGGCTTTGTATGACAGGACTAGATGAAGGTTGATATACTCGGTGTTAATATCTGCCATCAAGGTGGCTTCATTATTGCATCCGAGTGACAATGACATATTGCAGGTTAATATAAGTTATATAGCCTTTGGTGTTACATTATTGCATACTGACAGTGACATATTGCTAGTCATTGTAAGTTATGTAGTATGACCTTTAGTATAACATTATTGCATAGTGGCGATGACATATTGCAGGTCACTATATGTTACATAGTATGACCTTTGGTGTTACATTATTGCATAATGAAAAAAAGAGTGCCCCACCAGTACTTGTGTAGTGTATGTCACAACTCAAATGATGTAGTCTTATTTAGGGCAAAATATGTCCACAGCTAATCTTGAGATACTATATGATATGTATGATTGAAATAAGTGCGGATTTTGTCACCAAATATGAGGAAAGATACTAATTTATTCAGTAGCATGTTAGGTAATGTAAATAAATCATCAAATTATCAACATGCTGACTGGCCCAGTGGGATCTGTTACTATAGTTACAGTTATTTATAGATATTGGCTAGCAACCATTGACCTTGTACTGTAAGCTGCTATCAAATATGATAAAGGTCATTGATATGTTTGCATGGGCTAAAATCAACAATGAAAATATGGCAAGTTTGACAGATGATACTTCAATAACCATATTTACTTTCAATGGTTTCTACTCATTCACAACTGTTGGTTGTGGCTCTCTGTTTCCCATCATGTGATGATCTTACATCTTGTTTAATTCGTGACAAGAGAGAATCACTTTAGCGGATGTATTCTCAAATCTATTGACTAGTGTGGAGTATCCCTGTATGTCCCAGCTGATCTGCTATGACACTGTTTGTTATGTCTGCACTGGTATGACAGATAGGAACGAGTGGTAGTGAAGTGTGAAGGCCTACACAGATAAAGAAATGTCCACGCTGTCAGATCTATCCCTTGACCGTGCTGTGTTCATAAGATTTTCCTGAATCAGAATTGGTTAGGTCATCATGCACAGACAGCAGACAACATGGTTTGAAGTCACTTCTGATGGCATTCAATACATACCAAAATGATCCATGATGTATCAAGGTATGTTCACACTAAATGATTTACGGCTTCAACTTGCCTGAGCTCTTAATTGATATGCCACGCATGTGTCGGCCATGAATGTACACAGAATAAGTTTGTCTGGTACACAATGGCACATCAGTACAATAGGTGCATGAAATGTGTACTAAGTCAATAGGCTTTTCCTGGTTTGGGTCTGAGAGGGTTAACCCCGTCAGTGACATGCATTGAAGGTGCATGAAACGTGTAATAAGTCAATGGGCTTTTCCTGACTTCGTATTGAGAGCCATAGTCATAGCTCAATGCGACATTGTGACAGATGTGAAGTGCCCCTATCTCTTCTAGCATTCACAACCTTGTTCATTGCAGGAGCTTGACATATATGAATGGGGGGGGGGGGGGGTCTGTTAATCGCCATGGCAACAAATGAGTGTAAATAAGGGCTAGTCTGGAGACCCAGTGATAAATGACTCATATAATCCCATTCCCTGGCAGGTTTTGGCCTTCAAAAATGACTAGTATTTTTTTTGATAATTACTCACTCGAGATGAATCATCTTATGAATAGTTACTGAGAGATATGGGGATCCAATCTATTTTGATTACTGGAATTAAAAATAGAGCAACAAAAATCTATATCCAGAGCAATATTTTAGAATGGCTGATGGATATAATATTGTTTTAATGGGGGAGGTGTTTTTGTGTACTCTTTGGTGATTCTTTTGTCGGCCGGTGGATTGGTAAGGAAGGAGAAGCTGTATGTAAAATGTTTGTTTTAGAATAAGACACATTTTTAGAGATCTCATTCATGCAATATGCAAAAACTAATCTTAAAGTACTTAACACACTGCATGAAATGGGATTGACATTATTTTTCTCCGTTCTTTCTTTTGTGACTTGTTTGTTGACTGTTGAATCTAGATTCAACTTTGATATGAAGTATCAATATGCAAATAACACACATTTTGTTAAACTTGAATCACAGATCAAATTTGCGCCATAACTCCTAAAGCGTTATGATCTATTCTAGACATCAACAGATTTCTATGCATGGTGTTTGATTCTTCCCTTTAACCTGCTTAGTCCCATAGGCTAGTGCTTGTGTGACCTTCTGTCTTTGCAGAATGAAACTGATGTACAATTCTT